>JAEPBF010000276.1:0-52500 GCA_019739055.1 Passiflora organensis
AGGGGCAGCCGTTGGGAGTGCTGGGACGATAGACAAAATGAAAGTCGTTGGAGAGGCGGAACCTACTAAACAACCGGCGTAGCAGGGAGCTATGGAAGCACTTAAGAACCGTATCTCATCTGGAAGCCTTTCCTTGGGTTTTTTCAGGGAAGACGAGAAAAAACTTCACTAAGAGGCATGTGAAAACTTTATTCGATTGAACCTTGAGAGATGCTTTGAATAGCGTATAGAAAGACTCTTACACTAATAAGGAAATGAGCCCAAGCTGAAGGAATGAAAGCATTTGAGTTAAGATCCCCTGCTTAACCTGAAACCTCTCAAGCCAGGGAAAGATTGACCATGGGGTTCCGAGTCAGGGCAGAAAGAGGCCAAGAGTGACTACTCGATAGAAAAGGACCCTATGAATTATGAATAAACTAGCCTTCTTTCTTGCTGTTCTTCAATTTCCTCTTTTGCAGCTCCTGCTAGAGCTGCTAGCCTTTCGGCCTATCCACGGCCTCTCTCATATCTTCCTTTTGGCTTTTTGAGTCCTTTACGGACATGATATCCTATATCTATCTTTCTTGCGAAGGTCCTCGACGCATCAGCTACATAATATCTGTCAAAATCTTGCCACTGGCGAACCATAATCTCTGGTGCTATCGACCTTTCGGAAAGGCTGACTTGAACACAAAGCCAATCTTCGAGAGGTTAGTGGATAGCTGTAACCAGTTCGTCCTTCTTCGGAGAAATCGGTTAAGGCTAGGGCCCCTCCGCGCATCAGAAATCCTTGCTTACGATCTGGAGAGCGAAGTCAGAAGGATCTTTTTCCAAGAAAGACCTATTGCCCTTATTACTCCAAGAGATTCAAAGCGGGTAGCCCTTTAGATTAGTAGATTAGACAATTCCTACTGCTCTAGAGAGGCAAGAAGAACATCTTACTCAACAAGAGTCTCGGAAGAGATGCGCCTTCGGGACTTCCCTTTTAGCGTGGGAGTAGAGAGGGAAAAGGCGAAGCTCTAGGATTGGAGTCATATAAGTCATATAATAAGTAAGGGAACAAAGTGAGCTATAAGGCGATTGAATTCATTTAAGTTTAGTCGATATGAAAGCTAGCAGAGCTAATATCGCATTTGAAAGCAAGTGAGATATCACTGAAAGCTCTATTGTAGACTAATAGCTCTAGCTTTCGATTTGTTAGGAAGAGCTCTTATTCATAGTAGACTTTCTTTCCCGCTTCAAGCAAAGTCAAGGACCTTTCCTCATTGGCCTTCGGCTTCAGCAAATTGATCTGGGACCTTGTTTCGGTATAAGGACCAAGCCTTCGAGAGTCATCCTTCTTGCTACTTTGTTTTGTTAGAGGGGGTTCTTTAGACTCTCGGAACAAGGCAGTTGGTTGTTTCTCAGTCAGGCATGTCTGTGCTGTGACTGGGAGGTCGAAGCTAAGACGTGGAACAGGTCTCCCATCATTTCCCCAGTGGACAATGCTGCGCCTTGGAAGGACCAACGAACGGGGATGGAGGGGATGCCCCGTCAGGAGGTGTTATGCGCAGACCACTCAATCTTTTGGAAGGGCGGGTTCTTTGGTTAGCACACTTATCTGGGAGCTTTGTTTTTCTTCATGACTGCCGATCAAATGTCAACAGAAAATACAACTGCACTTTCCTAAATGGGATAAAGCCATGGGGTGGCGCCGTGGTTTGTCAAACCCGGTCTTCATTCAAATAGAAGCGTCCTATCTGAAGAAAGTGTGGAAGTCAGAGCAATATCACACCAATGACGGTGTGACCTGCCATGATGCCACGTTGCATCACTCGAGCAGGTATGAAAGCTAGAGGAGCAAGTCATCACCCCAGTCACCACAAATTCACAACTCCTGTCTAAACATCCCCCAAAAGAAAATCAAAGGGACGACGTCTATTAGACGGTGGATGAAGCAAGGAGCAGGCTTGGGGACCAGAAAGATCTACAAATAAAAAGACCAAACACAATAGTCTATAATAGTCTATAATCGGTCTTTACTGTAGAACAACCAGTCCACCTGGGACTGAAATCTAGTTTTTATATATTAATCACAGATCTCAGCCATCAGGCAGATCAAAGTATCCGGAAGGAACAAGAGAGGACGGCCAGCCATCCACATTCTGGCCCCCGATCAATCACAGCCGCTTAGCAGCTACGTAACCTTTCGGGAAGCTCACAATCCGGACTTGAACCACCAAAGTCTCCCTTCATGACATGAGACGTCCCATAATCACAAAGGGTCAGAACCCTCTATAAAGAGAGCTCTGAGCTCCATGCACCGAATGAGTTTCACTATGTTCAACGAATCTGACGCTACTTCGTTCCTCTTCTCTTAATAGCAAGAGCATCTGAATTGGTAGCAGACGGTCTTTCAGCAACAGAAAGAGATTTGGTAGCATAAGTGATCCAGCCTATTTGCAGCTTTCATCCTGATTTTCCTTACCAACCTTGGGCGTTCATCATACGGATTTCTTTTTAGAGCATATATGGTATTCTACCAAACTACTTCTGTTACGCAGACCCTTTGAAATACAAGAAGAAATATTAGAATAAGACCATCGTCTCTTCTCTGCGAGAGATCCCGATTCTTCCAGCGGAGGAACGAAGTCGCTATAGCGAAGTTATAGGAAGAAGGATTCCTCCCACAAGGTCTCGTTCGTCTCACAGCAAGTCTCCTGCGATCTACTCAAGGGTTTGACATGGTCTAGTCGGGATGTTTCACCCTGAAGGAAGTAGCTAACGTGGATGCTAGGGAAGAAAGCTTTGAGTCCGCTTTCGGGCTTAAGGATTCCATTTCATAGGCAGGAAAAGAAAGTCTGTCTGCGTTGCGTAAAACTTCTGATTCAGAATGTGTTCGAGACAAAGCAAAGAAACGAAGCTGACTCTCATGAATGGATGTCCGAGCATATAGATAAGGTTGGGGAGGGAATGTGGTACCGAACGGTTATTGTGTGTCACCAAGTACTTCCACTTGTCACTGAGTAAGGTAAAGCCACGAGGGTAGGTGGGAATATTTCCTCAAGGCGCAACCAACCCAGTAAGAAGCAGCTCCGGGGAACCTGACGCTAGTTATGAAACTACGTTTCATAATTACAATGAATCAACCTGTCCTATTCTCTTAGCGGGAGCTGAATCAACACCAAGTATTCTGTACCCATTTCCATAGAGAAAATGAGAGAATGTGGCTTTAGGGCACAACGTCTTTTCCGACCGGAGAATAGGTTATTAGGTAACTAGAGTCAAGTGAGGAATGAGAGGTACTCGCTCTTATCCAAAGAGTGTTAGGAATCGATCTAGCTGCTTATCCGGTCTAAGGGCATCGCCTTCAAGCAAGTTCAAAACCTTTCCTTAGTCTCAACTAAGCCACTTCGTACCTTCTGAGATGCCTGTTCTCAGGTGCAGATGAAAGAAAGAAGAATGAGATGAGCTCCTGTCGCAATGGAAGAAGAATCCGCTGCTAGTCTTTTAGCCACAGACGCTATTGAGTCAATATCAGCTCAACCAGTTGCCGGTCTTGTTTGCGTAGTAAATGATTTTTGCGGATTGGAGAGTAAGCTGCTATTTAAAAATAGGGTCTGTCTGTAAGCAATTACCCTTCCTTAATGAAGGAGTTCAGGTACGAAGTGGCTTGAAGATTCGTTGAACTATGTTCAACTAAGGGAGAGGAGAGGATAGAACGTCATTAGTCCCTCGACTGAAAGGAGAGGAATGAATACGGCTATATAAAGAATAAATAGATCGATCCGGGACTTGCATCAATGAATGCACCAACCACGGGTACAATGGGCATACCTTTCATCTACCCTGCGCAGGAGGTCGCCTTAGCTGGTGCCAGAGGTTTTGCATCATCCTTGGCTTGGGTTGTCCCAATTCCTTGATCTGATTATGAAACAAGCTCTTCTGCGACTGCCTTAGCTCTTAGCTGCGGCTGCGGGGTCAACTACAGAAATGCTTTCAGCCCCAGGACCAACTTCTCAATGAAAGAGCTCTTTTCGGCATAAGAAAGAACCATAACGAAAAGGGGAAACTCACCTGTGAGGCGTCCTAAAACCGACCGACGAGTCTGCAATAGATTGGATTGGGAGGAAACCTAGGTAAAAAAGGTTACTGGGAAACTAAGCTAATAGAATAGGGTTATTCGGCATTGATCGAAAAATCAAGAGAAAACGAACTCAGCGTGGGATTAGAAATCATATAGATTTTGGGGCTTTGCCTCCTTCGAGACACATCGCTCTGTATGCTACTAGTCGTACTAGCTTGCTTAAGCCCAGCATAAGGCTTTCTTTACTGCGCCTTCCTTGCTTGACAGTTTTCTTTCTTCTACAAAGAAAGAAAATATAGATAGATGGGTCGTACGATCGATTGCTTTTTCACTGCCGGGCAGGCATAACTAGTCACTTTACTCTTTCTAAACCCCACCTTAGATGAGGCAAAGGCCGGAGCTGCTACAATAGCAAAAGCGGGAGCTGGAGGAAATAAGACGGATAGATGGACGTGAGAAAGCTCTTTTCTCATTTTGGTCTTTTATATGGGCGGGAGGAGAATAAGAGTCTCGTCTCATCTTTCAGCTGGAGTGTTGGCTCTCCTGTAAGAACTCTTACAGGAATTGGTAGACAAAGCATAATGCTTCTTACAAGCGAAAGAAAGATTAGCTCGATCCCAGGAGCGGAGATGGAATCTGTCGAGGAACACTTCTCGGGGTAGCATCGCCCAGGTTTCGAAGGAATCGCTTAGGTTTCTTCGAAACCTGGGCGATGCTAGGAATCTATTAGAAGCATAAGCTGTCCGTTGTTCAATCTAAAATCGTTTTTTAATATAAAGAAATAGGGCGGAGTAGTGGGAGAGAAGCTAGATGAGAGGCCAGAATGAGCATTCGATCTGATCTTACCTGCATGTAAAGGATAGCTGGGAAGACGAAGCGAGAGAGTGAAAGACCATCGGATGGATCTCTCTGGGGACTGATTTGATAGGAAGTCTATCTTTTCGGGAAGCAGGCGCTATGAAAGGAGATGGGATGTTATAGAGAATATAGGAAGCTTATGTGCAGGTAAGTGAAATACCTGGTTGTCGAGTCATTCAGCGAATGTATGATTCCTAGTTCGATCCAAAGGGGCGAAATTCCTTACTCTATCAAGTAAGCAGCTTCGCCCCTCTCACGAGTCACTTCGTACCTTAGAAAGGACTGGGATGGGAGCTCTAGCCCATTTCTATTTCCAGGGGAAGAAAGAGAAAGGAGTAGCGCAAGCTAGACGAGCAGAGAGAAGGCCTGTAGAGGGCTCTTTAGCTTGACTACGCTAATTCTTTGAATTCTATTAGTTTACTCAAGAATTGCTCAATGAATCTGTTGATTTGAAATCTTTGAAATCAAAGGATGGTCTACGATCAGCAGAAGAGTCGAAGAGAGGGTTTTCTATTTCTATATCCCCACAGGACTCTGTTTAGACGCTTCCCTATAGGGATTGATTGAAACTATCCTTAGATTAGCGCTTGTGCTATTCCTTTAGTCCACACCTCTGCTCTGGGGACTACTTTCTAAGGAAAGGAGAGGTACGAAGTGGCTAGAGATTCGTTTCAAATGAGTTTCAACGAATCGTTCAACTCATTTCGTTGAACATAGTTCAACGTGCTCAAAGGTACGAAGTGACTCGACTGAAAGGAGAGGGCTTAAGAAAGATTCTCTTCATAGAGCCTTCGAAAGCGTACGTAACATTCCTTTCTCCAGTCAGAAAGCCTCATGAGAAAGAAAACAATCCCCATTTAGAAAAATGGATATTTCTTTTTTGGGGAGATTTCTTTACCGTCTAGTTCTTTGTCAGCACCGAAGAAAGGAGATCCGGGAAGCCTAGTCCAATAACGGTGAGGGCCCCTAAAGTCAAGTTGAAGACGAAAAGAAAAGCAAGATCAGACCAGACGATAGAGACCATATTCCTCTAGAAGGCGTGAAACTCGTCTTTGGGAAGAACGAACTTTGGTTTCGGGTACACACCTGGAACAGGCCTAGGAAAGAGAGTCTTACTTTATTCTTTATTCTTATTCCATTGAAACTGCCGTAGCTACTTCGGCTGATCCCTCAATTCTATCATCTGCAGCGGAAACCGAAGAAAGGGTAGAAAATGGAGCTGTTGACCTAGCCCTTAGTAGAATGTTTAGGAAAGTCAAGTAGCGTCCTGTCCTTATCCCGCTCTTGCTGAGGCTTTCTGAATGTAGGGGATAGTCTTTCTTTTCGTGGGATTGGGATCACAACCATGTTTCCGGACCAACTGCCCTCTAAACGCTGGGAAAGAGAAAACCAACCCCAGCTCCAGGTTTTTTTTCCAAAGACCAAAAGCATTCAGGGTCACTTCTTTCCACTACTTTGAAGTAGCTAAGAGGCAAGTCTCGACCGTTCTATTTCCATCATTCAAAAGCGAAAGGAAAGACAGATTTTCTTCCAGTTCCAGCTTTCGCATCCGTAGATGCTTTACCATAAAGCTTAGATCCACCCTAAAATGAGCGGATTTGACTTTACCAATAAGAGAATACCCAGATTGGAATGGAGTCTCAGCCGATGCTTCATTAGCCGATTTGGCTTTACCATTACCAGAAAGAAGAAATCCAGATGCTTCTTTCGCTGGGCCAGAAGGAGGAGACGTAGGTTGGAATTATTTCTTACCCGATGCTTCATTTGTTGAAAGATTTCCCCTTTACTTACTCGTTAACAGGACCATGTCCTTCTTTCCGCTTTTCTCTATCTTCCAAAGGAAAGACCTAAGATAAGAAGACTAGCGAGGATTCGTTGAACTATGTTCAACTCATTCGGGCTTGAAAGCTTGAACGTATAGGCTGCACTTTGGATCACAATAGGTGGAGTCTCTAAAAGCCTTATAGAAGCATGAGACTGAAGAAGTCTGGCATCAGTTGGTGTGAATGACTCCGGCCGAAAGGTTAGCGAATCCGACTTCCATTCTTTTTGAGGGACCCAACCAAGGGGGCAGTGCCTCCCTAAGCTGTCTTGATCCCTTAAGGGCTTCGGAATGGAAGGGCAGATCATGGAAGAGTAACTGCTTCACCGGGAAGACTAAATGGCTGTGAAGAAGCTGTCATAGCCTATTGATCTCTTAGTGGATAAGGGAATGCAACTCAATAGAAAGACTTGTTCTCTCAGGAACACCTGTAACATCCTCCCCCGATAGACTTCAGTCCACTCTTGAGGAATAGGATGATCAGATAGGTAAATCCCCGCTCACTTACAAATCTAACTACCTGAAAGGGCCTTAAATGTGAGCCAGAAGCCAGCAAAAGCATGATAGCTCGCTTGATCACACTGATCGCTCTGCTTGTTTTCTTGGTGGAAGGGTTCAGGTTCAGTTAAATAAATGAGCGAGAGCTGTTTAAGAAAGAGGCGGAACATCGCTCTCCGTGGCAGCAAAAGGAAAAGGCGATATTGATTCAGGCGGAAGCGGAAGTAAATGCACAATGAGATTCACCCTGGATTGACGGAATAAGTATAACTCAAAGAAAAGATACGGAATAGGTACGAAATGAGTTTCACATAGTGAAACGAATCCCTTCATCCGACCCATTTCAGAACCTGCAGCTATCTCCAAACCAAGACAAGCCCTCGAAAGAATCTAGTGGTTACGGGATCCTCCAGTAGAGAAGGTCAAATTGACTTGCCCTACGGATTGAAGGGGAAGGGAATCCATATTATTAGCACTTAGAATCGATGATTTCGCGCACCCACCCAGGCACTGGAGAAGGCTTATTATTTGGAAGGATCACCTAAACCATCAAAATGTTGATCTCTCCCCCACCCAAAACCATCCCTTCCAGCGTTAGCGCACAAGAAGGAGCTTTTGGCAGTGAGTCGAAAGTCTTAGTGAGAAGCCCTCTTAGGACTATTTCCACTCTTCTCTGAGTGCCTTCAACTGTGCTTAGGTAGCGCTCACTGCGGGATAGTCAGCTTACTTTATTATTCGAGAGCGGGGAACTTCCCTTCAATAAGCTTGTTAATGCATATCTGCCCGCATATGGAAGTCATTCCATTCTTCTAACTTAACTAATCACTGGATCAGACGATAAAGGAATGGATGGGAGCAAAAGAGCTCTCAATACGATAGAGTTATTGATGATGAAACTTGCTGTCTTTGTGAGTTGCATCCAGAATCAGTGTATCACCTCTTCTGGGATTCCTCCTACAGTAAAGTCGTTTGGTCTATCTTGCTTGAAAATGGGTTGATTTAGACTCCCATTCCTTTGTTTGAAAGCCTTTAATTCCCCGGTCCTTATGCACTTTCTAATTCTAAAAGTCTCTGTCCCTGTCTCGTACTTATATTAAGATTAAGGTTACTTCACCCCAGTCCGTCGGTATGAAATACCTATTCGAAACCCTTCAAAACTGTTAGCAGCTCCTCCAATTGCAGTGTAAGTTTCTCCCTTTACGCGAGGGCTAGGGTAAATGCAATCTATCAAATCAAGTGACCAAGCGAGTTCAAGCTAAGGGAAAAGGCAAGTCGGGTTTCACCACATATGTGTGGTACCCGGCCCCACGCAAACGTGGACTCCCATGGCTTTCTTGGAAAAGAGGCGAGTATCCCTCTCTTTCTATTAGCTCCTGTAGCTATGGGCATTTAGGATAATCTATGTATCTTAAAAGGATCGTTATCAGTCTTATCCTCTGCACTTTTCTCCCCCAACATCGTGGTTGTTTGAACGCCTCTATTGTTATCTCCGGACGCTGCGGACGCTAGTTCTCATCCGTTGTTCTCTCTTAACGTCCGGTCTTCCAAATCCTGTCTTTGAGGAAGTCCCCCCGACTTGGATTTAGGGGGCTCACTTGCCCAATGGATGTTCCAATTACTAAGCTGACTACCTTCCCTGCCCTGGTAGCTCTTCAAGTGACTTTTCTTTGCCTGCCCTCCATGACTAAAGTGAGTCATGGGATAAGGTTCTCCCTCCCCTCCTAGTAGTTCTGGATCGAGAGATCCAGGGCGCCTTTCCTTCGCTCTATTCCCAAGTCCTGGGCTAAGCTGAGCTTCGAAGTCGGGCTTTCTTCCTAAAGCCAAAGTCCGGCCTCTTCCAAGTGCGGCGCCTTTCCTGCATTCCTTCCTAAAGGCAGGACTGGGTGGGTGAAGTTGCTCCCTCTTTCCTCTGTACCGAGCTAAAAGAAAGAATGATGAAACCCGTGGCCAGGCATAAATAGAGGCGCCTTTAGGCGGGTGATTTCATGCTTCTGCTTCTTCCTGTGGATTCCCTACCCAAAGGGAAGGGGTACGGGACATAGGGACTCAAGCCAAGGCCTTTTTTTCATTCTATCGTGCCTATCTATGTGGCTCCCGACTCTAGTTCTATCATTTGATACTCGATCTGGCTAGACGCCCTTCCCTATGGAGGTTCTGTGTAGGATTTCAATCTGAGATTCTATTCAAACAAATAAGACTGACGGTATAGCGTTGCGTCTGCATCGTATGACTTTTGATTTTGAGTACAAGTCTGACTTCAAAATACAGTTATTGAGCTTCCCCTGCCTACGAGAAGGGGTCTCCTCCTATCAACTATCTTATTCAACAACAGATTCTTTGAAATTCAAAGTCTTAGTTCATAGGTTGCTCTGGGGCCCGTGCACCCCATCTTATTCAGCTGGAAGGCCAGATAGCTGAAAGACCTGGAAATGGCAGCACGCCAAAGCAAAAGCACTTCGGGCGAGGGCATCAGATCTCATTGAAGTAGAGGAAGACCGTACAGGGCTAACGTCTACATCGTATGATTAGTCGGATTAGTACGATGACGCCGGGGCGCAGGAAAAGAAAACCTACTTTTGAAGCTGGAAAAAACAGGAAACAGAAGCACGCTGCGGGTCTGGGTAAGTAAGAGAACCTCTTTGACTACCTCTTCGTCATAGATCTGGAGTCTTCGTCCTCTGGATTAGTCTGTCAGTCCAGTCCGTCAGGTCAATCAATTGCCATTGCAATGGTTGAGTAAGAAATGGATTCTCCTTTTGCTCATACTGTCGTAAGTACGCTCGTTCCTGTCTTTGCGACTGGTTCTTCCCCAGTCTGGCCAAGGCAAGCTATGCTAACGACCTCAACTGCAACACATTGTTGGTATGGGGGCAACCCGGGATTTAGACAGATGGGAGCGATTGCGCCATGGGCGCGGTCTCGCTTGCTTCGGAATAGGCCGGTCATTTGTTACCATGATGAGAAATTCAGTGGTGCAGTTCTCAATCATCCCACTTATGAGAAAGAGCTCTAGGCATTGGTGCAGTGCGTGGGAAAGTGGAAAGATGACTTAGTGAGCGAGGAAAGGATTGTGCATAATTCTCATCGGCCAACCGCAGCCTTCCAAACTACAGAAATCACGAAAGGCTCGTTGGATGGGATTTATGCGGATGTTCCATCTTATTGGTAAAGGTGCTTAAAAGCAGATAGCAGATTCCTCCAGTTGTTACAGCTGGTCTTATCTCGCACAATAGCCATGGGTTATGAGGAAGAAGAGTACGCCGGCCGGACTTCAAGGGAGGGAGAGGGTTGTATCTGAGTCTCAACCGTCAGGGTTCGGAGAGATGGGGAGATAGGACCCAAAATCTGAAAAAAGAAGAAGTTTGAAGTCAGATAAGTCAGCTTTCTAAATACGTGCTCTTAGGACAACTAGGCTTCTTTGCGCAATTGAATCAATAGTTAACCCATGCACAGAATGGGCTGCTTGAGAAGAAGCTCTAAGCCTTGAGGTTTGGATTGCTGCAGGTCTAATAGTCGACGAAAGGAGTTCTTTTTCTAGGTTTAGGAATAGAAGAAAGTAGTCCCCCGGGAGGTCAGCTTTTCCTGTTGCAGATGCTAGTTTATCAGTAGGAATTGTCTAATCAAAAGGCCTAACCGTAGTATTAGAACAGAACGGCTGGGAGCGAAGCTAAAGGCAGAGGGTATGATGTTCAGAAGCTCGAGTAAGAGTTGCAAGCCGCATTCGTAGTCTCTCATTCTAATTCCGCTTCCATCCAATTCTTATTTATCATAGGCGAAGGAACGAAAGGGTATCCTGATTGATTCAAAGAGTTGTAGAACGAGACTTTCTCTGCTTAACGCAGGCGCTGAGCATAATGAGACTTGCTCCTCACGAGCGAAGGCTACTTCAATCAAAATCATCAAACTGAGCAGAACTGTTCGTGCTAGTACAATTGTTATCCCATCAATGACCATAGAAGCTGACCTGGAAGCGAAGCTGCTACTGGAGACAGTACTTGACTTAGGGGCAGGCTTGAGAGCTTGTCGTACGGGACCTAGGCACTTGCTGACGAGCAGGCGGGACAAGACAAAGACGCTCTACTTGAAAGGCAATGGCTTTGATGAGGGTACTCACTGTGATATATGGGTAGGGAATATCAAATAGTAGCCCAGGCTCTCGAGGCATACTAGCAGGGAATCGTAGAAAGAAGCTGGGGAGATGCAAGCATTGAGTCAAACTGATTCAGGTATAGCAAGATAGTTCTTGTCTCCTTCTTCTACCTACTTTCCTTTATAGCACTTCCCCGCCTATCAATGTCGCATCTGCGTATGCTTGCCGCAGCATAAGATGCCTATCGATAGATGGATGGCGAAGCCCATACGTACCAATTCGTCTCTTTAAAGCGGGTCTATGAGACTGTATGGCAACGGTATGGTGTAATTGTGGGTATGGCCTGGTGGCAGGCGTGAAGGATACCCGGTGCGTGGGGTATTGATGCAAGGATGCCAAAATGACTCCATTTGTTTTTTTATGAACATAATATGTTACATGAATCCACAATTACAAATATATCCTAACACCCGGGATGGTGCTACCCTTCTTCCCTATCCGGAAACTAATCCAATGAAAGCGCAGAAAAGCCCAGAGACTGTACTGAGACATGCGGAAACGAGTGCTCAAGGCAGACGTCGACTAAGTCCACGAAGAGTAGCAATGCCGGTCCTTCGAAGCGTCGTAGAAGTTGGAGCCCTACCCCGGGGGAAGAAGAGGAATATGTCGAGGAAAGTGAAGAAGGAGAATCAACGCCGGAACAAGTGATTGTTCCAAGACGTTTTTCATCGAAAGGAAAGGGGTTCATAAAAAAGGGTAATCAAAAACCCTCTAAGAAGGCCCCATTAAGGAGCGTTCTTTTCATCCAACTAGAAATCTCGTAAGAGAAGAAATCGAATCTTACGCCTAAAAATCCCATGTCTTTCTTTTCGGACAGTGTCATATAGGTCTGAAGGATGCGCAGTTGCGCATCTAGTAGCAAGGGGTGTCGCGGAAGCCCCAGCAAATCCTTTCGTGCCCTAAAGCAACCTTCTTCTTTGTTAGAGAACAGACATTCCATTCTTTGCTTTCCCAGCACTGACCTCTCTGGTCGAATGTTAGAGTCGGCTCTACTTCAACTAGTAGTCTTTAAGTCGGAAATCGCTTTCACATCTCATATGACATCTGTACCAACAGACTTCTTCGGACACCAGTAAGGTAAGTAGCTACTCCAGCCGATCTAACTCCAGAGGATCCAGCTTATTTGTTGGATAGGTTAGCCCCTTCTCCTTCAGGAGATGCAGCAAGACTACGTTCTCATCTGAGTTCCACTTCTTCCTCAATCCACTCTAAGAAAAAGGCAAGTACAGCTACTCTACTTTAGAGTAGATCCAGCTTCCCTCCGGGTCTCAATTAGGGTATGTGGTCCTATCCTAAAAGAAAGATCCTATCTTGCCTCCCTGAAATCAAGGGTTTTCACTACCTCTGAAGAGGCCTCCCCTTCCGTACCTACTCCGAAAGGTCTCGCTCCTTTCACTTCCTCTTCAACAAGATATGACCCTTTTAGTGGCGTACTTAGGTAATGAAATTCTCGACCAACCCTATCCCCTAACCCTCGGAGTGAAAAAGGCGCATCTCCCTCGGAGTCTCCGTCCGCTTCTTCTCCTTCTGGAGCCTCCCTCATCGGCCATGCATCGGACGAGACCAATTCCGATAAGGAGGTTTTTTATTCTCCCCAGGCCCCATCTACTTCCACCTCGACTCCCGGAAACCAATCCATTGAGAGTTCTCCCAACGAGCAGAAAGAGAAATTGGAGTTTCTATCTGAAAAACCAGCGGAAGCATTGGACGGGGGAAATCCTTCGAGCATTCAAGGAAGGCTTAGAGACAGTTGATCCACGAGGCAATATTGGTAAGATTCCCGACAGACAAATGGTGGAAGCTTTCAACTTCGATTCTTCCCTCAGCCGATTATTACTCTATCCTTCTCGTTGTCTTATCGTAAACTCCTATCCCTCCTGCTTTCTTTAAGGCTCTTTTCTTTTAAAGTCAAGACAGGAATGAGTGAATCGAGTTGATCGAGCCTGGTAAAGGATTCGATAGCCTAGGAAAGATCGATGGAAAGCTCTTTACGAAACCTCTTAAAGCAAGGTAAACTAATACCCCGAGAGCACAGCCCAAGCGTGAAGCTTTCCTTCTCACAATAGTACGGTTTTCTCCTATTTGTCTAGCTCTTTCGATGGGTCGCTATAGCATTTTAGACCTTCCCCCTTTATTGGCTTACCCCGCCGCTTAAGGTAAGGAATTGTGGGGGAATCAATGGTTACGAAAAAGTATTACAACCTAGCCCCCTTCGCTTGCTTGATTGAGGGATACGAATGAATAATATTACTAGAGGCGATAGCAACAGAATATCCTTCTCACTTGAGGGTGGGGACAGAAATGGTAAGGACGATCTTTCTTTCTTTCGGGGGAACAGAGAATCCAAAGCAGAAAGGTGGCAGTCGACCACTAATAGAGCGTTCGATCCCTTTCTGATTCCCCTCAAACCTAGCTCGGTTCATCGGTTGAGAAAGTATGAGAGGGCGTCGATGAGGTAACAACCTTAATACCTTAACTGGTCCCCCTTTCTTCTTGAAGTAATTAACAGATTACGGCTCTAGCAAAAATTCCCCTCAATCTCTCTTTCTTAGCTGGTAACGCTGCGGTAAGATCCCCCTTCCAAATTTCCCACTCGATTGCCCTCGCATTACTCTATCTGATCTATCTAGCTGTCTCGATGGATGGCACTCCCTAGCATCTCGTTCAGTTGATAAGGGGGCAAGCCACCACCACCTCTTTCAGAAAAGAAGCTAGAAGCCTATAGAATCCTTGATCCCGAGCTTCCATTCGGATCACTTTCGCATTTTCTTTTTTTTCCATTAGAAGGTAGAAGGGGCTTTCGCATCCAACTTAGCAGAAAAAGAAAGTATTCCCGCTTAGCCGATATGGACATGACATAGACCTGAAAGCAATCTTAATTAGCTCAAGAAAGAAGAAAAAGCTAATTCATTTATTAGGGAGAGTAGGTCAAATCAAAGTCTTGAAGCTGACTGAGAAAGCTGGAATGCTAGAACTGATAGGGCTGCTGGAAGGCTAAGGTTCCGAATGGAAGGAATCGAAAGCATTGAAACCGGCATTGACCACTTCACATTACAAGACTTGACGTAGACTGCTGGATTACTACAAGATAAAGCAGTGACCCAGACTCAGACGATCGCAAAATCCCTCTATTTTGACTAGATAGCAGATTCAATCGTCTTTTGTCCTAGCCGATGCCATCCTAACATTAAGGAAGGATCCCTATAGTCATATGACTTTTTAGAAAACCTTTTGACAACGTTTTCCGGAAGGAAATTTGTAGACAACAAATTGAGACTTTGCCGAAAAAGTGCCTCAATAGATCAAAGGAAGCCTCAGCTCAGGATCACGAAAACGCCAATAGCGCTTCCTCGGTTGGATTGGAAAAGCCAACTTGACCGCCCGGCGCGGAAACAAAGAGAATCGAAAGACAATCGCACCAAGAGGACGGACTTCTTTTTTATTGGCTGGCGACATCTGGCCACATTCTTGATTATCAATAACGGGGATCCAATCCCAATCCATGTGATGAAACTAGCCATTAGCGTAGCTACGGTCTATAAGACTGATTCTCCTAAAGCACGTCTATCTATGCATCTCTAACAACTTCTTTTGCGATATACTGATTAATTCAAATCAAATGAACGGAGCGAGCGAAATACTATTAGCATAAGAGCGAGAAAATCATAGCTCGTTTAGGGCTTAGGCTTGTGGCTACTCCTTGTGGATACGACATTCCTTTATTGCCTAACAGGCCGGCTTCTATCAAAATAGGATGGCCTCTATCAATGTATCAGGCATTACGGCTTGAAACGGAAAGAGCACAGATTTTGTATCAAATGCGCCTACGACAGGCGTCAGGCTCCCGGTTTGAAGGATTCCTTGATTGAGAAAGAGAAAAAAGGAACCGCATTTGACAACACGAGTAGGTCCTTGCTTGTACGGCAAAAGGCGACGCTACTTCTTATTACGGGATCGGCCGGATATCGCTTGCCTTGTCTACTGCCCGGCGGTCAGGAGCGAGCGGGCGAGATTCTAAAATACACCTTGCTTGGAGACCTTTGGGAGCTGCACGAAATAATAATTGCAAATACAATCAGAATGATAGTGAACCCTTAAAGCAAAGGAAGAATAAGAAATGTAAACACTTTCTATAGAGAAAAATTGGAAATAAAGAAAGAACTCATTTTAGTCAAGACAAATGGTCCCACACCTAAATAAACTAGTTTCAGCAAAAAAAAAGCAAACGATTAAGGCAGATACGGACACAGTTCAGATGAGCTAACAAGATGAACTTCATCCTGTAGGGAAAAAACTCATCTATATTGGCTCCTCAGAATGGGAGGAAATTACACTTAGGCAGCGGCGGGATTGTCCGCCTCGATCCCCGCAGGTCCCTACCCCCAAAAGAGAATGACAATACAGGGGCACCCTCCGCTTACACTTAAAGAAAACAAAGTAGCCGGAGATTCATGTCCATAAGAAGCTGCTTATAAGCCAATCTCGCCTGTTGATGGTGAATAAGCCTCGAAGGGAAGCTCCGAGGTTATTATTATAGCTGCCATCCCCGTTGACTTCTCCTTGCTCTTAGAAGAAGGAGCGTAGGTTCAGGAAGGTATAAGAATGGGGCATCTGTAGTAGCAATAAGTGCCATGGTCATGGGCCAATATCTCGTGTTGAAGGTATGAATGAGCACTTTACCCTAATTGGTTGGGGGTGGGCGGGAGCTTAGTGGTTGCTTAGTCGTTCTAAAGTCAGACTGTCGTAAGCCCGACACTATTCTATTTACTCTCTCTAATGAGGGGCTGGTTGATTTTGCTATAGGGGGCCATCTCCTGTCATCCCTTACCTATCTATGGTTCAGGAAAGGGATTGACCGGAATGATTGCAACGAGACACACCAACACCACTACAACGAGGTGGAAAGGGGGCGAGGATGACAGAGCAATCACGCCTTGCTCCCTCCTGACATCTATTGGGAGGGAACCCCCTTTCAGAGTGTGATTCCTCGTTTCCAATGCGGTTAATTGCTATTAGGCTTTCTTTTTTAGGAAAGTTCCCCTCTTCCTATGCAGTTAGCTCGACTCCAGGTATAGCTCAACATGGGCATGTAGCCGTAGGCGGGAACTCTTCTTTTTATCTTATTCTTTGGTCAGGCAAGTCGGCTGGTAATCCCAACCGAATAAGCAATCGCAATCGCTACAAGCAACCTATTTCATACCCTTTTCGTCGTACTTCCTCTTCTACTTCTCCTTCTCTTCTTTCTCTCCCTGCCGAGCTTGTTGGAGTGCCATTGCCAAGATCGTCAGTTCCTTTCACTACCAGCCGCCGCGCATCAACAGGATCGGAATCCGGGGCAGCGGATCCAATACCAAGACGACTTCTTTCGTTTGTGAACCGATAGGGAGAGGCAATGACAATTGAGAGGGCGGGGCAGCGGAGAACATGGAGTTTGAGAGAGCTTCTTCCCTTTGCTGCCGTAAGAAGGCAGTTGGAGCTAGAGACGAGGATGGACCAGGCTTAGCCAGAATAGACCAAGCTAAGCAAAGAGGAACCTATCCCAAGCGGAGCATCAACTATGAGAAAGATGTTCCCTATATCTACGAAGGAAGGAGGAGAGAAACAATGCAGATTTGGACTAGACCAAGAGAGAGAAAGAAATCCATGGTCGGGTTACAGAGATTGAGGAAGTGTCCCATGGAATCAAAAACCTTAGCTCGTAAAGAAGCTTGTAGTGCTTCTTTCTGAGACTGACCTTTACCGGTTCCACCTCCTGGTGGAAGGTTTTTCGAAAAAAGTGCTTTCCTCTGAAGTTGGGCTCTATTAACAATTAACATGACCTTTCCATCTTGACTACCATGGGTAATCTCTTTCTTCACAATGAATTAGAAAGACAAGAACCTCCACTTGGCACTCTTCGCTGCCTTGGGTTATCCGCTTTCTTACTTGAAAGACTGAGTGGCAAAGGCAAATCGGAACTAAACAGTGGAAAGGGAATGCAACGGAGTAGGCTTTGTAGAAAGGGGAAGAACCAGAGGGGAAGGCATGGTCGTATAGTTCAACATGTAGTGGTGTAGGCCTTTCGAGGCCCATGTAAGAGCTATCAGGTCTTTTCTAGAACCTTATACCTTGCCTCATAATCAGTGAACTTCTTGCTGAGATAGTATATGGCTCTTTCTTTCCTACCCGTTTCATCGTGCTGACCAAGGGCACAACTCATGGATGCTTCCTTCACTGACAGATACATCAGGCGAGGTCGACCAGGCGTTGGCGGTACCTGGATGGGAGGACTCTATTGCTCAAGGGTAAGATCTTTCATTCCTGGAAAGAAGAGGGGGCTAGTCGATGTAAGTCTGGTTTGAAAACCGATTCAGGATCCACTTCGAATCCAATAGAATCTAGGGTTAGACAAGGTTGCTCAGCTTCGCTACCCGTTGTATCGGAGTACTCACCCTCGCCAGTTAAGTCAATGCGATCAAAAACAAGCAAAAAAGACGCTGTTGACCACATTTCAATGGTGGCTTATAAAAAAATTCATTCGATCAAAATCCCCCATGTAGTCCCGGGAAATGCTCTGCTTTTAAGCTGAAGTCTGAAAGTTTCAAGGGTTGAATGCGTCTCAGGCGAACGGGAGTCAACCTTCAACATTTCATAGAACAGAACCTCTCTCCGTGAGATATTTCATTGTGGAAGGGGAGGGTTTCGATAGCAAAGATTAGAAGCAAGCACTATCCTCAATAATATCAGCCTAACCATTTCTATTAGAAGGCAGCGTGAGAAGCTATGAATAAATATGAAGCCGAAAAGCGATAGTGAAAGGCTTTTGGTGGTACTCGCTTCCACATATCGAAAAGCAAGCTATCGCGCTAATGCTACGGTCAAATTCGTTCATTCTACGCTGTATGTTAAGTTTGAAATAGAAGATCTGTCTTCTCACACCTTTTGCCTTAGAAAGAGTTCAATCCACTTGAAAGAGGAAAATGGGAGTTGGAAAAGTACCGGATAGTACGGATCGGGTACCTCCCTCAAGCACTACTTTCAAGTCTGGATAGATTTCCACCATACGCCTAGATCGGATGGAGAACGCTCTAAGAACAGCTTTACCCGTTCTGACCGATGCATTCAAGCTCACCTAACTTGGTTCTAGTGTTGTGACTGGTACTCTACCAAATCCAGATATTCTTGGATGGGTTGCTTCAGAGAGAGCTGCTCTTCCGACTGCTCGTATTCATCCCATCCCCATGAGGGCAATCACCCCCTTGCATTCATTTGAATATAGGCCCTCGCGCATCACGGCTAGATTGGATCATAGCTAGGGCATTCTTTCTATTTCATCAGGACTGCTTCTCCTCCACTGAGTTCATCGTCCCTTTTATCCCTTGAGTGAGGTTGAGGTTCAAATTCTCTTTTAAAAGAAAAAGGAATCTCTCTGACAAGGGCTGGGAAAAGCAAATCCCTTATCTTTTCTTGTCTCAAATCAATCCATTCCGGAAGCGGTAACACGTTTGAACCAACTTCTTTTTTTACGATCGATTTCTCACACTTTTGGATAGTCTACCTACTTACCCGACTCACCGGTACTATTGGAGCCTTCTTTCCAGCTATCTTTACCGGATATTGAAAAGATACGATTTCTTCCTTAACCTTCAGCGGAGTTAGGAATTCAAGGTCTAAGTAGAAGCTTCACCTCCGACCAGTGCTATCCATTCTAGTCTAGTGCGCCCCAGGACTGTGAAGACTGAAGCTAAGTACTGCTTTACGGAATGCAGCTGTTCACTTATCTAACATATACAAGTTAGCGCTTTTCTTATTAACAACGTATTCAGGAATAGGATCTCTTTCTACGTCTACTGATGCTAATTCGGATGCTTTGAAAGCCTTAGCTTTGGCGTCTGCGGCTCGTTTGATTGATTCGTAAACCGGGTGCTTCAGCTTCGTGGGATTTAGAGATGCTTTTCTAAGCACTTTAGGCCCGATCGAGTGGTATTCAACGAATGGAAGCCTGAGGATGCCCTAGGCGCTATTCCACAACTGAAACTGATGGACCAATCGAAGAAAGACACTTAAAATACAAAGTGATTTCGGCTTTGCCAATGCTTGATGATAGAATAGATGGAGAGCCTGGAATGCAAGGCTTTATGCGGGATTGCCTGTTGATGCAAGGAATAAGGGCGGGCTTGATGCCAAGAAGAAGCAGACGAGTACGGTTCATACAGTTATGCCGCTACTCCATCTCTAGGAGAAGCAGCTATATCGATTCCTAAACCGCTAATGCCCCCTCTTCCAACTGAAAGTCATTCTTACTCACTTGCATGTAGTATTCGGCTGTTATATGGCATTCGCCCCCCGGTGGTTCGACATCATATTTCTTGTTTTAAGCCCGCCAATCGCTGCTTCAAGCGGACCTTCGCAGCTTCAAGCGTTTCTGTGTCCGCACTCGTGCAACTGACTGATCTTCTTCTCTCTCCCGATAAGGCTTCTTTGTATACTATAGGGACAATCAATCATATAGAATCATGTCTAATTCGCATATCAGCCTGTTTATCCAGTGTTTGATCTATAGAACCAATGAGTGGTAAGACAGCGGAGCACTCAAGATGGAAGTAATTGGTATATAAACTCCAAACATTTTATCTCGTTCAAATTCAATCGCTCACGGCTGATTACCAAGGTTAGTTCAGCTTATGCAATACCGATGGTGAAAGATCTGAAGGTGAATGAACTGGATTAGCCACATACTGTAATATCCTCGAACGGTACCATTTCATCAGTTGTCGACATATACCCCGGAGTCACCCTCCGGAAAGCTCACTCAATAGGAATGCTCTCTATCGCCATAGTCTGTATTGACTTTGACTCTATCCCAGCTTGGGCGGTATCGTCATTCGATTCAATAAATAGGACTAGCTGTGTGCTTTGAGGAAAGCCTGTAAGTTCTCTTTCGACGCTCACCTTATTTTGTTAAGGGCTAGTCCCACTAGTGAATTCAGTCCCTCTCAAATGCATCTCTGGCTTTGTGCCTATCTCACTTGTTTACAGCTCTTATAGGTCTTTTCTTTTAGCGCTGCTTTCACATGATGCAATACAATATCATGGCTTCCTAGACCTACTCTCTCGCCCAAGCCTCATAGCATGAATATTCCAAGCACAAAGTCTTCCCTGCCTGCTATGAGGAAATCCGCCTATCGCTCTCTTTATCCTCACTCATGAAGGGAGTCTTTCATTCTTGGTGGGGGGAGGGAACTTATACTGTATATAAGGTTTCTTGCTATTTGCTCTCCCGCTACGCTAGCACTTAAGAGACTATCTTAGCCCCGAGTGAGAGATCACAATAAGGAAGGTGAACCTATAGTAGGCAGTACTGCGGTACCAGTCCACGACTACCATTTCTGTAACTGAACTTCCCGCCCCCCACCTACCATCTCGTGTTAACACTCTCACGCTTTTAAAAAAAATACACTTCAAAAAAGTGCCACCCTTATAGAATAAAACTAGAACAAATCCAGAAAATGAGCTAGATTGCTCAGCTAATTAGCATACCAAAAGACATGAAATGGAGCTACCCATTTTAAAATACACCTCATAAAACTCAACCAAATCCAATTAAAAATAGGCTACATTGCTCAGCTAATTAGCTTACCAAATGGATCCTTTAAATGAGCTACATTGCTCAGCGAGTCTCAGAAGCAATCTCGCTACATTGCTCAGCTGAGGCTCGACTGAAAGGAGAGGGGGCGTAGCGGAGAGGGAGAGGGAGCGGGGCGGTCACTCTACCGTAAGGGGCTATGCGGTGAGTCGACGAGCGTCAGGGATAGATAGGGACCTCCAGGCGCGAGGGTTGTTTAGTGATTAATATCGGTGAGAAAAGGGGCGACTCCTTCCCCTTCATAATTATGGAGTTCGATAATATGGGTTACGGATGCAGGGGGATCTCCTTAACCTGCTAAATTTACTGGAGTTGCAGGGGGCACACCTTCCCTGCTAAAATATTCAGGTGGGATTTAAAACAAATTTCTCATGACAAAACCGCAATTTCAGGGCGTCTGCTCCTTCCCTTTAATTAGGAGCACTTCTAGTTTGAATTATGCATTGGAACAATCTTCTATTTCGATAAATTCAATGTGCTGGAATAATACACTATTTTTCAATTCAGGCGGTAAGAAAAGAGTGTGTCAATATTGGATGGGTAATAAGAGATTCAGCAAATCGAGCGGAAGATCAGTTTGTACTGACAGAAGATCAGTTTGTACAGACAGAAAATCAGTTTGTACAAGTGCTAATTTCACTGACAGAAGCTATTTCTCTACTGACAGAAGCAAACTTTCTAATGACAAAAGATTGTGTCAATTTGTACATAACAAGAATAAGAAAGGCAGAAAATCGAGCTTTTATAGGTTATATACTAGTAATAGTAGTAATAGAGGATTTCGATATTTAAACCATAGAGAATCTTCATTTACTTCCTATAATCACTATTATTGGTCACGTTTAAAAACAGGTATTGAATCTGTTCGATGGAGAAGTCTTTATCCAGGAGCTCTCGATGCTTCTAGTAGCTTTACTGAACCATACCCTAGAGCAATTGATTGTGAAGTTCTAACATTAGCCTTCATACAACTGCTCGAGCACTTCGCTTACAAGATAGATTCAGAGTACATTAAATTGACAATTGGATATACCATGCTATTACCTTCATCAGCTGATTTGTCATTTACTTTATCAACTGCTATTCCATTGCGTGATCCTTTAGGTAATAGTATTCCAAAACGTCTTGTATATCAGATGATAGAACGACTTGTTCTGTTATATAGTGAACAATATCAAGATGCTGTGATTAAAGGTGTTTTCATGCGTATCTATTACGAGCAAAATCCTTCCCTTAAATCTATATCATTTCCTGAGATTTCATTTGATATGATTAGATCAATTCTCTATGTTATGAAATCTGAAATCGGAATTGGTGAACTACCAGATGTCAAATCACTGCAGTCTAAAAAATGTCGTATTTCAAATAAAGTAAGCGCAATCAAAGGTAAGAAAAAGAGATGTCGTGCTTTCATTGTAGCCGATATAGAGACAATACTAGTTAATAATGTTCATGTTCCTTACGCAGCTGGTTATTTAGTGGTTAAGCCTGGTGATAATCTGACTTCCATACCTTCATATTCTATTCAGACCTATTTCAGTGAAGATCACATCCATTTCTATCCTACCTTTGAAGAACGTAGTAAAATGATGTTTTTTAATTTTCTATCGAGTTTGGAAGTATGTGTGCAAAAATATCCTAGTCTTCGAACAGTTTATTTTCATAATTTTGCCCGATTTGATGGTATTTTAATTCTTAGGTATTATGCTGATCGTGGTAATGAGTATAAAATCAAAACATTGTTGAGGAATCAGAAACTTTACGAGTTGAAAGTCTATCAAAGCGGTAAGCTCTTATTACGTTTCAGAGATTCCTGCACATTGCTTCCTAGCCGTCTTGAAACATTGGGAAAAACATTATGTCCTGAATTAGGTCCCAAAGGTTCTATCCTATATGATGAATTGAATGAGTCTAATCTTCTGGCTCGTCAAGAGGATTTGATAAACTATCTTCGACAAGATATCCTTATCTTAGGTGGTGTGATGTTAAAGTCTCAAGAGATTAATTGGTCGAAGTACTTTATTGATATTGAAAATGTTATGACATTATCATCGCTTGCCCTTAAAATCTTTCGTCAGAATTTTTATGATGATGAGACCTTTCCTATACATATACCTAGTCAAAACCAAGACACTTTTATTAGACGTGGCTATTATGGCGGTCATACTGATGTTTATAAACCATATGGTGAGAATCTTTACTATTATGATGTGAACTCATTATATCCGTTTATTATGAAAGAATATCCGATGCCTTGTGGTATACCTAAATGGCAGAATAATTTAGAGAGCGTTGAATTGGATAGCTTGTTTGGCTTTATTGAAGCTTATGTAGTATGTCCTACTAATATAAAACATCCATTCTTGCCCTATAAGAATTCAAATGGAACATTAATCTTTCCTACTGGGAAATTCACTGGAGTCTTTTATAGCGAGGAATTGAAGTTTGCACGTGATTTAGGTTACAAAATTCTGCCTCTGAGGGGATATTTGTTTGAGAAGAAATCCAGTCCTTTCGAAAGCTTTGTATCACACCTCTATTCAAGCAGACTAGAAGCCAAGAAAGCAGGTGATGAAGCTATGACATTTATTTATAAGATTCTCATGAACTCTCTCTATGGTCGATTTGGTATGAATCCTGAAAGTACAGTAACAGAGATCTGCAATCACAATGCCTATTTATCATTTCTGAAAAAGGATAATTTTCAATCAGCAGATAAGCTGACCGATCATTACTATATTGTGAATTATATTAGCAATGGAATAGTTGACGACACTAACTTTAAACCTCCTAGGATGTCGGCTGTTCAATTGTCAGCTGCTATAACTGCTTGTGCTCGGATTCATATGTACCCATACATTTCCAGAGCTGACTGTTACTATACAGATACCGACTCTATAGTTTTAGGAAGTGCTCTTCCTGACGATTTCATCTCTTCCACTGAATTGGGCAAGTTTAAACTAGAATGCAAAATAAATAGAGGAATCTTCTTAGCACCTAAAAGTTATATGTTAGAAATAGATGATGATCAAACTATTATTAAACACAAAGGCCCGGCTAAAGAATTAGTCACATCTGAATGGTTTCAAAGGCAATTAGCAGATCTATCTCTAACAAAGCAGATCTCCACTTCTGCTAATTTCAGAATCAATTGGAAAGAACTCAAGATTGTCAAAAAAGACTTACTAATCAAACTTGGACTACCACAGAGTACGAAAAGAGAAAATGTCTATGATTCAAATAATGTATGGATAGACACACGACCTATAGATGTAATAGACTTAGGAAACAAAGATGCTACCCTTATTTACAAATATTCACTAATGAATCAAAATGAAGAAATAGAATCTTTAAAAGATATGAAATCCTGTAACGAAAGTCAAAAGACACCAACTCTCTACAATACCAAGCCGAAGAAGGCGAAGGCGAAGAAGGCGAAGGCTAAGAAGTCAAAGGCCTATTACACAAGACCAAAACCTGATGAGTAGGTGGAGAGGGATCGGCAGAGCCTTAAAAGGGACGACTGATTCGAAAGTTGAGGGAAAATATAGAAAATAATATACTTGAGTATTGACCCACAAAATCATCTAAATATACATACGTATAACCATATAGAGCTACATTGCCTAGGCTGAAAAGGATTGAAGGGCTTAAAGCGCATTAGTTTGAGAGGCGGATAGGTAAGAATAGGAAGTTTAGAGGAGTGAAGGGGTTTAGGAGGGACTAAAAGACAGC
Organism: Passiflora organensis; assembly: GCA_019739055.1. Lineage (NCBI taxonomy): Eukaryota > Viridiplantae > Streptophyta > Magnoliopsida > Malpighiales > Passifloraceae > Passiflora > Passiflora organensis. The sequence goes on from JAEPBF010000276.1 coordinate 24,734, forward strand.
TAGCTAAGTATATTGTATTCCAATATAACAATCTAACTAGGGTTGTCAAATCTTTGACTTCTGGAAGAAGGTTTGGTAAAGCGAAATCTCACACTTCATCTGTAAGAGAAGAGTACAGAGTAGCTGGAAAGTGGAACTCGACTGAAGGCATTGGCGATACTAAAAGCACTAAAAGTAAGGTAAGGGAGGTTGCCAGCTTGACTTCGCCTCCACGGCACGGAGGTCATCCAGTTAGTTTAGGAGAGAAGCTCTTGGGGTGGGGAGGATAGGAAATGAAAACGAATCAGTCCGGTAGAAAAGTATGTAACTGGTACCAAGACTTGACTTCTAATGCAGGTAAGCAGAAGCTAACTCTAAAATCTTTGTGGAGTTAACGTTGACCCAGTGGCTAGAAGTTCCATTTCAAATGGATTGACTAAGAGGATTTTTTGCCAGATAGGAATGATTCCTCGCCAAGGTTCGGAGATGCTGACACAACGTTCTCAGATGCTATTCGACCGGAAGTAGCTATAGGATTTTCCCTCTTAGGACTAAGCTAAGCAGTCAAGTCAGTTAAGTCTGACTGACAGTCTTGGATCGGAGTTGCAAACTGATTGACCGAGGGAACTAGCCCTTATAGATAGGGTAGGAGTGAAAGAAGAATAAGAGTAGCGGGCGGAAAGCTTGATGAATTTAGTAAATTCCACACCATCAGACGAAGAGTCTTCAACCTCATCAACTGAATAAGGATCGGGATCAAGATCAATATCGGGGGTTAGTGGGCATGGCATAATACCCCTAGGCCCGGGGAAGGCCATAAGCCAATAGTAGGATTCATTCCACCTCAACCAGATCGGGTTTAATTATAAGGGATTCGAGTAGCGGTTCGGTACTAATTGAATAATCTCCCACAAAAAAGTGTATTTTTATCCATCGATTCAGTTTCGAAATCCCTAGGTTTAGTGGCCAAAACAACCCAAGTTAGAGAGATGTAGGCTGAAATTGATCTATTGCAATAGTACTAATTTAGGTGCCTTTCCTACCCCAAAATCCATAGCTAATATTCTACGATATTAGTAATGTAGGCTGTAATTCTCACTTCTGTTTTTTATCAGACTCTGAAATCGTTCCCACTTTTGAATACTGCACACAGCTTCTACATAGTTAATGTAATAATTAACAAAGTCTGATACCTTTTTATCCCAGATTTGCTTATCTTTAGGTAGAGATTTCTCAGGTAGAAGTGAATTCATAATAATAGGAATCCAATGATATGGAATAGGTTGATCCGCCTTGTCTTTGAAGTGACCCATATAAGGGCTGTCTGGTGAAAGAAGATTTGTCCTAATAAAATCATGGATTATTCGAAGTGGATTGCCCATATTAATAAAGACACTGGTATATATATCAGGAAGTCTTTTCACGTAAGGCGGTGTAGTTATAAAATTATCATGTACTGTATATATAGGTGCACCTTCCTGCAATAATGATTCGATTACTTTCATGGCAATATATGCATCCTTCTGATGAATAAAGTTAGCGAATGTTGAGGATTGAGTCTTTCGCTTATCCCTCTTCGTAGTAGGTACTCTGAGTGTAACCCGTCGTCTCTTTTTGCTAGCTTTTTCATAAACAACTAGAACTTCGTTGATGAAAGATGTATAATCCTGTATTGTAGTGAAATAGGGTGCACTATAGACAACAGCTTTATCCATTGCTGAACAAAACCAACCAATGATGGAAATCAACTTCATAAAATTGACTATGTCAGGATATTTAGAGTTGATAAATTCTTTGCAAAGTTTAGCGATGTTATAGCTATCCTTTATACTTAGTAATTTACTATATGTATCGACAATATCATTCCCCATACTGAACAATGTCTTCCCATAGATCATTGGCATGAATAGTCTTTTGATGAGCTTTCTATCTAGCTTAGATTCAATTATTTCCATCTTGGACTTATCATTAATATGATGATGCACAAATTCCTTAAACTCGTTGAGCAAGGACATGTATAAATCTTGTATTTTACCATCAGAACAGGGAATAAGATTCGTTTTCTTAGCCATGTCTTCGTTAAGCAATAAATAACTCATGATCTGATAAGCACTCGCAGATGCATCTTGAGATATTGGAATCATACTAGATTCTTTCACTCTATCCTGACACTGGACCTTGGCTATGAACTGAAATGGATCACTAGCACTCTTAGCGAAGCTTATTAAACTCTCATCAGAAGCATAGATCAAACTCTGGTTTTCTTTATACCATTGAAGAGCATCATCATAAAGATTGAATTTCTTATACTTAAAGGCAGCAGAAGTGCCTATTATGTCCTTTGATAACTGGTTGCTTGATTCTTGATTGTTGGCCTGGTTGCTTGATTGATTGTTGGCAAAGATTATGAAACTTCTAGCTAAATCACGCTCATGAAAATGCAAAATACCACTGCGGTAGATTCTACCACGGAAGTCCAGAAAGGCGGGCAGATAAAAGACATAATCCTCGTATGCGGACGCTAGCCTTATTATTAAATCTTCATACCTAGCAGCTTGCACACGCTTAGTTAAATCGTTTAAGAGAACATTAAGGCTACATTCTTTCTTTATAGACTGATTATGGAAATAAGATATCCTCAGAAGGTCGGAGGTTTCTTTCAGATTCACGTGTGCTAATATGCTTGGCGTAAGCAGACCTACTTTTTCTAAAGTAGCACGATTCTTCTTAATGAACTCCAAGACCTTTTTATTTATCTTAAATCCTTCTTTCTGAAGCCCATTCAATATAAATTTCATTTTATGATAATTAGAAGCACTTAATTGTATATTGAAATTGTTTATATTATGGGTTGAGATAAGACTAAACTTATTATAAATATATGTCGTAGGGTAGTTTAAGTAACCACCTCTCATATCCGATAACATAAAATGTAATTTGCTGGGATTTTCTTCTGTGTACATCCAATCTAACTTGCTGGGATTTTCTTCTGTGTACATCCAATCTAACGGCTTACTAACCATTGGAAGATTGAGTTTCAACGGGAGTTGACATAAATCGAAATCACATACAGCGAATAATTTGGAATCTAAATAACCCTTTCCTGTCTCTTTCACAACTACTTTTTTATCTAAATCACTATACATGGCTATATAGATCAATTGTCTTTCTATCATGAACTCGAGCAATCTTATCCCTATTTCATATTTTTTACTTTGTTTCTTACTACTAGAAATTGGACTACTAAGCAATTTATTCTGATTGATTATATCTGCTTGTGTTCTAACAGTGCTATCTAGCGTGTCCAACAATTTAGATACCCTCACAACCGAGGATTGATCAATATTGTTGTATAACAACCCTAGGACATATATAATGATAGCTTCAAGCGTATATTGACCAAACTGAGAAATAGTACTATTATAAAGATCCGTAGGTAGAGATTTAGATAAATATATTTTAGCACTTTTTGTTTTATGATCTCCTATCAATAATTTGATTAAGTTAGGAGTCTCTGAATATATCTTATGTTCATCGAATTTCATAGTTATATCTTCAATCTTAATCTGTAACCCTATAACATCATTAATGATTGGTTTATTCTCTTCCAATAGTTCAATAACTTTATAACAATACTTATATTCATGATTTCTTTCTTTAGCTTCTAGATCCCGATATAATTGTTCCCAAAAGGAATGAAGTATGGTATTCTGATCTTGACTACTGTCAGTACAAAAAGATCTTACGCTCGATTTTCTGCCTTTCTTATTCTTGTTATGTACAAATTGACACAATCTTTTGTCATTAGAAAGTTTGCTTCTGTCAGTAGAGAAATAGCTTCTGTCAGTGAAATTAGCACTTGTACAAACTGATTTTCTGTCTGTACAAACTGATCTTCTGTCAGTACAAACTGATCTTCCGCTCGATTTGCTGAATCTCTTATTACCCATCCAATATTGACACACTCTTTTCTTACCGCCTGAATTGAAAAATAGTGTATTATTCCAGCACATTGAATTTATCGAAATAGAAGATTGTTCCAATGCATAATTCAAACTAGAAGTGCTCCTAATTAAAGGGAAGGAGCAGACGCCCTGAAATTGCGGTTTTGTCATGAGAAATTTGTTTTAAATCCCACCTGAATATTTTAGCAGGGAAGGTGTGCCCCCTGCAACTCCAGTAAATTTAGCAGGTTAAGGAGATCCCCCTGCATCCGTAACCCATATTATCGAACTCCATAATTATGAAGGGGAAGGAGTCGCCCCTTTTCTCACCGATATTAATCACTAAACAACCCTCGCGCCTGGAGGTCCCTATCTATCCCTGACGCTCGTCGACTCACCGCATAGCCCCTTACGGTAGAGTGACCGCCCCGCTCCCTCTCCCTCTCCGCTACGCCCCCTCTCCTTTCAGTCGAGCCTCAGCTGAGCAATGTAGCGAGATTGCTTCTGAGACTCGCTGAGCAATGTAGCTCATTTAAAGGATCCATTTGGTAAGCTAATTAGCTGAGCAATGTAGCCTATTTTTAATTGGATTTGGTTGAGTTTTATGAGGTGTATTTTAAAATGGGTAGCTCCATTTCATGTCTTTTGGTATGCTAATTAGCTGAGCAATCTAGCTCATTTTCTGGATTTGTTCTAGTTTTATTCTATAAGGGTGGCACTTTTTTGAAGTGTATTTTTTTTCTGGGGAGGCTAAAGCAGGGTAGCGAAACTAGGAACGGAGTTGGCTTGTTAGAGCTAGGCTGTTGAGTTAAAGTAAGCGAGCTAGTCATACGAGCCAGTGAGCTAGGCAGCTTGCTGTAGTTGCTACGGTAAACTGGAGTGAAACGAGTTGGCAGTAGAGACGGAGGGCTAAACATGTCGTTGGAACGCTTTAACAAGGCCGTTACGGAGATGCGAACAAAGCAAGCCGCAGCTCGCGATCATAGGAGCTATGGACTTCGGCACTTAGAGCTAATCGTCTCCTAGCTGTTCTTTTCCGAGTAGCATTAGCAAAAGCGAGCGTAAGGGAAATGGAACCACAAAGACTGATTTGGAATTCATTTCAGAGATCTCAAATAGTGGCTTTTGAGATAAGTGGTGAGTGGACAGGACGGATGGAAACTAGAGCGAAAGCAAATCTTTAGTTCTAAGTTCCCTACTACTAATTAGTATTAGTAGCTAGGAAGCAAATCCTGTAGTTAGCTCGAAACCTTGCAACCGGGAAAGCAGGAAAGGCTGCTAGGGAAAATAGAACTACAATAAGTCTACTCAGTCCCAGTACTCCTTCTCGATAAGTAAGGTAGGAGCAGCTTGCTGTTTAGTTCCAGTAATCAAGCTAGGCTCTTTGTTGGCTATTCATAGATCTGGAGTTGTCCTCTATTGCTGATTTAGCGGCCTTCTTTAAGAACCTTAGTAGCGAGTCTACTATAAGGGGAGCAGGCGGTGAGATTCCTGTTAGAATCTAAGGCTTGACTTTTATGGCAGCTGCAAAGAAAAAAGAAAGGAGACCAAGATGGGCACACTCACTTCAGGTACGCAGTAACTTGCTCGGGACAATGGGAAATTCGTTTCATAGTTGCCTGTTCAGATTCCCGATTATTAGTAAGGCAAGCGGTAAACGTTCTATGCTAAGGCCGATTTCGCTACTTCAATTCCAGAGTATAGGCTACTCAATGAGAAGGAGACCTGCATAACCTTGTAATTCCCATTACAACTATGGCTACTGTAACAGAAGTAGAAAGGATAAAAGAAAGATACCCGGGCATGAGAAAGTCAGACTGAGGAACAGACGTATAAATAGAACAGCCAGATAGCGGGAAGAAAAGAGAAGCTCCAATGGACATTAGAATAAGAATACGCGGGCTTTCCCGCTTGAGAAGAAGGGGGACTTCCATGCCCTTTATAGCTACCTAAAGGCAGGCTCAAAGACAAAAGAAGGAGATCCGGGCACAAATCCGTATTAAAATCGTATGACTTGAGAATTGGAATAGGAGGAATTCCTGGTTTTAAGTTTACCTCTATAGTTCTACTTATAGGTGGGCAGGACGGGAACAGCAGTTAGATTCTAAAATAGCTTGGCAGTTCTAGTTAAGTTCTTAATGCTGTAGTTCTGTAGTTGCGGGGGAAGGAGGCCTTCAGGCCGCTTGAAAGCGAGTAACCGGGGACTCACTGCTAATATATATCCTAATAAGACCGGACTAGATAACTATAACTATCCTAAGACAGAAGCGAGGCAAGACCCCTTCGCAGCGGAGCTCTTGGGGTAGAGTCGAGTGATCATAGGAAGCAGTTCTACTTATTAGCTACCGAGTTCGGGACAAAGAGCAAGTAGTCTTACAGTTGCCTGCCCTCATTCCCGAGTCGCATTAGCACAAGCCACGAGCGAGCTGCAGGTTCGCGATTTCCAAGTTCTCCTTATTAGAAGTCAAAGCCCTAGAGCACGGAACTAGAAATCCTAGAAGTCACTTGCACTTTTTCTTACCGGACGAGCTAACCTAACGAGCTTCCCTTCTACTACCGGAAAGAGGAGTTTACCACCGCCTACGCCTACATATTCCACTCACTCTATCCTCTTTCATCCTATTCCAAGGCGAGGGAACGGGACTTCTATCTTTCTATACAAAGCGGTCCTGCCCTATTGTCTTGATTAGAAAAGTGGGAAAAAAATCCTTTAGAGTCTGAGTGCCAGCTTGTTCAGCAGAACCCTCCTCTTCTCAAAGGGGGTCTCGATTGAGTCTATAAGGAGGGTTTATTAGCATGCAAGCAACCTTGCCGAAGTGAAGGTTATGAAAGAATTGGATCTATCTAGTAGCGAACCAGCAGCAAAGCGCTTCCTCGAAGGCGAAGTAAGCGCAGTTTCCGCGAAAAATGGCTCGGTAGGCTAGCCAGCTACTTGATAGTTGTTGCTCACACCGAGAAGTCTATGTCCAAGGCAGGGCCGGCTTAGCCCCGGAGCCTTTTAGCCGTGGAAGTCCTTTTGCCCGCGTTATCTAATTAGCTTAAGAATTCCACCTACTTCTACTGAAGTAAACTCTCTGCCCCAAAGATTGGATCTCAGCCAAGCTTAAGTGACTTCTGGTAGTCGACCAGGCCGCTTTCGTACGCTTTCCCCAGTATAATGACTAAAGGAACTCTCTTTTTTGATTCCTCCTATTCCTGTCCAACCAAGGACTCAGAGGGTAGCATAGGTCAGAGAAGAAGGAAAGTCTTTAAACCGGGATACCGTGAATCCGCTACGATCTGTCTTATGAGATTTCCGGACCCTTTGAAAGAGCGGTGTCATACTTTATTTATGTTGATTAAGACCCCTTTGTCACTGAACTAACTCGCTGTCGAAGCGAACTCATTTTCTCGGGGCACTGAACTCACTTAGGCCGAATCTCACTCCCTCTTTATGGCAGCGATCTCTTCCTAAACAGTAGAGAAAGAAAGCCCGCTGACTCCAGCACCTCTATTGCTTGTGAAAGATAGCTATTCCTCTGCTTTGATGCTTTCTTCCCCGGATTAAATAGCTGCTCCCATTCCAGAAGACCGAGAGACAGTAGCTGCCTTTCAAGCAGACTAAGAATCCGGTATGGAATACTATTCCCCCAACCTTGGGCTATTCTTTTCACAGCTAAGCTTATTGTTCTGCCATACTAGACTTTCTATTGATTGAGACCCAGAGCTTATTGATTAAGAATAACTTATTCTTAATCAAGCAAGCATTCCCGCTGCAGTGCAAAATGGCTCCTCCATGACCTCCTTCATGACCTTGGCTTGCCTCTCTTTGATAAGGGCTCTTCATAATAAGTAGGAAAGTTAGACTGACAGGCATCCATCTATCCGGGTTCAAAACAAGTTTCCCTCTTTCTTTAGAAAGACAGAAAATCAGTATGCAGAAAGAAAAGCGATTTCTCTCTCCTAATATCCCGAAGAAGAAGAAAACGAAATACTTCGGCTTTGCTTAACACAAGTAGATCGAAAGAGTTAGAAATCAAAAAATCAAATATCTTTTATAGATTGGAAAGTATTATGCAAACAAAGTTCTGGATGAAGGGCATATTAACTCGATCTCTATTTTTCGTAGGTAGTGTCCGAAATCGCTGATGTGTGGTCCATGCCAAGTAGCTAACGGACTCGGAACCAATGCTAGGGGAAGTTACGCGGTTGGACGACTCGCTCTAGTCCCGTAACCATTCGGAAGGAGGGGGGGCTTTGGCAAAAGGAAGAAAGCGGGATATCAATCCACTATTAACAAGAAATAAGAGGAATTTATTATCTTTCAAACTTCCTACTAGGTAAGTTGAGAACAAAGTGACAGGAGTGGTATGGCGTAGAAACTCTCACGTAGTGAGAAGAGCGTAGCCAAGTTAAGAAGGAATTTATCTGATTTGCTTCGATCTTATGATCCTAGTATACTGGCTTGAGACTCGCACAAGATGCACTAAAATTGCCAAGAAAGCTCAACTCTCTAAAGTTATTAAAATGGATGCACAGGGAGCGGGTATTTTGCTCTTCTGGAGAGATGATCGAATGAAGATAGACTTAGTATCAAGCAACTTTCAGGCTAGAATTGTCTTGTCTACGAGGGGCTAGACGAAGTATTGCGTATAGAAAGCAGGAAGGGCTTTGTGAGGCCGCAAAGGAAAGAAAGGCTTTTAACTAGAGTCTTTCGAATGGTGTGGTGTAACCATAATGTGATGATTGAGTTCAATACAGTTGGCATAAAGATAATAGGATAAGCCAGATTCTTCCTTTTGGGGAAAGCGGAGATGGAACGATTGATAGATGGTGTCCGTAGGGGCTATTCTCTATGGGCCCTTCAAGTATGCTTCTTTTCCTTTAGAGGTCAGAGAACAGTAGTCAGGTAACAAAACATGGCACTAAATGCTTGGAAGCGAGCATCCTGGAAAGGTTTGATTCAAAGAGATGGGTATCCGTTCCGAAGAGCTTGTTCCCCCTTCCCCTATGGTCTTGATCCTTTCCCTAGGTACTGCTCCACGGTACCAGATGTGAGTGAAAGAAGGGCTTTGCTCTAGGTCTATCTGCCCCAGATAAAAGAGATGTATGGTATGCCTCACCCGGTCAATGACTATATTTTATATAATAAAATATAGTCACACATGGAAATACCCTATCTGAAGGGTTCTCGATAAGACCATACAGAAGTAGCCAAACCACAGTTCCATGGGTTGATCAGTCATTAGGGAAACCTTCCTCTGCCTTGAGGAATGAGACCTAAATTGCATCATAGAAGAAGGAGTAGTAGCCAAACCAACTGACATAGCTAGATCATCATCAAAAGAAGAGACTTCCTTTCGCTCTCAAGTGTTAGTATCAAATCAAGGAGCCTTCAACGGCGAATCGCGTGCGGAAATTGTTTCATTTTCAGCAAAAAGATGTTCTGTTCACATACTCGTTTTCACACATAGGAACAGATAGGCAGGAAAAACGACCCTTTCTAGACTAGAAAGAAGGAGCCTTCTTATTTATATAAATGAGAAACTAGTCCAAGAACCTCCTCAGCTTCACTCAGAACGACTAACTAGGTCGATGCCTACTCCTCCTTCCTCTTAATCTAATCGACTCATCCTTCCGTTCATTCTTATTCTTACTTACCATACGCATTTTTCAATGAAAGATGCCAAGGTAGGTATATAGGAGGTTTTTGTGGATTAAAAGACTAGCGATCAACCCCCAACGAGACTTTATATTCCATTATATATATATACGATGAAATAAGAGGCGACCTGCCCCAGAAGCTTGCAGAATACCAAAGATGGACAATCAGTAGACTGCTGGATAGACTGGCTGGCGAGGCCAGGTAGATAGATCTCTGTGGGGTCCCCTTCTCCGCTTCAAATGGGAAGGCCAACATCCTTTTGTCGCCCGTTAGCAAGACCGAAACTAGATGCGTCGAGCTGCCTAAGGTCTTGACCACCTCCTCTTATTTAAAGGATAAAAAGTTGTACCATAAAGTGCAAACTAGACTCCGCATCTAGATCAAGTTACCTTTCAAACAGCGTATTCTCGGCATCAATGCACCAACCCCTGGCAAGACCCGATCGGAAATAACCCAAGAGGAATTTTAAGAGTGGCTTAAAAGCTCCTTTAAGCCATCAAATTTCCCTTCATTTACACGAGATTCATATTTCTTTTTGGGGATTCCACTAATAGACAGATTGGATAAGAATCTTACTCCCGCACCGGAACTCTTGCTTCTTGGCCAAGAGAGGCTTCTCGCTGCAATCGATTCCTAACATCTGATCGGCGATTGTGAAAAAAGAATAGGAGTCCTTTAGCCTTCGGTCAATAGGAGTAATTCTTCCCTCTAGTAGGTCAGTCAGTCTTTAAATGTGTTCCATAGAATAGAAGAGAAAGAGTCAGTCTTTACTCCTGAGTCTGCCGCTATCTTTCATCCCTTAATTGCCTTATCTTTTCTTTTTATGTTGTAAATGTAAACCGGCCGTTTGTTAGGATCTTCTCGCCGTAACCAGTAATAGGCTTATATGCCGTTTCATTCGCATTATCGTGAGCGGGTCTGGTGAACTACCCTTTCACTGGTTCTAGCTACTATTGGATTTGAACCAATAAAGTATTCCAACTCTGCCTTTTAGGGTAAGATACCCTGGCTTTCAGTTGCAGTACTGGTCATTGGCGACCTTGGGACGCATCTCAAGTGTACTGGGCACCCCCTCTTTGCTTATAGACTCAGCACAGAAAAAGCAAGGCTCTCCTTTGAGATCAGGATGTTCTACCGCTTTTCCCAGGGAAGGCATATACTACTGATAGTAGTCCGCTTTGCGAAAGTCCCATAAAAGCTCACTTCGCGGCAACGACATCCATCCAACGAGATATGCTTCGGGTAACATTCCCTGATCTGAAATTTCGTTAGTGAGCTGGTTCGGTCTATCCCTTCACTTAACCGAAAGCGTACACTCGATAGGGAACTTTGATTATCAAATGGGTTGGTTTATTAGCGCACTCACGCCAAGTGCTACCGCCTCATCCTGGTGAGGCATCCCAAGCCCCTGTAACATTTGGCTTTTTGCGTCCTTCTGCCCTTTTTTTCTTTTTTATTTATATATATATATCCGATTTGAGATTCAATCTGGGACCTTAAAGAGCAGGATTCGCATCAAACTAGATCGACACTTGACTTTTTTTTTTATAGGCGCAAGTGACTGAATTAGCCTGTTGCTAGATTTTTTTATGAAGAACTGACTTATTTTAAAAAAGATGAATAATAGGGCGAAAGCTTGATTCGAAAGAAAAGAAGACAGTTAAGTTAGTCAAGATAGTGAGTAAGGTTACGGAGCATTCCACTGAAGCAGTACGGCATCGGTTCTTGCGAATGAATCTGCTGTTGGAAGAAAGCTATAACTATAATTAGAATAGTTGGGCTCGATCCCAGACTGAATAGCATTCAACGGAATAGAGGTTAGCGAAGAGGGAAGGGAACAAAATGTTAGGGGTAGAGGAGAGCGCTGGAAAGATAGGACTTTCCGAACAAGCCTAAAGCTTGAATGAGACACCGGGCATCTATCTTCTTTTCTTTCACATTTCCCAAAACTCATTCGATTGCTCGTGACGGGATGGAGAAAGATGGGGGTAGGGACTCTTGATGTAAGGTAAGATGCTAGCGGTCTAACTCGGGTAAACAGATGAGCCGGTTATAGTAGGTAGGCTTCTATCCGACAGGGTTTGATGGCTGATATCGGATAGGAAGAGAGAGATGACATTTCTAGTGAACCCAAGAAAGGAATGTCATCGAAGAGGCCAGCGTAAAAGCACAGAAAGGGAAGCGTCCACAAGCTTGATGTTCAAATAGTGGTCTTTTTTCCTAGTAGCTAGTTTTGAGTTCCCCTAGTTCAGCTACTCGAGAGCAAATCAATGTTCATAAGGCACGGAGAGATGTTAGGCGAGAAAGAGTCTCAAGTAAGGTTTTCAATCTGATCTGTGGGATGGTTCTAGTTCATAAGTGAAGGAAGAAAGCTAAGCTTCGTCTCTGTCTAAGGCAGGTGAATCCGTTACTTCAAATAGAATAGAGGTAGCTCACTTCTGTGTTAAAGTGAAAGAAATAAAGGTTGATAAATCCCTCCATCCGATCCCTATCTTTTATGCCGATCTCAGCAAGCAGTACCGGAAAAAAAGGAGTGAAGGTTAGCAGACTTGGAGCTTCTAACCACGCTTTTCTTTTTTCTCGAAATAACATAAGAGAAGCAAGATCGTTGTCCTACTAGTAGTAGGTTCCGGGGCGAGGATGTAAGGAAGAGCACAAACTCACGTCTTCAACATCAACACCCCGATGAATGAGTCCATGGACCCGGTCAAACTAACGATTAAATGTATTTACATACGCTTAAAAAGGATCTTCCGGTAGCCGTCGAAGGCTGGACAGTAGCCCTTGATAATGAGAATCCACTTGACTTTATATCATATCGTAAAAGAAGAAAGATCGTTGTCCTACTATTAGTAGGTTTCCGCGAAGATGTAAGAAGGGAAGAGCAAACGAAGGTTTCAACGCCCCTACGCAATCCCCCAGAGGACCTCTAAAACTCCATTTTGAAAGATGGGTGAAGCCCCGGATTTTGAAAGAAAAGATGCGGCATCTCCCTACACTCTACAATCTCTGGATCCACCACCCCTTCCTAACTAATCGAATTCCATTTCTCCCTTTCTCCGGGCCCCTATCAATGAAGATTCTCCCTAGCCTAGTAGGGCAAAAGAGCAAACAATTTTCGCTATCACTTCTAGGAAAAAACCATCAACAACGACCAATACGATATCATACTGCGCCGATGCTGCAGATGCTCGGAACACAGACTCGGTTGCAGGCAAGGACCGATAAGGCGGTCATTAAGAATGATATTTGTCGGCTCCGCTAATAGTTGAATTGAATCTATTTCTTTTTCCTTCCCGGACAAAGGGGACAGTCTTTTATTATCCATTTCTTTCGGATCCGCCCTCCCCACTAACAACCCTATTCACTCCCTCAGTCCCAGCCGCATCATCGTCTTATGGTACCTCTCTTTCTCCTACTTCAACTTCAGCTGTGCCTTAAGGTGGGTACTTCTTCCGGGTCACCCCTACATCATCAACGATATCAAAAGATCGGATGATTTCGTCCTTCTAGCCACTAATTAACGGCTTCTTCCCACTCGGACAAAGAATGATATTTGTTCCTTACCTCTGCTCGTTAGCTCGTTTTGTTTTGGGCCCTGCTCGTTTAGAGGAGGCCCGTACCCCCGTACTAATACCGATTCCCAGACCTAGGATACCTGACGGCAGAGAGCCAAGCCGAGGAGCTATTTTGATTTGAAAGAAAACGACTCTATTCGCCTACCGAATGCAATCTAGCGAACAGAGAAGGCAAGTCGGTAAACGATGAAATTCCTGCATCCTACCCTACCATCAAGGAAGACCTCCAAGTCTCAGGTGTGAAGCGAAGGTTTAACGTCGAAGGGGACAGAACAAAGAACCAATTACGATATAGCCCTGTAGTTCGGTACACAAGGAAATTCTCACTAGCGTACTCAATCGCAGAAAGGGAACGATGCAGTCGGAGGTTTTCCTCTTCTCCTACGGGTACCCTTCCGCAGAGGAGTTACTGCCGGCTTACTGTATACTGTACTGTATAGTGAGTTACCAATAATCTTCTCCTCTGGGTACAGAGGAAGAACGAACAAAAGGGAAATATTTCATTCAAAGGGCAGATAAGCTGGTTTCGGAGGGGCGATAAGGTTTAGGTTCACCATCGACTTTCGCTTCTTGGGTGTATAAAGCCAACTGCAGCGAGTCAGCGAGATGCTGCCATAATATGAAGATTTACAAAAGAAGAAAAAGAAAGAAGAAGCTTAGTTGCGCCCAAGCTAAAGCTCTTTCCCCAAACAAACAATCATCAAACAGGAGAAGCTCCGAGCAGCAACTCCTACGTGGCGAAATATAGGCCTACCCCCAACTTCTTCTTTGAGCTAGTTTCAACGGGCTCAGTGCACAAGGACAGATTTGTTACCAGGTTCGCAGTGGTACGCACCACTTCAACAGTAAGAGTTATTCTACCTATCTTCTTTTAATAATCATATTGTTAAGCATGCCAGTCTTCCTACACCTATTTGTTTTGTAGGCTCCCTACAAGATGGCGAGGATGTAAGCAAGGAAGCAAAAGGAGCTGACTTTACGTAAAGGTGCAGTACGAATGTGTAGTTCATTTAAAGGATTTCCCCATCGAAGTTTCGAAATGGATTTACCCTTTGAAATTCAACTATACCAAATAATTCTGCTTCTTTAGCGAAGCGGAGAGTAAACGAAAAGCAAAAGCTTCCTGTCGTCTGTTGCTCGGCCCGATGAAAGGATGGTACCTATATCGATCGCGCCCCAACCCTAATTTGAAATCTAAAAGAGGAAAACCCCCGGCGTCACTTCAATGAAGTGGTATATTAGATACTCCAAAAGACAACGCACTTAAATTGACTTGATGAGACTCTACAGGGAACCTCCTTCGGCAATACAATATCCATCAAACAAAATAGAGCTTTCTTTCGAAACTGCAAGAATAGAGGGGAATGCGTCTTTCCTACTAGTTCAGATTCTTCATCTATGGGTCCTATGCGCAGGTCTTCTGACAGTAGATCTAATCCACCTACCAGTACAGTAGTATTAGTAGGAGTCTAGTTCCCGCTTCCCCTGTCCCTAAGAATTTAGTTGTAATCGGACCTCCTCCTGCTTACCTTCGCACACCTTACCGCAGTCTAGTCCCTCGCCCTGCTTACTTTATATTGATTGGGTTTGTGATCTGGTAGTACTAGACTAGCTATACAACAAGACTTGGAAAGATGGGCTGAGCTTCATATCTTGCCAGCTCTGAAGCAAGAGCTGGTTTAGCGTAGCCCTCCCCACATGAAAGAAAGAAATTCGTGTAAAGAGAAGCAGAAAAAGAAAACCAACGACCATCTTTCCCTTCAATCTTGGCCTGCAAGACCCGTATCGATGAGATTCTCAGGAATCATACCCCATCACAGATACTCGGGACGTATACACAGGGCGCAGACAAGGACCGATAAGGGCAGGTATTAACAATCAAATCCAATCTTTTTAACCGGGGAAGTCGGTAAAGCTTCAACGGCTTATTATCGTTCAGGAGTTGTGGTATTTATACCCCGGTAACTATCAAATTCTTTCTCCCCTACGAAATATGGACTATGTCCTACTACTGAAAGTTATGACCTTACTGCTAAAAGTCAATACTCTTCAACGATTCTCCTTTGAGCTGCTTCCCTGCCCCCCGGGTGCGATTTCTTATACTTCTACTGATTCAAAGATCGAAGTTCGATGCTCTCCGAAAGAAACCAGAGGAGGTGAGAAAGTTGAGTAAAGAAAACCCTCGCCCCGTTCTCTATCGCCCAGCATAGCAATACAACTCTATGAGAATAGTACCCCTTATATCTATCAGATGCTGAATTAGAGGTGGAATTAGAACTTAATAATCGTATATAACCACGATAGTTCAATACGAGATCTCTAGCTGATTTAATCACAAAAGGATGGCTGTTGTACTATAACATAAGAGAAGTCGTATGCCCTACTGTGTATATAAGCCCATAAGGATCCACTTCATCAATCTGACCCCTATAACCATTGAGACTCTACTAATAGATTGTCTTTCGAGCGTAACCATGGATGTAAACCTGTCCAATCGATTGTTTGTTGTTGTTGCCCCCTGCCTAAGTTCGTCAGCTTATTCTCATTATTAAATGGGGTCAGTCAGAGGACGAAGGTCTACATTATGAATGCCGACACATCTTACAAGGTACTGGCCCCGGTTTCACAACTATTATGTAGTCCCGTCTCCACCAGTGCATTAAGTACATGCGAGATAGCCAGGAATAAAGAATAGATGGAGACATCCAACCCTTTGAGTGTTCATGAAATCCAATATGAGGACACTCGAGATTTGATTGTGGGTAAGATTAACTGGCCTCAAAAAAAGAGGGCGGTGAAAGAAGAAGGTTACGAAAACAATGAAGATAGAAGTGACTCAGAGAAGAGAAAAGTTCTGTGTGTGAAGGGGCAGTCGTCACCCAACACCGCATAATCAGAGCCCTGTATTAGACATTGTATTAGTCAAAGTCTTAGAGCAGATAGCGTGACATCATTGTCAAAGAGCAGAAAGAAATCGATTTTTCATCGTAGATAGTTTCAGAAACTTTCTACAATAACCAAGAGCTATGACAGTTGGTGTAATACTTTCCATGGGGGGCTATGATAGCCTAAGCCAAAAGTCAAAGCATGAGTACTTTCTTTTCCTTTAACACCCAGAATCTACTACTCAAGAGGGGTCTCAACCCTAGGCTTTGTTTACTGATTTTGTTGAACCGGGTCATTGATTTGAATCAATTGGGGTTGTCCTCGTGGCCCATGTTATGCATCCCCCATTCATAAATAGAGCGAAAAGGCCATTTCTAATTCTGCTTAAGCGGATTAAGAAGGAAATGAAGCCCTTGGCAGAAGGGGTACAGGTAGTACGCGTACTTGGTGGCAGAAGACAGATGAAAAGGAAGGGCACGAATAACGCGTTTTCTCTCACTTTCTAAACAGGCGAACGATCTGGATCTCCGTGAATCGTAACGATTTGGCTGCTCTGGATGAATCGGACCTTCTGATAGAGTGTGTATAGGCGTTTGGTTCAAGTGACGCCGTGAACATTGTATTCACCTTTGCTTTAGCCTGAGAGGTCCCACTTTTTCTGCGTATTAATTATTCGAGGCTCGTAGCCCTTATTTTGCAAGGATTGCCTGGTATGAAAGAAAGGAGGGACCCTTTCTTGTTTCAATGTTTTTGCTTAAATCTTTCCTCATTTATTTATCCCTCGTGAGCAGTTACCGGACGAAAAAACAATTTATTTAATTCAAATTTAATAAGGCTAAAGCGGGCAAGGTACTCGTCGATCCCAAAACAGGTATTTCGATTGACCTTGTACGAAATAGGAAGTCTTTATCTTCTCGTTCGTGAGCCATTAGTCCCTACTATATGGGGGCTCACTTCACTCAATCAATAGAATACTTTTTCCCTCCGGGGGTTCGGTTCCCTGCGGGGCAGTTACAGTCCGGCCCTGAAGAGCTAGAACATCCGGGATGGATGACGGGTCTCTCAATCAAGTCAAGTACTTTTAAGTAACATGAGTCACATAAAATGACATAGTTTCAGTGATCACTTAGGCAATTAGTCTTAGCTAGCGCATATGCCCTTTTAAGAAATTTTGAACTATAGGATATAGGCCAATGATTGTCAAACTAGTTTTACAGTCATGAGGTCGCCCGAAGAAGGGAAATTGGCAGCTTCGTTTAGGTCTGGCAGAGGGAGTTGGTATGGTGACGGTGACAATAACCTTTTCTCATAAGAGAAGAAGTTTGTGGAATTGACGGTGACCCTTGATGTGACTAAGGCTGCTTTACAGTAGGTGTGAAAATGTAGGGGAATTCTATTGGGCTGAAGGCAGGTTACTTTGGGTTAGTGTTCCGTGACAATGGTAGCTAACATTACATGAGATGCGGTTGGAAGCAAGTCTAGAGAGAAGCAGAAAATCGACAAAAATACACTTCAAAAAAGTGTATTTTTTTCTGGGTTGGTGTCTCCTACTGAACTAGCCAAGCCTTATGTGCCAACCGTTGACTCCTCTTTACTACCTATTGCTACTGCCTTTTACCCGCCTCAAAACTTCGTGAATAGCCGGGTGAACATCCACCACAGCGGCGGTAGGGAATGAATGTTCTACTCTACTGTAAAGTTCATTCTTACCTCAATGAATATATCTGGTCCTATCTTAGACAGATCTCCCGATGGGGAACAGTGGATTCCCGGGCTTATCAAAGGGTTCTCCGGGCTATTCGAAACTCGGAACTTTTCCTATAGTAAGAAGAAAGAAATGACATAGATAAGAAGAGCAGCTAATCTTGACAGCTGCAAATCTAACGAAGTGCTCCTGGACGATTGAGAGTATCCGTAAGTAACCTAGTGCATGTGCCTTTGATTGAAGAAAATGAAATAGGAACAACCGCGCTGGTCGTAATAGATCGACATATGTCATCAAAATGCCATTACTTATCGTATTTTTTTCCCTTATCGGTAGTTCCGTAGCAGGTTTTTTCGGACGTTTTCTAGGATCTGAGGGAAGCACTCTAATGATCGTACCTTTATTCGTACTTTTTGTTATATTAATCATAATTTTTCGAAAAAAAAAAAGAGTTTTTTTCTTTCTCATTTATCTCTTCATTTTCTTTTTCTGTTATCTCTTTCGGTTCTTCATTTCCCAAAATCTTTTTCCTTTTTTATTTGGAATGGCGCCATTCTCTACTTTGATTTTTGGTGCATTTAGTGGGGAAATAATCCCTTCCCATGAGGGTCCCGGCCCATCACGCTCGCACTCTTGGACGGAAGATTCGTTCGAGATTCGGGTCTTGATGGAGACCCCCTCCGAAACAGAAGGGGGGAGCACGTCCGTGAATCAGGCAGAAGGGCGTGTGCGGCCCGCTACTAATCAACTTGCTCCCGGGGAGGCGGAAGCAAGTCCATCGAATCTGACCCCACAAGGGGTCCCCTATCAGTATCATCCAGATGAGGTGATAGGGGGGGATTCTGTTATCTCGATTCAAAATCGCCTTTTGTCGAACCAATCTTCGCCGTCGGCCCAGGATATCCACATAGCCAGAATCGACGCCGAAGATCGGTTCGAGGTCAAGGTTGATATCATTAGGCTGATGGCCCCACTGGATCCGGAGGGGGATTGGGAGCGGCGAGGGGCTCGCGCTCTCGATAATCCGCGTACCTCCACAGGGGAGGAGTCGTTGGAAAAACTCCATGCCCTATTAGCGGATATAACTAATGGCGGAATTCAATCACAAGCCTTTTCCCATTTAAAGAAGAAAGTATTCGGAAGGAGCGACTGCGATGAGCATTCGGGGACATAGTTTGTTGGCTAACGAAGAAATAAATGCACACTTATTTAGGCATTCAATGGTATTCACGGATTCTTTATGTATGGGTTTAGTAAAGCTTCCATTTCATTTTCTTTCTTTTTCTCCTTCCTTTGAATTACTCAATTATCCTATCTATGAATTTCATTTCGCACCGGAAACTCTTCTAGGAGAAGTTCGAATCCGTTCCGTTCGGATATTGATCGGTCTTGCTTTGACATGGTTTACGTGTTACTGGTTCCCGGAAGAGTTAATATCTCCATTAGCTAAACCCTTTCTTACCCTGCCTTTGGACTCGTATTTTGTTTGTACACAATCAACGGAGGCCTCCTCGACATATGTTGCAACGTCTTTAATAGCATGCTCTTACTTCGTCTTTCCTTTAATAAGTCATCAAATTTGGTGCTTTTTGATCCCCAGTTGCTATGAGGAACAAAGGACGAAATACAATGGATTCCTCCATTTAAGTGGTTCTCGCTTCTCCTTGTTCCTGTTCCTAACTTCTCCCCGGGTAGTTCCCAATGTTTGGCACTTTTCATACTTCGTGGGTGCAACATCAACAAATTCGCTCATGATCAAGTTACAACCTAAAATCTATGACTATATTATGTTAACTGTTCGTATTTCGTTCATTCCATCGGTATGCTCCCAGGTACCTGTAATTGTGATCCGTTTGCCAGAATCGAGGGGTCTTTCTGTGGAAACCTTCACGAACAATCGTCGTTTTTTAATGGTTTTTCCGCTTCTCACAGCTGCTCTTTTCACACCTCCGGATATCTGGTGCCAAATCGTCGCCCGTTTCCTTCTTTCTTTGATAATAGAGTTGGCTATCTTTGTGGCATCGATTGTACAAGTTCGTGAAGAGGGCTGGACTACTAGAATGAGGGGGAACGGCTAGATCGACAAAAAAAAGATTAGCCCCCCTAGAACCTGGCAAAGTAACTATCAAATTCTCAACCAACATATGCGATTCATTCCCGTATTATAACACAAAGAAGACTTATAAATCAAGCAGTTAGGAAGTCCTAGACTTGAAGCCAGGCTGGCTGCTTTATTATTCTATGGAGTTGCCTACCCTCAGGTCATTCGCTGCCTTAAGCCCTACAGTTTCTTCGCTAGCCGTTGTTGGGACTTAGTTAAGAGTTAGCCTAGAAAGGCTTTGAAAGCAAGTCAAGTATTCGCGGATTAATCAATAGCAGTAGAGTCGTAAACAAGAACAGCAGAGTTTACAGCTGAACAAGTCACTTCCTTAGAGCGTGAACAAAACAATAAGTTAGGTCGTTTGATTAGAAAATTCCTACTGTTTGTTTAGGAGAGTTATTGAACAATATAAATAAAGGCGAAGAAGAATCATCGAACTAATGGACTTACCGCTCATACAGCTCCCAGCCAACAAGCAGTTAGCCTTCTTTTCCAAGGAATTCAAATGTGGATGACTGGACATCAGCAATAACAGGAGCCGAGCTTTCACAAAAACATAAAAACCTACCATATCATTTAAGGGGTACTAAAATCAACGTGTCAATCATCCCTACCCCGGAAGCAAGAAAAAACGGTATACAGCACCAGATGTACTTTTTTTAAGGAGCACCTTTTTTAAGGAGCACCTTTTTTTAGGAACTGGGAAATCAAAAAGGCCGAGAACTACATAGATCTGATACCTTCTTCCCTTGGTCTGGATGACTAGGTTATGTAGGCAGACAACTTTGACTAGGTTGTTCCGATCCCCCAAAAAGGCAAATAATCGATTAGTAGTATGGCGGAACTCTTTCTCTTAAGGTGCAGAGCAAACTGTCGGACTAGGAGCTGCGATGGCTTTTGTTGAAGAATAAGTTCTTCCTCGAAATAGATGGCTTGTTGGTAGGACTTTCTCGATAGCCAGAAGCTCTTCCTTCCATTAGTCATATGGGCTTGTTGTTGAAGCAATTATCTCTGTCAGGCATATTCGAGAGTGTCCCCGACCGGTCCAATGGTGTCTATGAAGAGTACATAAGAATGAACGAAATGCAAGAAAGTGAATCGGTTGCGTGCCGACCCTTACCTATTTTCAGGGTCGACTTAAGGATTAGCAGCGGCGACCACGAACCGCCTTGCTCCCGCAGAAAGACCTTCACCCTATAGCTACCGAAGACCATCACCTTCCGAGTCTTCAGGGTCCATCTTTGATAGGAACTCCATGATATGATCTTTCTTTTTTCTGCGCGAAATCGTGTGTGAAATAGGCTACGGCAACGATGCAAAAAAAGTGTTTACCGAACTTTTGAAGGAGAAGGTAGTTGACTCGCTTACTTTTTAGAGTCAGGGCTATGCCCCATTGAATCAGTACAGCTGAAGTGAGACCTGTTTGTGCTAGGTATATTTGATTCGGTGAGGGGTAGAGCTAAGTCATCCAAATCCAGTAGAAAGAGCGCATGAAGGCAGTTCCTTATGCTTCATAGCGGAGGAAGCCCGAAGCCCCACGGATGTCCCAGAGGATCGTTAGAGCCAAGGCTTGCTGCAAATGAGGCGGAATCTCGACCCGACGAAGGAAGTTTCATTGCTTATTCATCCCCACTAAAAGAAAAAAGGGCTTCAGAGGAATCCCTTTCCAACACAAGGTCGACACATGAAAAGCTAGCAAGGTGCTCTACCCCTCCCTTATGGTCGCCTCCACCCACTCGCGGAGGCTTTCTGTATCGGTATGCCCGGGGGGGAGATCCAGCTCCCAGTCCATAATCTGGTTTGCAGCTCGAGAATGCAGTTCCACCATATCATTGTTATTTAATGAGGAACGCACCCAAAAAGCATGCCGGACATAGAAAGGTCCCGGTCTCGGAAGAGACAGAGCGCTGCCGACCTTCTGAGCTACGCAAAGCCTGATAATATCAGGGTGGCTGTACACGCAATTGAGAGTACTTCTTGCTACTTCATCGCCTTATCCTCCGTCAAAACCATCAGGCGGGGATTTTGTACACAAGGAGAACCTGCAAAAGCATCCTCCCGGATCAGTGATTTTGAAGATAAGGGACTAGACTGACGAGCAGAGGAAACCGGGGATTGAGTCAAATGAGATTGTGACGCTGAAGTAATGACCTGCAACTGCCTATTAGACTAGACCTGTAAGCATCCTTGGGAATAGATCAAGAGATTTCGTTCTGTTGCCCGCGCAAGGACCTTAGAAGGCAGCTTTTCCTCGGGGGATTGGATGGCACCAAAGCCTTAAGATTAGTTTGATTCCACTAACTTTCTTTCCTCAAGGAGTGAAACAGAACATAGGGCTATAGTTAATTAAATAAATACATGAATTAGATCCGGGAACACAAACTATCAGTCTTCTCAGTACGGGCCGGTACCAAAAGAGAAATCCCGCTTTCCTAAGTCCTTGTAGTACCAACTCTTCTGACTTATGCTTGTTCTTTGATCTCTAGTCCCGTCCTCTTTGATGTTTAAGGTTACGGTTCTTCGAATCCGTCTCAGTCAAAGAATCGTAGGCGAACTCGGCTTACAGCCTTTAAAGCGGGACTTGCAAAGACTGAGTCTTAGTTTGGCAGCTTGCAGGCGAGCTCTTTCTAAGGTCGTACTGCTTACCCAAATAGAAAGATCTATTCCGGACGTAGAATGACTTCAATCTTTAGATCATCTTCTATAGTCACCCTGATCCGGGCTTAGTAATCGATTCAATGGGAGGGGGACTAGTAACTGCTTCTAACCCTACTTAGACGACTTTAGCAACTAGACCTGGAAGCTAAGCTTTCCTCACCTAGCAGATCTGTCTAAGGTCAGTAGTGCAATAGAAGTCCGATCTTTAGACTCAAGCCGTGTAACTTAAGAAGCCTATGACGACAAGACAAAGTCTTTCCAGGACTGAAGTGGGGAATCCCAATTGGTCACGAGAAGGCGGATAGAAGAATCAATCCATTAAGCCAGGGGCCTTTAGGACCTAGTCCCCGTGAACTCACTATTTCATCTGATCCGAAGTCCTTAGATAAGAAGATGTTTACCCTTGCTGACTATCATCCCCGAACTAGTCTTTCTCTTCTTACACCCTTAATTGGATCAAAGCCTAACTAAAAAGGCTTAAAGGTCCCCGCCGTAAGCAGTTGAATGAAGTCATAGCTTCCTTCTGTTGGTAAGAAGTTCGAAATCAGTCTGACTGCCTTCGTGCCTTATCCCTGCTAGCATCCCTTTTTCGATTGAGTTACAGGCTGCTTTAGTAGATAAGCAGGAAAGAAGTCCCAGAGGGCAGAGGTAAGTCGTTCAGGAAGATTAATGTCTTTTTGCCGTCTGACTAATGCCTTAAATAGAAGACGGACGAAAGAAAAGCCTTAGGCTCGGAAAGCGTCTGATCTGACTACACCCATTGAATCACTTACTAATCCCTTCGCTCCCCTTTAAGCAGTTAGACGCCCTACTCGATTGAGACTAGCCCCTCTGCCGAAGCTGCAAATCGGTCATCTTCTTTTGGTGCAATCCAGTTCTCCTAAGACTAAGAAAAGAAGAGGTAACTAAGAAGAAATCCATGAGTTAGATTTCCTTCTAAAAATGGAACTTCGGACAACTGTAACTTCTCTTCCAACTTCAGTCCGGACTGTAATGCAAGAACAATAGAAGAGTTCTTGCTTTCCTTGTTAACAATTTACCCGGTAACTGTACAAATCATACTACAATCAATTCTTTGCTAGCTTCGGAAGGGCTTGATTCACACAAAGAGAAATAGTAAGCTATGACTTATCTCCTGGCTATGACTTAAGTCCTGCTTTCGTAACTCTAAATAGAAAACGGAATCGTAAACTTCTTCCTTCTCTTTTTAGATGTCTTGAAAAGAGTTATAAAGAGGAAGAACGGCGGGCTAGTATTAAACTCAATCTTAATCTCTGGTCTCCTCAAGCAACTAAGTCTTAACTGTCCGGGAAGACAGGAAGGCAAAATGAGAAGCAGCTTTGTTGCTGCTCTGTAACTTCACCCTAGATAGACCTTCTGGAACACAGACGAAATCTATCGTTTCCGGTGAAAAGAGGTTCATCCCCGTAGGATGAATTGATCTTTTAGCAGTTGATTTACGGCATTTCCTCAGCCTCAAGTTTCTTCTGACTTCCGGTTGTTTTTTCTCTATAGTACCTAATATAGGAATTCAGGAAATCCGGGTTAAAGAGGGGAAAGTCTTTACTTGATTCGAACTTACAACCTGGCCTTACAGATCCAACTTCTGGTAATTCTTTAACAGCTACATCAAATCCTAACAATCTTAGCGCCCTAGGAAACTATACCTTATACCTGGAAGCGATCCTGACTTACCTAGTGGCATTGAAGATAAGGCTTTCAACTTCCTGCCTAGATCTCCTGTCACTCTAAATAGAAGAAGTTAAGTCCTAACTAACTCCTCAAGCTATCAGTCTTCCCTCTTCCTTGCCTACAAGAGGTGAGGAATGAGGCAGATTTTGGCCTTCGGGCAGAGAGCCTTTAAAAAGAAAGACTTCTTTACGGCTTTCCTAAGTCGGAAGATTACTGGCTTGCTGCCTTATCTCTTGAACAACATGCGAAAGAGTAATTCAATCAATCTCTTTACGTGTAACAGGAAAAGAGTCTGAATCGGAAACTTCATTTCTTACTCCGGTAGAAGAGAGGGGACTAGTAAGAGAGGAGGCTTTCCTCTGACTATCTCCATAGATAGAGGATGCTCCTCCTTCTCAGGTCGGGATGGGATTCTAACTACTAAATAGTCTCTTCCCGGGAAGAGACTATTTAATTAGACTTTCTATGACATTTCATCATAAGTAGCGATCATCTTCTACGGCTGCCCTCAGTCGGAGGGGATTTGGGCATTGGCATTTTAAAATTTTCTATGAGGGATTTTTGTGGGGTTGGCTTCTTATTTATAATGAATGAGTGTAGAATTATGATTACTACTTTTACTCACTTTATCAAAATAAGATAATTTACCAGATAATTAAACTCTTAAATTATTTTCCCTATTTTTAGGTACTTAATCTCTAAGGAAACTATCTATATTTAAGGATGATTTCTAAGCAATTACCCATCCATAAAGACTAGACCTAAAATATTTTAAAATAAAATTAACTACTAAACAAGCTTACCAATTTCGGCCATCACACATCCTTTCCTTCAGGGAAAAATCGTCTTTTCATCTATACTAGCTTCTGAATTTCTAGGACTCAAAATTCAGGGTCTTACATCCTCCCCTCCTTATAAGAATTTCATCCTCGAAATTTTTAATATAAGTACCTAATAAAAAAAATAAGGAAATTTTGCACGCATAGACTCCTCAGTCTCCCAAGACTGCTCCTCAATTTGGCCATTATGCCAAACAACTCGTACCATAAGCATGCTTCGACTGCGAAGCGTCGAACTGACCGATCTAGTATGGCAACTGGCTGTACGGGATAGGATAGGTCTTCAGCAACTTCAACTGGCGAGTCTTTAAGCACATGGGCAGGATCTCGTATATACTTTCTTAGCATTGAAAAGTGAAATACTGTTGTCAATTCTTTCCATATTGGAGGTAGTGCAAGTCGGTATGCAATAGGGCCGATTCTTTCAACAATGTCATATGGACCAATGTAGCGAGATGCTAACTTACCTTGCTGTTGAAAATGTAGGACTCCCCTCCATGGGGAGACTTTAAAAAATACTTTGTCTCCTACCGCAAATTCAGCTTCCTTCGTCGATTGTCCGGCGTAGCCTTTCTGCCGATCCTGAGCTGTTTTTAGCCTTTGTCGGATCAAGCTTAATTGTTCTATTTCTTGGTCAATTAATTTCCGGATTGTCTAGTCGTCTCTCGCCTATTTTATTCCAGCAAATGGGGGTTCTGCAGTGTCTCCCATATAGTGCTTCATAGGGTGCCATACCGATGCTTACATGGAAACTATTGTTGTAAGCAAATTCTGCCAATGACAGGCATCGATCCCAACCGGTTTGCTGATCGAATACACTCACTCGTTCTAGACTGGCATGCAGCTGATTATCTACTTTATTTTTTCTGTTTCATGTTCAGAATCTCTCCTTGAAATTTAGCAGCCTGGTATACAGATGCTCTGGCTCGTCACCTCGTGCAACTTGCATTGGAGATTTTCGATATCTCCTCCTGAATGTTGCATATAGACTCAAATCTTCCCTGCATTTCATATTTCATCACTAAGTTGTTCTCCAACCACAAAGTTAAATCAGTCTGTATCTCCCTCAGGTGTCTGTAAATCGGTCGTGCTTTTGAGATTTGAGGTGGGCTATGGCTCCCAGTTCCATCAGTATTCTTATCCTTGAGTTTTGATAGCTCCATCTTCAAGTCATGCGCTGAATTCTGAAACTTTGTTATCTGATGAAACGAGGTGCTAAACTTCAGCCAGAACTCCAAGTTATCTTCAAGCAAATCATCAATGTCGGAATGGAGTTTCTTTTCTATGGCAGACACAACATGGGGTGACTCTCCACGTTTCATCTTCATTTCATTTCTTGCACCTTCTTTTGAATTGAAACTTCTGAGGCCTCTATTACGTAACTATCTCATTACTTTTTCCCTTAAACTCTTTGATATTTTCACTTGGCGAGTCAAAGCTGGTTCCTGTGGCGAACATAGGGATGAAAGATTGTAGTCTGGTACGCTAGTTTCCTGAGTCATGCTTTCAGGAGACCCTTCCGGATGAGAGAATTTGAAGTTTTCTGGAAGGTCGCCATGAGTTTCCAACTGGTTTTGATTCGGAGAACCATGAGTCTCCTCCTGGTTCTGATCTGTAGACTCCATTTTACGTAAAGACTTGATTTCCTCATCCTTTTGTATGACAACATGTTTCAGCTCTTTTATCTGCATAGCCAATTCAAAGAACCCATCCCGGTTCTTCTTCTCCACATCACCAAGCTTCTTCTTGACATCCTTGTAGTTTCGCAGGACAGAACTATACTCTTCAATCAGAAGCTTTTCTCTATCTTCCACACTTCTCGAGAACAGGTGCCTCCAATTGGGTTGGTCTTCTTCTTCATCCGTCCATGACTCCTCTGGGTTAGTGTTGTGATAATCCTTCGGGTGTTGTGCTGGAAGGTATTCGTCGGGATTCTGACTTTGGTCAGATTCCTCTACTTTGACAACAACACCAAGGTCCTGAACCTCTTCTTTTTCTTCTCCTTCTCCTTCACCTTCACCTCTACCTTTCTTGCCTACGATAGCTTTCAGAGAATCCATTAATTCTTCGGTTAGTTCTTCATCCTCAATCTCGTCTTCTGGCTTCATATGTTGTAATTTTACCGACAAATGGCTGATGTTACAACTTGCTTCAGTGAAAAGTGTAATAAGGTTTTGATTCTGGAGAATGATGTCTTCGTTGAGCTTTTTCACCCTTCGCACTTCCTCCTCCAACTCCTCCAACTTCTTTCTCATGATATCCGAATTTTCCTTGAGAGTCTCCTTGTCTTCTTCAAAGCTCTTAACTAATGCCTGAAGGACCGTTTGTTTATGATCGAACAGTACAGACCAAAGGCATGTTGAGAAGAGACTTCAGTTTCCAGACTAGCAACCCTTTCAACAAGTTCGTCAATCCGCTAGTTGCATAACAGTGATAGAGGACTCGGGATCTGCATCAAGTTCGCTCTTAATCTTCTCTCGCAAACTTCCACATGTTGCAGATCTAGTTTTTCTGATTCTGGTTCATCATTCGTCTCTTGAACATCTGCTTCCAGAGGAACAAATTCACCTTTGAGGGAGGAGAGCTTCTGGTGGACTCCCTTAATCCTCCGCTGCTCTATCTCAGCCTCTTGAGCCGACTGCTCCTGCTTCTCTTGCAACTTAACCAAGCTATCCTTGCATGATTTGCCCTAGGGAAAGTGATGATAAACTCCCCAGGCTTTTGCACAGCTTTAAAGATGG
>JAEPBF010000276.1:60000-67500 GCA_019739055.1 Passiflora organensis
TGGATCCATTTGGCAGTCCTCTTGGTGCGGGTGCTGGTGGTTTGGTGGGATTGGCATACCCACCTCGGCCTGCATTTGATGTGCTTGTGATACGTATGGGTTTCGGGCATTCCCTCTGAATATGCCCCATCTTGCCACAATTGTAACATCGATGTTGCTGAGAATTCTATATAGATCAATTGGAATCGAACCAGAAAAGTTCTTTTTGTTGTTACTTCCATTGCCATTATATTTCAGAGGATAGGACCTCAAAACAATAGGGTCCTGTATGCCAATTGAACTTTGAATCTCGCCTGAAAGATCTGCCACCAGTTGCTGCGGTGGCTTTCAGCTTTGCATGATTTTCTCTGTGAGACCCCGAATTTTGAGTCCTAAAAGTACAAAAGCTACTGCAGGTGAAAAGACTTTTTTTCCCCTGAAGAAAAGGATGTGTGATGGCCAAAAATGGTATGGAATGTCTAGTAACTATTTCTGATTTTAATTCCTTTTTATCTGGTTCTTTATTGGTTGATAAATTACCTTAGAAAATAAAATCCCTAAAGTTACGGAAAGATAATTACAGAATTTAATTCTGATAATTATTTTACTTTAATCTAACCCTTAAAGTAGGGAAATAAATCTCATAACCACCCTATATAAAGAGGAATCTGGGCACACTTAAACCTTACACAAAAAATATATAAAATTCGTCAAACCTAAAACTCCACACCTCTCTATTGCTGCTGAAATCTGCTTGAAGTTCAAAATAGCATAACCTCTCATCGTTTGCCGGATTCTTGCAAATAATAGCTTGTTGAAAAGCTCTTTCCGTCCTCAATCCAACCATCTTGGGTTTTTTTTTCTAAAGGTTAGTTTTTCTTTTTCGTAATTTAGGTCATAATTCGGCGGGATTAGGTTCCAAAATTTTATGATTTTTCCTTCAATTGATTTCTGTTATTGTTCCTTTTGTTCGTATGATTGTTTAGCATCCATACATGATATAAAATCATGAATTCATCCTTTGAATCTTCCCTATACATAAAATTGGCATGCCCTACCTTTGACTTATTTGTTGTCTATCTTGATTAATTGATTAACCTACTGGATTCTAATTTTGTTTCTTTTGGTTGTATATGTTACAAACACCTAATCCTTCCTTGCTAACATGAAATTGCAACCTTGTTACCTTGTATGCATGAAATCACAATTTGTCTTGTACCCTATTCTTAGTGTCAAATTTTGCATTGTTGATTGGGATGGTAATTTAGGTTGAATCTTGTTAAGTTCTTGGCTATCACATCACACATCCAAAAGGCAGGCATCTATGGCATCTAATCACTGGTTTCTGATAGGTTTGGTAAGTGGAATTAGGAAATAAGGTATTCAATTGGTTATTGAGTATGCATGCTTAGTTTGGTTTTGTCTTTCCCTTATAATGTTATAGATGGGTCGAATCCCTTGAATAAATGCAAAGGAATAGCTTCTTGTTCAGAGACAAGAGAGGTAGGATCTATGCCTCATCGGTTTCTTCAAAGATCCTTATTGTTTGTTTGTTGATTTCGGTACCTACATGTATGATAAGTGTATGCGTATATATTGTAGTGAGTATGCTTGAATTGAATCCAGATGTGATCCTCTAGGCTATACCAAACCCTTGAGTTAGGTTATGAATGCCTAATTTGCATGTGTTGTGTGCTTTGAACATGTTGATTGTGTTCTAACATGATTGAAAATACCTTGTTGTGGTATTGTGCTATGTGATTGTTGTGTGTGCTTGTACGTGTTTGTGTGTCAGGATCCTTTTCCGATGGCCATTTGGGGTAAGCGTTGATGCTCCTGGGGAGAGGAGAGTTCTTACTGGTATGGGAGTTGTATGGGTGGAAATCCCTAGCATGTGCACGCAAGATGCCTAGTCATTGTGAGGCTACACACCTTGTCATTCTGTGGCAAGATGCCCTTATCCTTGTGTGGCAAGATGCCCATATCCTTGTGTGGCAAGATGCCCTTATCCTTGTGTGGAAAGATGCCCTTATCCTTGTGTGGTTTCGGATGTCCTTATCCTTGTGTTGTTTGGGATGCTTTTGTCCTTGTGTGGCTTGGATGCGTTGTCCTTGTGTGGCAGGATGCCTTGTCCGTGTGTGGCAAGATGAATAGGTTTGCTGATTAGTTTGGTGAGTGGAATTGGTAAGGAAATAGGGTATTCAATTGGTTATTGAGTATGCGTGGTTAGTTTGGTTTTGTCTTTGTCTTGTGATACTGTAGGTGCTTCGGAATTATTAAATAAAGGCAAAGGAATAGCTTCTTGTTCAGAGACAAGAGAGGTAGGATCTATGCCTCATCAGTTTCTCCAGAGATCCCTATTGTTTGTTTATTGTTTTCGATGCATGCCCTTGTTATTATTGCATGCAAATTGATTGTAGAATATGTGCAAGAATTGCATATTGAAATACAAATCCTATAGGTTATACCAAACCATTGAGTTAGGTTTTGAGTGCCCGAATTGCATATGATATGTGAATTGAATAAACTAATCGTGTTCTGACATGATTGAGGATACCCTGTTAAGGTATTGTGCTTGTGCTTGCTTGTGTATGATTGTACATGTTTGTGTGTCAGGATCCTGTTCCGATGGCCATTTACGGTCAGTGCTGATGCTCCTTGGGAGAGGGGAGGCTCTTACTGGTATGGGTGGAAAACCCCAGCATGCGCACATTGGATGACTAGTCCTTGTGTGGCTAGAAGTCTTGTCCTTGTGTTGCAGGATGACCTTATCCTTGTGTGGTTTGGGATACCCTTGTCCTTTTATGGCTTGGGATGTCTTGTCCTTGTGTAGCTTGGGATGTCTTGTCCTTGTGTGGTAGGATGAATAGGCTTACTGATTAGCTTGTGTGCTAATCTTTTACTCTTTGTGCAGTTAACCTTGGACAACACAGGTGGAAGGAGACGATTTTTATTTTTCCTATTGCCGAGAGGAATCTGATGAGTTTTACCTGCCTGTGTATTTCTGATTTTCGGAAGTGTTTGCAGTCCACCCTTAACCTTAGTTTCAGCCCTAGCGGTTTGGTTTAGTTTCAGCCCTAGCGGTTTGGTTGATATACCAGAATACATGTCCAATATCATGCTCCAATAACTATTGAACATAACGAATGTACATGCTAAAAATCTAGAATTTGATAAGTAAGCCTTGTGGAAATTCAGATACGTCCTTGTTCTTGGGCTTGTCTGAGTTTCATGGCGGTAATGTCCCTAATCAGTGCAGTTAATAATAGGTTAGGATTTACGGTCGTTACATTTGTGGTCGGTGAAGATTCGGCATGGCTCACCGTATAAGTAATGTCGCCATATTTTCAACGCAAACACCACGGCTGCAAGCTCCAAATCATGCGTAGGGTAGTTGCTTTCGTGTGGTCATAACTATCGAGAAGTATAAGCAACGACTTTCCCGTCTTGCATTAATACGCATCCAAGTCTGGATTTCGACGCTGTAAACCACATGCTCCTTTTCTCAAATAGGTAAGGTAAGGATAGGTGCAGAAACTATCCGGTTTTTCAGTTCTTCGAAACTTCGCTGGCATTTCTCGTTCCACACAGACGGCTCACCCTTGCGCATCAGTTTTGTCAATGGTGCGGCAAGCATTGAAAAATTCTTCACAAAGCGAAGGTAGTATCATGCTAAGCCAAGGAAATTAGGAACTTCGAACACAGTTCGCGGGGGTTCCCGAGCAACTACGACCTCAATATTTTTTGGATCAACTAACACACCTTGGGAAGAAACAATATGACCAAGGAAACCAACTTCGCGTAACCAGAATTCACATTTGGAGTACTTTGCAAAAAACTGCCGATCCTTCAAAACATTCAGCACAATCTGCAAATGCTTAGCATGTTCCTCTTCCTATTTTGAATAAATCAGAATGTCATCGATGAAGACTATCACAAATTTATCAAGGAACTCATGGAACACACGATTCATCAGGTCCATGAACACAGCTGGTGCATTGGTCAAACTGAATGGCATAACCAGAAATTTGTAGTGGCCGTATTGCGATCTGAACGCGGTCTTCGGAATATCAGCATCACGAACTTGGAATTGATGGTATCCAGATCTGAGGTCTATCTTGGAGAACACCCTTGCACCCTGGAGTTGTTCGAACAAATCATCGATTCATGGCAATGGGTACTTGTTCTTCATGGTCACAGGATTCAACTGCCGATAGTCGATGCATAACCGTAACGACCCATCTTTCTTCTTTACGAACAAGGCAGGTGCTCCCCAAGGTGACACACTAGGTCGGATGAAACTGCGATCCAGGAAATCTTCCAATTGTGTTTCTAGTTCCTTCATTTCAGCAGGAGCCATACGATACAAAGGAATGGAAATTGGATTCGTACCAGGCACTAACTCAATGCCGAATTCCACTTCCCTTGCTGGTGGTAAACCGGCTATGTCTTCTGGAAATACTTATAGAAATTCGCGAACCATTGGAACAGAATCCAGATCCGAGGACTCTTTAGAAATATCATCTACGTGTGCGAGGTACACTGTACATCCTTTGTTGATCAATTGTTTTGCATCCAGCCAAGAAATCATGCAAGTTGGAACAACTCGCCTATAACCTCTAAAGCAGTATTCGGCACCATCAGGAAAAGTGAACCACACACGTTTGGTGAAACACTCCATATGGGCTTGATATTTCGCCAGACAGTCCATGCCTAAGATTACATCCAGCTCTCGGATGTCCAATGGAATTAGATCCACTTCAAGTACATTTGGACCTATATGTACAGCACAGCCGATGTAGACTAGATCACAAATTAGTTGTTCTCCCAAAGGAGTCAGAACCTCAATATGAGGAGTCAAAGGAGATAGAGACCGATCTGTGCTAAGTGCTATCCTTGAACTTACAAATGATTTATTTGCTTCGGGATCTAATAATACTTTAGCATTTTGAGAAAAGACTGAAATAGTACCTGTCACCACATCAGGACTAACCTCGGCATCAGTTATGGTGAATAGCCTCGTTGGTCTTGGTTGCGCCTCACTTGTGGATCAGTTGGGTGGTCCTCCTGGTGCGCGCATTGGCTGTTTGGTGGGGTTAGCATACCCATCTCGGCCTGCACTTGGTGCGCCTGTGATACGTCTCGGCTTCTAGCATTCCCACTGAATGTGTCCAATTACGCCACAATTGTAACATCGACGTTGTTGAGCATTTCATGTGGATCTATTGGGATTTGAACCAGAAAAGTTCTTCTTGTTGTTACTTCCATTGCCATTAATTTTCTGAGGATAGGACCTTAAAGGATAGGGTCCCATACGTCGATTAAATTTCGAATCTCGCCTGAAGGATCCGCCACTAGTGGCTGCGGATAGCTTCTTGGTTTGCACGATCTTTTCGGCTTCAGTTGCGGCAACAATTAGTTCTTGCAAATTCTGTACCGGTGTCGTACCAACGATGATTTTGAGTTCGGTACTCAGCCCATCCTGAAATCCTCTCGCAAGCTGGTGCGGTGAGCGATCCTCTTCAGGTGCAAATCGGGACAATTCCCTTAATGCCTTTTCATATTCCAGCACCGAACGGGTGCCCTGTTCAAACTTGTAGAAAGCTTGTCGCTTCTCGTTTTTATGGAATCTCGTATAGAATCTTTCTTCGAATTCATACCAAAATTCCTCCCGTGTAGGCAGACGATCGCCAAATTGCAGATCACAGAAGTCTACCATGCGAGGGATTCTCCCTCAAGTAGAAAACTGGTGATGGCGACCTTGTCATAATCTAAGATACGTAAGAACAAGGACACTCGACATAAGGTATCGATCCATTCACGAGCGGCAGCGGCTCCAGCTGAACCATTGAAATCCTTACATCCCAATTGTCAAGCTTCCTTCAATAATTTTGTAATCACGACGGGAAATCTCTTGGCATTCTTAGGATGCGCCGGTTGTATAGGTTCAAGTGAAGGAATAGGTTCTTCAACGAGTGTGGGTGCAGGAGCATTCTGAAATTCCGCCTCCATACACTGCTGATTTGCAGCAATTCCTTGCAATACGTTTAGGATCTGTGCCATCACATGATCGATGGCTGGTGCCTCAGGTTGGTTTTCGGGCTCCACTTGCCTCCTTGCTCTGTTTGTGCATTCGGCTCCTCTTGCTCAACAGGTTGCTGTTTGGCCTGAACCTCATACCTAGCCCATCAATCCCTTGTGGCGTTCAACCTTGCCATACTATACAAACATACAATTGTTACTTAACACATACTAAATACGATACTAGGAAAAAGGAGTGGTACCTGGTGGAGAGGCATGCACCGGACGATACGCATATTCTGGAAAACAAAATACACTTGCACACAAATATTCATAAGTTTCGGAAATCATATGTACACATGTGATGCACACTCAGCAATTACACCAACACTCCAAAAGCATTCAACAACAATACTATCATACAAACCATTCTCGGGAATCATTGCAACTAAACTCTAAAGACAATGATAAAAAGTCACATAGGGACACTCGGCATTATGGAAAAAACACACATTCAGCAATGACAAGAAATACATTAAGATTTATTAGAACACATCAAGGCATAAGAACATTCATAAACATATAGCAAATCAGATTATCATTCTCATTATTTAAATCTTACAAATCAATCCCTTTTTAACATTAGTTTACTTTCGGTACTAGCCCCTAAGTGAGTGAATGTGTAAGCATGTTCTTACCTACAAACACAAAATCAATAAACAAGTTAGCAAATAACAAATTATATTCCTTAAACCATGCTCCGCTACCAAACCTGTAATGACCCCAAATCTTAACCTATTATTAATTGCTCTGATTAGGGCCATTACCGTCGTGAAACTCAAACAAGCCTAAGAACCAGGATATATCTGAATTCCACAAGGCTTATTTATAAAATTCTTGATTTTTAGCATGTACATTTGTGATGTTCATTACTTACTGGAGCATGATATTGGACATGTATTCTGGTATCATACGGAGTGAATAAAATATCAGCAAAAGTTTTTAAATAAAATTAATGAATCCACAACTCACAAGTCCCATAAGAATCCAAACATCCAGTAAGTTAATTCCCAAAATAAAACGGAAACAAGTAAAGAAGGAACCTTGAAAACCAGAAAAATAGTCCAATCATAATTCATGTTATATGCGCAAGCAATCAAAGAAAAAGTATGCTAATTTGATGCGATATCGCCCCGCCGTGCAACCTTGATCTCACACACTGGTACCACGGACAGTGGATGTACCTAAGCCTGAAAATTGGTGAATGCAACAGGATGAGATTACAAGAATCTCAGTAGGGTCACAACATTATAAGATCTACATAAATCTTAAACACAAATCTCCCGAACAACATTTGATCATTCCTACACATCTATGGGTATCACGCAATTCAAAAATCAACCAAACCGCTAGGGCTGAAACTAAGGTTAAGGGTGGACTGCAAACACTTCCGAAAATCAGAAGTACACAGGCAGGTAAAACTCATCAGATTCCTCTCGG
>JAEPBF010000276.1:72500-116405 GCA_019739055.1 Passiflora organensis
ATGAACAGTTGCTCCTGCAGTGGTAGTCATCGGTGGCATATTGCCTAGAAGCGTCATCCTCGTTGATTGGGAGATCAGAAATCCATTTTTGGATTCGGTATGGATAAAGATCCAGTCATGAGCGAGAGTTCCAAGGACAGCTGACTACCGCTAAAAGTCAGGAAAAAAAGGTTGATGGATGAAAGATAAGTGGGAAGGCCGGCATGGGCTACGTGAGCCCCTAAGACCGTCCAATATCTTATATCGATCTTGGTTCCGCGTATCGCGCTTTCTCGAGTGAGAGCAAGCAGGCCCCAAAGATGAGAACCTGCCCACAAGATGTAGGTGCCATTTGTGGCAAAACCGCACCCTTGTCTAACGGATTGGGCGTCGAGAAGGGGAGGAGTTAGTCTTTCTGCCATCGATTACAGGCAAAGCACTTTGTGAGCATATATATCTGGTCATCCCCTTGCCCGAAAGGGCTGCCGTCCAATGGGTACACTATCGACAGGTGTGTCTGGTCTAGTTACTCTCTTCCTACCGCTAGGAGTGAAAGACCTTATTTCACGCCTATAGACGAAATAGAAATGTCATACCCACTCACATTCTTTCTAGTGAATAAGCAGCGCCGGGCTTGGTATGGAAAAGCCTCGTTTCCTTTGTTCGCCCCGTTCTAGTTCCCTTTGTTGTTCGTGCCCCTCCTTTCGTTGCTTGATCTTAGTAGTTCGTATAAGCGTAGTTAGGGCCCCTTGTTCCTTATCGTCTTCGTTTCGTTTCCCCGCTAGTACTCATCAACGCGTAGCTTTCTTTCCCTTTCTCATTGACCGACGGCTCGCCTTCAACGAGCGTAATGTCAACCATATAGCAGGATACTTCAATCGGCTAAGAAGGCTTTTTCCTTTGGACTTCCCTCAACAGCATGGTGAATGAAGTTGGCGCAACGGTCGCCAGAATAGTTAGTTCATGCAGGGAATCCTGCACCATCTTCACCTCAAGATGTACGTACGGGCAGCGAAGGCTTCCACCAAGTTTTCCCATGAAGCGATGGTCTGTCTTGGCAGAGACGCACACCATTCCAAGGAAGCCCGATCCGCTCATTCACAATTGGTAGACGTTCTATCTGACGGGAGCTTTGTATTAGAAGATTGAACCATTTGGTACGTAAGGGCTCTATTCTCCGTGACATTGGCAAGGGCATTCCGTCTTCCTCTTGCTCTCAGTTCTGGGGGCTTGAACTTGGCTCAGTCCAGTACACATCATGGTACCGATAGCTTCGAAAGAGTCCGTCCGTCAATTCGACTTTTCTACTTTTTCATCATTCGGGGTCCCCGGCTGGGCTGGTTCGATGGGTGAAGATGGAGTTCCCATCTGCCCAAGTGGAGTCAAGGCCAAGAAGGAAGATCAGTTCTTTGAGGCTGACGCCCGGGCTGCTGTATAGGGTGACGGATAGGGTGACGGGCTGTAGTCCGGTGGGGGCGGCGAAGCCAGTTTTGTAGAGCACCTTCCTTCAGTTAAGGTGTGAGCTAGGTATGTGTCTGGCGCCTTAGAGAGCTGCTTTGTCTTAAGCATAGAGCTGGGAAGGGCCATCTTAGGAAGCGGATCTCTTTGCTTTTCGTAACTCGTGACAAGACCCCCTCCAGACTCTCATCAGTTTCGATCTACACCTAACGTGAGGAAGCGGCTTCACAAGGAAAGCTTCGCAGCCCTCCCTGCTTGCGCTAGTTAGTTACAGCCCTAACTCTACTTTAGCTATGGAGTTTTTGGTAAGGTAAGTGAGATTGGAGATGGTTTGGTTCGGAAAACACAAAGAAAGAAATGGGTCGAGGCATGGTTTTGTTACCCTACGAGGAAGTGATCCCCTTATATCTTAGGTCTAAGTCAGATGGATAGACAGATTCAAACCTTTAGAAGTGCTAACTTTCGATTCGTTGTGCGCCGAATTGAGTTCGGTGGAGTTAGTGTTCAGTCTTTCTGAACGGGCTCCTTTGGCTGCGCCATTTCAGCCTTTCCCGACCTTGGCCCTCGCGCTGGGAGAATTGGGCTAGAACCGTGCCCCTACGAAGGGGTTGACGACCCTTTTCGATCAGTTCGTCCCAGCGGAGCGAACACCTACTTTGAGAAGAAATCCTGTCAATAAGTCAGTGCTTCAGAAGCAGCTCATAAGAAGCTGCCTGCTACTGGCCCCTCTATGAAATCTCATTGTTATGGCTACCATAAGAGCAATGAGACAGTCAAACAAAGGCAAACCTTTAGAAGTTCCAACTTCCGATTCCACACAATCAATGGAAGGCGTGCCCGCTTGTATTCTTTCTGCCCTACTCTAATGTCCTAAATAAGGATGCAAATGTCTTGAGCGTGACTTTCTAAGTAGTCTCTTGTTTTGTTTCAAGCGGACTTCTCGTTCTAAATAATAGAGCTTAAGCTCAACGCGTGCACAACAACACAAACAAGCTAAGCCCCAGCCGCTGTCCTTCCCGACGAGGAGAAGCACGAAGCGAAGGTCGACTGAGGGAACGAGTGGAATAAACGAACTCCATACTTGGAGTGAGTAGAGCTATTGTAACGAGACTGTCTTTAAGACAGTAAAACAACGAGTGGAGTATACTCCACGAGGCGGGTGGACATGGAAGACTCGATCGACAGTGAGTGATAAGGAGACGTACGAGCGAAGCAAGGTGCGTTTAACGGCGTGCTGGAACTAAACCGAAATCAATGTACTGACCAGACGAGTAAGTTATGCGGGTAAGTCAAACCAACCGCGGTAAACTTGTCTTGGGGAGACAAGGACGACACCTAAGGGAAGGATGAAATTAATAACATTCGACTTAGAGGACTTCGGGATTAGTAACAGTATCCGGCAACACTTGGGATCAGTCAACGAGGAAGAAGAGAGAGAGAATGTGCCATTTAGATAGAATTCTTGTATAATCAAAAAAGAAGCTACTTAACACCATAGCCTAAATGTGAAAGCTTGCCGCAGGGTGGGCTTGGCGAATAGAAGTAAGCGGTTCAAAAACAGTATAGGGTAGATAAAAGGCGCTAAGGGATACGGAAGAGGAGGAGACCAATGAGACTTTAGTCGATGTCCAGGTATGGTGGGAAGGACTGAGGGATCATCGGCTGGCCGAAACAGGCGAGGTAGGGCTAGGGGAGGTGGAATAAGATATAGAGAGGTGAGACCAACTCCCGGGTAAGACTCAATGGATAATCGAAAGGGACGGAGACCACAGCGCGAGTACGAACTGAACTATACCACAAGCCTATAAGCGTCGAGAGCCCAGGTCAAGGGTCTCCCCGATCTCTTTTCTTTTTTCTTTTCTCAACAAAAGAGTGAAAGTAGGGGAAAGCTCATCGTCACCGAATCGGAACACATGATCTCGTGAATCCCAATAGCGAGCAGCAGCCCTTATCATGTTCTCATTCACTGCCACGCGGCGGAGACTGACGAGAGGCTCCAATCCCATCGCTGAAAGCACATCTCGATCAGGACGAGAAAGAGCATCCATCATGTCCCGATCAAAGTCAATAGGATCGATGGAGTCTTGGTAGCAAAGAGAAAGCTTCGGAAAGTGTTTCTGCCGGCAGGTAGAGGTCTTCTTCAGCATAAGAGAGGCTTATATAACCTTACGGATGCCTAAAAGTACGAGTCAGGGTTGGAACGGGGCCCATTGGTTCGGAATTTGCCGACTTCAGTTTGATCGATGGCCACCTTCAGGGGTCGAGCCCCGCGGCTCCTTCTCTCCTTGACCCTCAGACGGTCTCCCCCCTGTCTGACTACCCATCCCAGCCACCAACCTTCAAACAATACCAACACAATCACAATGAAAGTCCCAGACTGGGGGCTGGCCATGCATTGAGGAGAAGAATTCTCACGGAGAGGAAAAGAGAAATCCATCCTTTACCAATCCACGTGGTCTAGGGTCCCGACTCGCGGCATTTTTCTCGGTTTTAGAAAACTGTGAACTACATGGGCGTAGTTCAAGGCCGGTACCAGGGTTAGCCCTTTAGGAAGGGATACCTATATATATTTTGCTTTCTGTAGTGAACTCAGGAAACCCGGCGGAGTTTGGCCTTACCTATAGAAGCTTACCCATGCATCTTAGGATTCACATTTGACTCAACAATCTTAATTCAAAAAAGTATTAACCTTTTAGAGTAGCTGATCTATCCTATTCATCGGGGTAGCCACTAAACCTTCTGGAGTTGGGCTACCCGCTTCTTCTTCGATTTTTGTCACGTGCTCTCTCTCTTCTGTGTCTTCTTTCTGGAAAAAGAGTCTCAAATAGGGCGCAAGCTAAGGACATTACTAGATGAATGAGACTTCATCCTTATCACAAGTCATACCTTCAATTCCAAAAATGCTCCTATAGTCCCGAGCTTGGTAAAGAAGACCGTGGGAAATCAAAACTTTCTTCCAGCAAAAAGGGAGAGTGTGTTGAGGAGATAAATGACATGTTCATGGAGTTCCACTTTGTCATGAGATACATGGTTGAGGAGCTTTCTGATGTCAAAATCATTTTATGTGATGTGTATAAAGGTTCTATGGATCTAATTAATAATCCCGAACGTTATGGTAAGATATCGAATCTTTTTTTTCTCTCTTTCGTTGCTTGCTGATCTATTCGTAGCATCTCATACCTTATATTCTTTCTGATTCAGGTTTTGTTTTAATGTCACTCCCGACGCTTTCTGTGGGTTAGGCAAGTAGAAGGGTTGGATCATATGCATTGCAAAATGGCTTGCCAAAACGCTTCCAACCATATCGGTAAGAAGGAGCATGTCCCGAATTGGATGACTGTTTAGAAGAAGTGCCATCCCTAGCCAATGCAGACCAACTGGGAAGAAAAGGGAAAACGATTTTGGAACTTGTTCGAGAATCCAGTTATACGAAACTGACATACTTAAGAACGGAGTCTAACACAAGAGGAATGAATGTCGGACATGAATAAGCAGACATGTTGCCCATTAGTAAGGGCAGGAAGGACGCTTCGTCACCATTAAAGAAGAATCTCTATATAGACCATTTCTCCCCGATAAGATATCTATTTTGATTTCTGTTACCGGAGAATAATGGTCTGGTCTTATGAAATATTGTCTTATATTATAAGGGTCACCACTTATTAGAGAAAATAGGGGAGTTGGCTATTGCAGGGGCATAACAATCAATATGACAAAGAGATCTACCATCCGACGGCATTTTAGAATATCTTTGCCTTATACCAATAGATCCCGGAGTTGATTTGGCAAATCCAACTGTGAATTGGGATAATGAGAAAACCATTGGTGAAGATGAAAGTGGTTCAGCCACCTTACCCAGGAGATCCATCAAGCTTTCCAGATGGTGAACCAAAGAAAAATGCAGAAGATGCTTCCTGGGCTGCAGCCGCAGCTAACAACAAAACTGCTACTAACGGTGATCAAGTTGGTGGTTGGGGGAAGAGTGAAAACTGCTGGAACATTGCTGATATTGCATCAGATGGCTGGAATAAAGAAGTTTTGGCCAGCAAAGATTTGGCAGGCTCTTCAAGTTCTGGAGGCAGTTGGCAAAATCCCAAAGTAACAAATTCTGCAGATACAGCTGTTGCGTGGGATAGTGGAAAGAGTGTAGTTGGAAAGCCAACAAACAGTTGGGATGATGCTGCTGCTGGGAAGAATAAGTCAGTCTCTGGGGAGGAAAATGCAAATTCTGAGAAGAACAAAAGCTCCGGTACTGCTGATGATGTTTGGGACCAACAGAAAACTCAAGGAGAGAATAGTTGGAGAAAAGCTGTGGAAGCCCGGTGTCGCACAAAAAGATTCTTGGTGTGCAGCTGCTAGTAAGTGGGATAGGAATGATGCTTCAGGTGGAAGCAGAGCAGAGTGGAAAAGGGCATCTGCTGCTTCAGAAAAGCCTAGTGAAGTTTGGGGTAGTGCAAATGCTGGCTGGAGTCAACCACAAGCAGAAAACTCCGAGAAGGCTGCCAGGCTGGATGATGCATACCCCGTTGATGACTACGGCTACTTTTCCTGATGTGGTACACGATTCGGCTTGGTCAGCTCTTGGTAGTGTTCTTCCGGACGAGATTTTGAAAGTCGTTTCGAGCATGGGAAGATTGTTGGCCCCGGGAGTAGATGGATTACAGCCGATATTTTTTCAAAGTCAGTGGGATAAAATTGGTGATTCAGTTGTCAATATGGTTAGGGCTTTTTTGCGTGATGGTGCTCTTGATCCTGCCCTAAATGAAACATTGAGAGTATTACTTCCAAAGGTGCCGAAGCCAGAAGGACTTAGTCAATTTCGGCCGATAAGTCTATGCAACGTGGTTTATAAGGTCATGACTAAGCTTCTCACGAATTCTATTCAGCCCCTTATGCCACTTCTTCTTTCTGATGAACAATCAAGCTTTGTACCAGGTCGGCAAATTACTAATAATATTGTGGTAGTCCAAGAAGTAGTCCATTCAATGAGGAAGAA
This sequence comes from Passiflora organensis, assembly GCA_019739055.1. Lineage (NCBI taxonomy): Eukaryota > Viridiplantae > Streptophyta > Magnoliopsida > Malpighiales > Passifloraceae > Passiflora > Passiflora organensis. The sequence continues at coordinate 78,934 of JAEPBF010000276.1, forward strand.
AACCGGGAGGGGATGGCGATCAAGCTGGATTTGGAAAAGGCCTATGACAGATTGAATTGGGAATTTATTAGCGAGACGTTGAAGCTGGCACAGTTTGATGACCACTTTCTAAAGCTAGTCCGGGAGTGCACTTGTACATCTACCATGAAGATTCTTTGGAATGGTGGGATGTCTAGTGCTTTGACTCCTTCTCTTGGTATTCGGCAGGGCGACTCTCTTTCTCCCTATCTTTTTGTCTTATGTATGGATCGGCTTACCCATGTCATTAAGGATGCCATAACGGATAATACATGGAAACCTGTTAAGTTAGGGCGGTCTGGCCCTGCCTTATCCCACTTGTTCTTCGCCGATGATTTCTTTCTCTTTGCTGAAGCTTCTTTGGAGCAAGCGTGGGTCATTAAGCGGTGCTTGGAGAAATTCTGCCTTAGCTCGGGACAGAAGGTCAGTAATGCTAAATCCACGAGATTTTTGTCTCATAATACTGCGTTAGCATTGCAGGATTCTATTAGTGCCTTCCTCGGCTTTAAGAAGACTGCCTCGATTGGGAAGTCTCTCGGTGCTCCCATTATTCATGGCCGGCGATCGAAGCGTTATTTCCAATCTTTATTGGATAAAGTTCGGGATAGACTGGCTAGTTGGAAATCGTTATCGTTGGCTGGTAGATTGACGCTAGCTCGATCAGTCCTCACATCTCTGCCAATCTAGAATATGCAGACTTGTGACTTGCTGAGTGGTATAAATCAAGAACTCGATCAAATTGTCCGAGATTTTCTGTGGGGTTCTTCTACTGAGGCGAGGAAAATGCATCATGTTAGTTGGAGGAGTATATGTCAGCCTAAGGATAGAGGGGGCTTGGACTGCGTAGTGCATCGGATAGAAATACAGTGTTACTGCTCAAGCTAGGCTGGCGGTATCTTACCGTGGGTACGGGTCTTGAAAGGGAAGTATGGCATTCGTGACACTCCTACTGCTCCACTTCGTCTTCCAAGCAGTTGTTCCTGGAGAGCTATTCATAAGATTTTGCCACGGCTTATGCAAGCAAGGTTGCCGCTGGATTATAGGGGATGGTTCCTCTATTCTGTTTTGAGAAGATATATGGCTTGAGGATATTGGCCCTTTGATTAGCCAGGTGGACTTTGAAGTTCCGGAGCAGCTGCGCTATCGCCCTGTGGTGGATTTTGTAGACGACACGGGTCAGTGGAATTTGGGTTTATTCCTGCAATTCTTTCCCCGCTGCATACTACAGCGTATTAGGGCAACACCGACTCCTGTCCAGGGTAATGGGAAGGATGAACTTTACTGGCAACTCACGGCAAGTGGCAAGTTTACTGTTCAGTCAGCTTACCAATTACTTGGCGAGCCTGAGGAAGAGAATGAGGACCGTTTGTGGCAGTGCTTATGGTCATGGAAAGGACCGGAACGAGTCCGAACTTTCCTGTGGCTGGTAGCCCACAATAAACTTCCAACGAAACAGCACTGCTTCAGGAAAAATAGTGTGAGTAATGACGGCTGTCCACGGTGTCATTTGGATACTGAGTCCACGTTGCATGCCCGTAGCGATTGTCCTTGGGCTCGCAATCTTTGGCATCGACTTTTACCAGGTGGCGAGCATCGTCATTTTTGACAAGTTCCTTGCATGGTTGGTTACTACATAATTTGAGGCTGTATTCTTCATCACCGGCGGAAATGATACAGTGGCCGCTATTGTTTGGTACTACTATGTGGTTGCTATGGAAGTGGCGCAATAATCTAATATTCCAAGAGCAACTACAGCCTCCTGTGGATCCGTTTTTGATTGCTATCTCAACAGCCCGTGAGTTTCATTATGGCATGACAGTTGCTAAAGCTGTGAATGGGATGTTGGGTAGAGTTGAAGATCGATGGGTCCGTCCGTTGGATACCCCCTCTTGCAGGGTGGTATAAGCTAAATTGTGATGGTGCTAGGGATGTTCGTACTGGTGTTGCATGCTCGGGTGGGATAGTGCGAGATTCTTCGGGACAATGGTGCATTGGCTACTCGCATAATGTTGGCCATTGTTCTGCGCTTGAGGCTGAACTATGGGGTATACTACAGGGCCTCCGTATTAGCATCCAAAAGGGTTTTTCATAAGCTTCATTATGAAACAGATTCTTGGGATGCCATGCAACTTTTAACAAGTACCGATGGGGGGCGCATGGCCTATTGTTCGAGATTGCCGGACTTTGATGCGTTGCTTCAGTGATATTAAGGTGGAACATATATTCCGTGAAGCGAATGGTGCAGCAGACTTCCTTGCAAAACAGGGCTTCGCCCAAAGGCAAGGTGTCATCGAGTATCAAGATTGCCCAATGGGACTTCGACCACACCTTGCTTTGGACGCTTTAGGCGCCCACTTCTGTCGAGCTGCTTAAGCTCTTTCTTTTATTTCTTTTTGTCTCCAACAAAAAAAAAAAATAGATCCCCGTTTGTATATTAATAAGCATTTTATTAGGCGCTTCAAGGAGAATTCGCTCCTCCGCAAATAACGCTCTCTAACTTGGTCAAAGTGCTCCTTCTCCTTGATCTAGTGCGGGGTCTAGCAATCTCATGAGAATGAATGCACTAGATCAGGCAGAACCAGAATAACATTTTAATCAGTCCATAGGAAAGAAAGGGATCAGTAACTAAATCTAGACTCGTTTACAGATTCTATTCTTCCAAAGTACGATCTGATTTTAGCCTACCGGTGACCGGCTCATTAGAATGAACACCAGCTTTCTTGATCTACTTTCTTACTAATATAAGAAAGACAGAAGTGCACATATATTTCTATATTAAAAAAGAAGATCTGCCACTCAACTCAAAAGAACAAGAAGACACATAAGTAAGCACACTCACAGAAAGAGGAAAGGTCCATGTAAGACTGATAGTCAGCCGCCATTCACTTACCATCCACACTCAAACTTTGTCAACAAGCAAATAAGAACATTTGGTTCGCTATACAAAAACTCACGAAACATTCACTTTAATCCAGTGACCAGATAGTGCGAAATGAAAATCAATCCAAGGCAAGAACTCGATCATCGCATACAAGGGCTTGCTCTGCTAATAGACCCCCCCTTTTTGGACATAGATCCGCACTCCCAGTCATTATGCTTACTGGACAAGGATGGGTTGTCCTAAAGCGATTTCGCAAGTCACATATGTGAATTGCAACGAATTAATAGAACCTTTAGAGCGTACTCCTTCCTTTAGAAGAATGGATTCAGAGTTCAAGAAGATGGCTTTGAAGAAGGTAATTGATCATATTTCTTTAAATAAGCTATTTCTCATTCGATTTCATTGCTGATTGAACTCTATAACCAAGGGTAGCTTTCAAGCTTGAATAACTGGGGAACGATACCTTATTGCAAAGGATTCTCAGAATAGAGTCTGCTTTCTTCAATGATCTTAAAGCTACTGGTTCTTGGTAGAAGTCAATTCTCAATGTCTTGACCTAGCTTAGGAGCTTGAGTACGTGGTCCTTGTAGACGGATAGATTGAGCCTGTGGTTGCTCTCTCAAAGGAATCCTAAAGTAAGGAAAAATGGCGCTATCCCATCTCGAAGGGATTGAAGACAGATGCTGCTCTAAATCAATCCGATAAGGAAGCTCAAGCAAGCAAGACCAAAGGAAGAGGTAGCGATGTCGTAGGAAGGAGCCTATCCTAAAGCTTTGAAGAACTAGAGCGTGGAGCGAGCATAAGAGCATATGAAGGGACTTGGGCATTCTGTCTAGTCACTGGGTTACTCTGGGTATTCGAAGGTAGACTCAAGTTATTCGAAAGAGGAGAATTCCCATTCTGTATTTGTGTTGGGTATCCTAAAGTTTTCCTTGTTCAAACAAGGGGTTATCCCTCTCTCTGGTTAGGACTTCGATTCTCCCTAAGGCTTGGGAATTCATTAGCCCTAGAGGTACGTCAGTCCTCTGGCCTTAGCACGTTGGGTCATTCGATTCCTTTCTAAGTCAGATCTCTGGCCACTTGTTTGGGCATCGGTGCCACTGTTGCTGACAAGGACGGGTTGACATCTAAGATAACTCTATCAGCCTCTCGATGTGTCCTTTCGTTAACATAGGTACCAACCTTGTTAACTGTACCAAGTATGGTTTCACAGTCACGCCTCCATGACATGACTCCCTCGTTCAATTTCTCGTTTATATCTATCGGTCATTTCTTGAATCTGTTTATCGAAGTATTCATTTACGGCTTGGTTCTTTCTATCTAACATGGCCAACAATTCTGCTCGAGTGACCAGACCTACGTCATCATCTGCTGGTACTTCCTGATTCGAAGACAGACTCTGGGGATTTCCAGTGTTTTCGAGGGGAAACTGAAAAAAAGTCGGAGTTGAGAAGGGCTAATCCCTACCTACCCCAGTCCATCCCTTCACCCGGATAATGACCTTTTAAGCACCTCTGGAAGCAGACAGAAAGAGATGGCAGAGTCAGCGCCTGTGGATTCAGACCCCGAAGGGGGGATACATTAATGAAAAGAAAAGCATTTTTTCATTCCCCGCCGGCTTCATCGGCAAGACAAGACGCACCCGTGGTGACCGAAGATCCACTCCTGCAGACCAACATGCGGAGGGCATTGCCAAACATGCCATCGCGAGCGGCCCTATGTTGAGTAAGGGGGCAGTACCCCGAACGAAGCAAGAGAAACTTCTTGCATAAGAAAGCTTACTTATTAAAGACAGGGGCTCTCGTCTAGGCGTCAAGCATCACAACGAGACTCTCGCTAATATAATCTAGAGAGGCAGCGAAGGCCGAAGGGGCGTGGCGGAGAGAGGTTTGAAGACCGAAAGGTATAGGATGGCATGGCCTATAGGCTGAGTATATAGTCAATGGGTGCCGCAGGTAGTCGAGTGATAACGAGAGGTATAGAGGGAATTCAGACTGAAAATCCGAGAAGCTTCAGACCAACCCTTGACCCGGGCGTAGCCTCACGAGGAGACTCTCCTTATCAGGAGAGGTTGGACGATAGTTCAGTTAAGGAGAGAGGGACGGGAGATCAATTGAGTTGTTACGCTCCCAGCTATTGGACTTTTTTCACACAAAGCCAATCGTTGTTCAAATTCCCTTTATCCGGATCCGAGGATCTGGGACGCTGCTGGACCGGAACAGGCCGCAACAATGGATATGTAGCTGTATGAGAACCGAAGACTCATCAGGACGTGTAACTACTACGGCCGGATGCCGTCTTGACCCCGTTCTACCTCCACCTCTATCGCTTTCGCTCCCAGCCCTGCTCCGCTTACAGGTGCTGATCCTTAGCCAGTGCTGCTCCTAGGTATAGATATGCTATCGGATTGATCTGCTGCTCTTTTGTCCTCTGGTTCTATTCAATCAAACAGGGCTTGCGTGCAGGATTCGCTTTCCGAGAAGGGTGAGCCTTAGAACTTGAATTACCCATCCCCCTATTCAAGAACAGAGATGGGATTTGATTCGAATGAGGCTTTCCCGCCCCGAAGTGAATTGATTAAGTTTCACCGTAGGTACCCTAATTCCCTATCACTATTGGCTTTATCTTTAGTTGTTGAAAGCCTACTCTTACTCTTAGATCGAAAATAAGTGATTGTTTACAAGACAGAAAATGTTTAGCAGCTTATCCTCACTTGCCCTAAGGCATTTAAAGAACTCCTAGCACAGGTTACTGACTCGACTGCCCGCACTGGCTGGACGTGGTTAATAAAACATACCTGAGAGAGGCGGATTTCTTTCATTGCCCGATTAAACCTTCTTCTTCCGGGTGGAGAAGCGTCTTGAAATGTGCCGGTCGTGTGGTGCTCAAAAAAGGGCCTCGGAATGAATGTTTTAATTTAAATGGCCAGGCAACTCAGTTTTGGCTGGATACTTGGCTCGATGGTGTCCCTCTCATTGAGTCAGCTCTTGTGCCAATAAGCGAAGAATAGCAACAATAAAGACTCTCTTGCTCCTTTCGAAGCAGATATTCGTACGTCCATTGGGTTACTTGAGGGTGGCACTGCTTTCGGCTTTCCTTGGTTTCCTTTTGATTAGAAGGGATAAGTCTTAAGCCTTAGGCTAGCAAGGCACTGAAAGTGAAAGAAAGTCCCATCCCGGGTACGAAAGTGGGCTATTCCTTTACCTTGACTACTACGCTATTTCCCCCGTCTCGAACGTGATTCGTATTGGATGCTTGATTCCGTAGCAGAGCTATTAGATGCGGAACCCGAGCTAATGGCTCACTTCACTACCTTAAGCCCAAGCTGGTGAATTCTCTTAAGCTTAAAAAGAGTCTTTCCTACCGGGAGAAGTTGAACTGTTTACAACTATTTGAACTACTCCGAATTCTTTTCACTCTGTATGGCAGCAGCTCATTTAGTAGCATCTATCTTGCTCAGTTTCCTTTTGTCTGTTGATACTATCTTTCTTTTCTCACCCTCGGTCACCGAACCGACCTCGTCTGCTCGGAAGGACACAATGACTTAATCAACTGGATCCACCGAAGCAATTTCCTCTAGACAGAATGAGGCTCTCGTTGAGAGATCTATTAGTGATTGGGCCACCCCTCCTGGCAAAGAAAGAAAGGCAGGTTCAGGCGATTAATCAAAAAAATCTTTCCTTCCCTTTCTTTATGACAGAGCAATTGAATGATGCGGTTCGGGTGCAGGGCCTCTAAGATTATGAAGAAGCTATTCATTTTCCTTTCCGTCCTATTGAAGAAAAGACCTTCGGCATGATGGTAGTAGAGTAGTCGATCTGATCTCGCGCGCGGGCGGATAGAAATGCCTATATATAAGGTAGGCGAGGGTAGCTTGCCGGCAAAGGGCGTGTATGGTAGTCTTTTGTTTGAACAAGCCTTGTTACTACAGCTTCTTACTAAAGAAAGAATGCCATACTATCGAACTATAGGCGAGATGAAGCAAGCAAGGGAAGAGTTCCGACAAAGCGATTGATCCAGTTAAGACCGATAGATAGAGTACGGGACAGGACCAATACTAAGAGGGGACGGGACGTAGGACATATTGATTTACAGGAATCGCGTCACAGAAGACGGACAAAGCGAAAAGCACGCCAGTCTAGCCTCTGGCCTCTAACTCTTCTAACCAAAAGCACGCTAGTTTAACATACCACATAAAAGACTCTGGCCTTAACCGCAAATAGCATACCGCCTTTAGCCTGTTCTCAAACGGCGAAGCCTCAGACTCAAACCTGAAACTTGGCTATTAGGGAATCTTCATTCATATAGTCTCTTGTCTTAACCTGTGAGTGCCCTGCGGGGAAATCACTGTTGAAGAATTGGCTGTAAGTTTAGTCTTCATGAATTGATTATTGGGTCCTGGATAACTGCTATAAGGGTAAAAGGTTTAAGCCGTAGGAGTTTGATTTTTAGAGATAGGGACTACGGAAGTTCATGGGAAGAGGTTAGTGGAAGATATCCTGTTTCCGGGGTTGGAGTCACCGAAGTAAACGATTGGCAAGAAAAGACACAGGAGTGGACCTGACAAGCATAAGATTCATTCAATAGACAGGAGAGTATGCACCACTCCGAAGTACTAATAACTAAGTTGAAAAGAGAGCGGGGCAGGCCATAGACGAAAGTGAACTATAGACTACTTACCGGAGACCATAGGCCATGGACGAAAGACCAGCGGAAGGGCATTAGTCGCCGAGGAAGATAGTGCGCGTAGATCAAAGCTTAGTGGATAGACCCTACATAGGCCAGTTCCAAGGCCATCCATTCAAGCCTTCCCAGTCCTTTTTTATTGTTTTTTGATCGGACTTTCGAAATCCATATGATATGATATGGCTTTCAAGCTTCCTAGCCTGGGTTTGTGTGAAGCATGAGAACATGAGCAAGCTCAGTCTTTCGCTACGCCTCATGGCTTTCAGAAGGGTCTAAAGTGCATGATGATTCGATTTCCGAAATATAGAAATATAAAGAAAAAGGCCTCCTCAGCCGGTTCAAATACCATTCTTTTTCACTTTATCCTACCTCGCTCACCGCCCCTCAGGCTTAATTAAAAGCCTTTTCGTTGTCACCACTTACCTAGATCGATATGGCTAGTTTTCTAGCGATATTTCGCGTTTTCATTAAGGCTTCTTCTTAAGCTCGCTCCTTATGCTCGCTCCTTATGCTCGCTCCTTATGCTCGCTCCTTATGCTCGCTCCAAGTATTCCGCTCGCTTATTCCTAAGCTTATTCCGCTCGCTTATTCCGCTCGCTCCCTCTCGGAGGAAGTTGAGTTAGAAGTTAGAGGCTTTCTTTCCTCTGTCAGCTCTAGCTTTCGACTCTTTCTTTTCTTGATAGGGGAATAGATTTCGACTGTGTTCCCAGACTTCCTTGTAGTCAGTATTGAAAGCCCTAAGAAGTATCTGAAGTAGGGGAATCTATCCTTGCGAGTCTCTTTATTCTCTGCAAAGTCTGAGAAAGCAGTAGCATTACGTCCTGAGAATTAAGCAAGAACTCATGATATTTACACGGGAAATAGTTAAAGCATGGCATCTTAGAGCCGTAAACAAGTCATTTGATTAGGAAAGCACTACGACCTTTGAAGGCTGAGTTCCCCATCCCTGTTAATCAATTCCGAAACCCTGTAATTCGATTACTATTCCCTCACGGGTCTTCCCCACTGAACTACTATATAAGCAATTTATGCCTCTTTCCCGGAACTGACTTCGGAAGTAGAAGCGTCAGTCAATGCTGCCGTTGAAAGGCATTCTCTTGAGGATTGATGTATGGACTTAGTGCTTGAGGAGTTAGTGTGTTTAGATTGAGTTCCCACGAGCGGAGGATTGAATTACTCTATCTCTTAGTATTGCATTAGAGTCCGTAATAAGAGTTCGAAAAGAATTAGTGCTTGAGGTGAATGAAGCCCTTCCTGCAGTAGGCTAATCTTGACTTCAAAGTCGAAATTACATAGACAAAGCAGGAGAAAATGCCTTAAAGAGAAGAAGATCCTTTCAATCGGAGCTTATCCTCTATTGCTAAATGGTAACTTTGTGATTAAAGAGATGCGGCTTTGACTTAAACGTCCGACCAGAATTCTAATGAATTAGTATTTCTAGGTTGGTAAAAGCCCGTTCTTTAGATCGATCTATTGTTGGTACAATCCCATCCTCCTCCAGCTGATGATCTGGTAGGCTATGACAGGTAGGCCCGTAAGAGACTGAGGTAAGATGATCCATCGCAGGCAAAGCCATTGAAGGCAGAATATTATTCTTTCGTTTTACACCGCTCTTCCTGTGATTGAAGAGGACATAAGTCCAGACAGAAGCCCGAGCAGAGAGAACTCTTTCAGGAAAGCGGGGACTAAGAACTTCAAAGAACCTTTGGTTCTCCTAATCGCCGTTTAAACTAGAACAATGAACTACCGGTTCGAAGAAGAGAAATCAATCCAATAACCCTCGGGGATTAACCTGCTTCTGCCCATTGATTGAGAAAAGCCTGAGCATACTCGCAAGCCGAAAGTCAGGAATTGATTGTAAGTTAGAGGGCATCTTCTCTGGAATCCGCAGTTGCAGTTGAATGGATTCTTAGACCTACGAGAATGAAGTTGAGGGATAAAAACCTCCCGGGTCAACTCCTTGCTTTCATCGAGAATGTCATTGCCTCATTCTTGCTGTCCAATGCTGTATTTCGACTACATTTCGCTACGCAACCCTCGCGATTACTCTAGAAATAGAGAAAACAAAGGGGATTCATTGCTCTTTCTCCTTTATATTTCCTGGAACACAAAGAGGATTCTTCTTTTTTCACTGGTTCATTTTGTCAATTCTGTTTTTTACCGGCTTCGTTGATTGACTTTTTTTTTGGCGATGTTATTTATACTCTTTCTAGAATAAACTGGTCGATAGCTTCTTCTCCTTTCTTTGAGGAAGGGAGATCGCAGACCATTGAATGTTCTTGCCATAGTTAATGTATGGTCTCTTGTCTCGATGAGGACTGGTGCTCTAATACTAGCAGCTCTCGGGTCTACTATCCCTTCTACTCCAGCCTTCAATTTGAATAAAGGCCTGGTTTCGTCTGGTAAGCTCTCTATAGAGACAGCCCTCTGCTGTTAGCGCTTTCGTTTGGTTGTCCTTTCCGTTTTGTTTTTTCCATTCAAGCAATCCTGCTTTTTCGAGCTTTATTGGGTCTAGGTCTAGTTGAGACTGAAGTAAATGCCCCTTAAGTAAGGTGTAAGGAAAATGGTGAGAATCGTCTTATAGAAGTAGTGTTCCTGATTGTCGCTACTGCGGATAATATTTATCTGGCTAGTTTTCCCCTTTATCAGTCCGGGATGCCTGCCTTTAACTTTCAAGTAATTGGTTCAGTTACTCGGCTTCGGCATCTTAAGATGCAGTGCCCGTCATTCTCATCAGTACGGGTGAGGGGTCGAGATCCGTTATTAATGAATGTCTCCTCCGGCCGCTTCTTTTGTGCCCTGTGCCCCGCCTAAGCCCCTATAGAAATGGGCGGTGTGCAATACCCGCCAATGGCGAGAAAATCTTTATGCTTGCGAAGACTAAGATTAACCGACTAAGCAACTGAGAACGAATACTTTAACAACTGAATTAAGCAATCAACTGGCCTTTTTTGCGTGTGTGGATTACATAGTGGTAAGGGAAAATTCAATTCATAGTATCGAATCTTCTTTTGTTGAAAGAGCTCTAATGCCAAAGGGCGCCCTCATCAGGCCGATTTTGGTAGCTACTTCAGCGGTTGCTAGAGCAAATGGCCGAATTGCCAAGAAAGCATCCTTTGAATTCCTACATTCTTTCTGCTGGGCAAAAAGCCTTTTCCGAGTAGTCCGTGAGGTTTTTATTCGAGCACACACCTCTACCGCAGGGCAAGCGAAAGGGGAACGAGTTCTTTTCTTTCTTCTATGTGAATGGGCAAGATGATCGGTATCAAATGGTCTAAGTGATCAAGCACCCTCCTTTTTTACGGCGGCTGAAAGTGAACCTTCATCGAAAAGGATCTTGGTTGGCTGATGAGGAAAGAGAGCTGCTGTGATTCTTCCTCTCTTCCCTCTCATGAAGCTGAAGCCACTCAAAAAGAAACAGAGTTCTGCTACAGACTTCGGTATCGATTCTTCGACACCAGATCTTGATCCTGCTCTTCCGCTCTGGCTTTTTCCTTTCTTACCGGAATCTAATGTGAGATAATCCACTATTTATCTAAAGGGGAGCGTAACCAGCAAAGCACTGAACTCGCTTTCTCTGGTCTTGCGGTCACTTCCCCCAAAGCCCTTGTGAGTCTGCTAACCGCTGCTAAAGAAGAATGAACGAAGTAGGGAATAAAGCGTAATCCCACCTTTCCTCAAAGGCTCCTCTAACCAGCTTGTGGGTCAAGATCGTTCATATCCCATGGGCTACTCACTAGTACGTGAAGTTGATATTGAAAGATAGCACGCCTATAAAAAGACTCCTTTTAAGGTTCGGGTTCGCGGCCAAAAGAAAGAATCTTTCTCCTAGCAGGAATGATTTTGTCCATTGTGCCTGTTAAGGAGAGTAGGTGCCTTGCCTTCTTTTTCTTTCCTTGGCTTGTCAGAAAGGGCTACTAATAGTGGTATCTTGGAACTCCTCCGAAATGGGAAGCCTAGTAAATAGTGACCCTCGGGGAGGAAGATTTCAGTATTACGTATCTAAAATAGACTAAGTACACCGAAGGCAAAGAGTAGGTAGGGTAACTCTTTCTAGTCATTAGAATATATATGCCCACTCACGATTCAAATAGATTGGAGAATTAGCCTATTGTTATATGTTATATAACAGATCATATTCTATCGCAAAAGTAAGCCAAGAAGAAGAAAGCAACTAACATGAGGTATTACCTTAATTTGCCTTATTTTATCTTGAAGCTTAGTGACATAGTGAAGGTAAACCCTGAACGATAAGTAGAAAGGGTACTCTGATAGAACAGAAGATTCGATTGGTGCAAGCTTTCCATTAGCAGTTCGGGCAGAAAAGTACGTTATCTCCTCATAGGCTTCTTGGTCGTTTCAATCTTTTTTCATAAGATCAGTCTACTTAAGCTTAGGTAAGGTAAAACGTCCAAGTCTCTTATAAATCATCCTCATTCTGGGAATAAACTCTGTATCAACATCAGGTCCGGTATGTAACATAGGAATGGAAATCTTGCCTTTCCTTTCTCTTCTACTTCAGAACTTTCAACAGAATTCAAGTAAGTACTTCACTTACCGGGTTATGGAGAACTTGCCTAGATACGTAATTATGCAGCTGGCCCAGGACCCCCTTATACTGCTAACCGAAGTCAGGAACAAGAGGTTTTGTCCCACCCGCTTCTCTCACCAACCTTGCCCGATCGAGTAGCGTAGTCAGATAATGCGGCTAAGCCGAGACTTGTGATTCCATCGTGACCTCGTGTTTTTTGTTTAGAGATGAGCATGAGCCCTATGATTCACCTACTACTTTGAACCTACGACGAAGAACCTAAGAACCTACTGAGGTCAATCTTTCAACCTTTTTTCATAGATTCAGTATCTGGTATGAGATGAGTGTATGGTGATACACATTTCCAAAGAGAGAATGGAGGACTGAAAGAAGGCTAAGGAGCTGCTACAATAGCATTAGCGCTTCCAGGCACGCTTGCCTATCACTTCTGCTTCTTTCATCCTACTCTACTTCTCTTTCTTTCATGCTACGGCTGCTTCTTTCATCCTGATGAGCTACCCGAAGAAATCGCTTTTTGCTAGCACAGGAAATCGAACTCATTTTATGCCATCGGTCTATGGCTTCCTTTCCTTGTGAATATGGCTACTTTACTAGGCGCAGCGAAGAAAGTCAGGACGTTGTATAAATAAGGGCACTCTCTCTGGGCTCTCTCTCTTGCAAGTGAACTAAAGGCTAGGCTGATTCATGCCTTTGCTCGAATGCCTTGTTCTGTACTGTAGCACAAGAATAAGCTGCTCTCGAATAAGGAATAAGCGCTCCTTGAACGGAGAGGAAGCAGGCTAACTAAACCTCTCTGTAGGCATTAAAAGAAGAGGAGTAGCTGGATCAGAGCGGGAAGGAAAGGAAAGAAGATATGGTGTAGATGGCACTAGGCTGAAGACATGGCTTAACACATGAGCGACGGGCGAAGAGCAGGGATCATTTTAGTATAAAGGACAACTGCTCTCAAATCAGCAATGCCACATCTGACTCAAAAGGGATCGATAAGCCTTTGCACATGAAAATAGGATTAGACTGAACGGAAATCACCCCGTAAGGGCATTCTCTCCATTATTGAGCTAGGTAGGAAAAACCTCAGTTTAGATAGCACCCACGCAAGGCGCCTCTCTCAAACCCGTCATGCATCAAATGCGACGCTCCTAGGAGGTGTTCGAGAGGAACTGATCCCACATTAGTAAGGGAAGGCAGCTCTTTCAATTGGTGTTCCCTATTCCAGACCGGCTTTGGCATCGACTTAAGCTTCAACTTAGGCACCTTCTTTAGCTTGAACTTCGACTTAGGTTTCGACTTCAGCCTCGGCATCGTTCTCTTTCATCCGAATCATCTATCGTAGGAGTGAAAGCCACTCGACTGTAAGGTATGAAGTAGCTCGAAAGGAGAGGAATGAACAAGCGAGGAACGAACAAGCTAATAGTTAGTGAGTCAAGCTATAGTGAAACGAATTTGAAACGAATCTGACGCTACTTCGTACTTCGTACTTCGTACCTAATGAGTTTCACTATGTTCAACGAATCGTTACAAGTTGAACGTAGTGAAACTAAGGGAGAGGCGTAGACACTTTTATCCGGGTATTTTTGCTGTTGCAAGCAAGGGGTTAGGCTCGAAGCAACTAGGCTATCAGGGATCCACGGCCTTTCTTCCGTTTCTCAATATAAACTCCCGATTCTCGCTCTATTTCTTGATATCTTGATATAAACAAGTATTTCGTTTCGCTCGTACGTTCACTTCGTAACCTTTACTTGATCACTGGACGGCTTGACCTTTGCTTTCAATCTGTCTTGTGTCACGTAAGCAAAAAGAACTTGTTGGCTTACACAACTAGGCGTTAGGAGCGTAGAAGCGAGAGTGTAATATACTTGACACGAAGGCGGTGCCCGTATGGTTACCACCTAAAGCGGCTCTATACTTTTGCGTAAAAACGGTGAAAACTGAACGATTAAGCTTTGCATGGGAAGCTGCCACCTGTCTGTAATAGGAACCGAGTCGCTAAAGGAGTTTCATCAGCATCGAGTTATTGAGCCCACGGAACGGGGAGTGTTAACGAGTCACTAACCCCTTAGTCTGGGTAAAGCTTCCTAAACCTCGCGATTCGACCGTTGGAGCTGAGTCAATCTTGCCAAATTGGCAACTTGAATGTTCCTATAGAATTGCTCATGGAACTTGCTTTCCAGATCGTACCAACTGTGAATAGAGTTTGGAGGGAAGGCCTATTTAGTAAGAGAGTTGGCAAAGAGCCTCAACTTGAGGTAGTCCTTGGACCTAGCTTCCCCGCACTGGACCGAGAACCGAGCTATATGCTCAATAGTCGATCGACTTATTCTCCTCACCGGAAAAGAGAACAAACTCAGGCACCTTATACCCCTTTGGAAACTGATGAACTCGGTCGAGCCTTAGTCTCCGCAAGCTCATAACCTGTCTCTTCTTCTTTTACTTGCTGACCGGAAAGCTGAAGCCTGGGGAGTTTACCGGGTATTAGGCCAACATCATTCACCCTCGGGAGATCGGAGTGAATTTCACTTTAGAATAGGTCAGTTGAATTGCTTGAAGTCTTAGGAAGTCAGTTTCAAGACCGCTAGAGCCTTTGAGTGAGTTCTCTTACCACGGATGGTTGAAGCGAGGGATAGTGACTTACCACCGGAACCGACGTTGGACTACCAACGAGTAATGGTCCTCTTCCTTACCTTTTACCTGCAGCAAAGGAGTCTTAGGTCTATTTCCCTTTCTAATAGGATTGACAACCCACGAATACCCGTCAAAACGAACTCCCTTGATCTTTTTCTTTTTATTAATATCAAAGCAAAGCTCAATCTCTTTTTCTCGCTTTGCTATTTCCTACTTCGCTTCCGACTGATTGATAGAAAGGGGTTGGGAATCCCCCGATAGAAAGAGCTCTAAGGTTAGTTACCGAACAAAGCCTTTCATGTAATTCAGACGCATTCTTAGAGCCTATCTTACCTTGAAGCAATTGCTGACCGATAATCCTTCAGAGCAGCTTTGCCTATCGCTTTCTCCTTTCCAGTTCTCTCTCTTGCTTTCTTTTTTTCTATCTATTAATAAAGCCTCGCACTTCTTCGACCAGTCGGAATAAGATATAAGATGAAGGATCGGTATAGACTCACTGCCTTTGAGTTCGCTCTCCTTCCTCTCCCTGAGTTTCACTATGTTCAACGAATCTGACGCTACTCTGACGCAACTTCGTACCTAGCGACTCAGTCGAATGAGTTTCACTATGTTCAACGAATCCCGAGCTACTTCGTACCTTTTTCGTTCAACTCCTTCGGATCCAATGAATTCTCTGATGGCCGAGAGAACGATGGAGATGGAATTAGCAACTCGGGTAGGTCGGTCGAGCATCTGTTGTATCCATCCGGCAGGTGGGAGATGAATCCAACCGAGAGAGGAATGAGATTCTTCTTATCTACGTATTAACGACCGGTGGGAACAGAGTGAAGCGGGGGTGGGTGCGGAGGAAGAGGTACGAAGTGACTCTAATGAGTGTAACGATTCGTCTCACTACGTTCAACTCATTCGACTGAAAGGAGAGGAGCGAAGAAAGCTCGACCAACGGGAGAGGAGCGAAGGAAGACGGACAGGGGAAAAGAAGTTGATTCTATATCTGTTGTTTAGAGCAAAGCCCGGAAGCAGCAATCTTTATCGATTGGCGACACCAAATCTGAATCACTCCGGATCAAGTTCGGGTATTCTGGTCCATCGTGATACCTCTGTTCCTAAGTGAAATTCTACCGACCTTGACTGGGTCTTTCGAGGTCAATGTCTTAGCCTTACGAACCCCCACCCCTTCTATCAGCAGAAGTCACAGCAGCAATTTGGTGTCCGTCATGGAAGTATCCTTCACTACTTGGACAGCTGAATGCTTAGTGGGATCCAGCTTATTTGAGATAGGAGCAGGCACCAATGGATCACTCATAACTTGCATATCGGGTTTTTGAATGGAATCAATGCCACTCTCTCCCACTTGGCACACTTCCATAATGGACAATCTGCATGGGGACGACTCTCTGCTGGACTTAGGATTTTGACTACTACTCCCCACATGATCCTTGGTCAATACTCGTGGGGAATTTGGCTTGTCCCGATTAGCATTTTTTGGTTCGCCTGTACATCAACCCTGTCAGTAGCATCGCCGACATCATTTAGAATAATACCTGGTTGACGTCTAACAGCAGTTACAGGCCCAGTGTTCTGCCTAGGGCCAGTACGACGAGGCCTTCGGCCAACATCCAAGGGCCGTAGGGTGAGCGCGCTAGGCGTGCATTGAGTTCAATTCCTTGCTTGTTGCGTAGCTGAATGGGACTGGTGTAGTGCGGGCTTGAGCTTCGGTTCGCTCGTACGTTTCATAGGGCTATGTCTGCCGGAGGATCCCTGTTCTTGCTAAGCTTAACCGATGACTACTTTGAGAATGCTCATCTCTCTAGCAACAAGTAAGTCCTGGCGTCTATGGCGGATGGACGTCAAAAATGCCTTTCTCTACACCGTTCCCCTGCCTTCAGTCTTCAAGAAAGGAAAAGCCCAGACCCCCTACGGGGATTACTTTCATATGCCCTAATTGGAAGCTAAACTCAAGATCTACCTCCTAGTTACAGAGATTTGGTAGATCCACAGAGCCTCTCTTGACCAGCAGTGAATGAGAAAGCGGGAATGGCAATCAGGAGTGAAAAAGGTCCAAGGCTTCTTGATAAGAAATGAAAATGCCTTTTAGAGTTAGGAAGCTAATATAAAGAGAAATACGGATTAGAGCAGAAGGGAGTGATAACTTACTCATTCTTAGATAAAGTGCGCTCTAAGCTGGAGTTAAATGAGCTTAGATTGGAGGTGAGAGCCGAAGTGCTTCAAATTCAAATAAAGAGCATTCCTTAACTCCCAATCTAGTGCACTTTCTTGGACTGTCTTATCCTAAAGACCTAGGACCGCAAGAAGGAAGCGGGCGGAGACCCGTGCGTGCAGCAGGTGTAGAGTCAGGCGAACTAGTCCTGCGAATATGCGCAGATGTTATTTCTGAATGGAGACGGCCACAATTGCTTTAGCGGGGACTGAAATCGTGACTATGTGTTCATGGTTTCGAAACGAAAACAACCATCTACACGAGACGCTATTTGCTTCTCCTTACACTAAGGCTAGCCTTCTCTCTCTAACGTCTTGGTATTGGATCCTACTTCGATCGGAGAAAGCCTCTGGAATTGGAACAGATGTGGTTCGCCCGGTTGCTTACTGATCCCTCCCTCGGGTAGAGGGAGAAGCCCAGATGTCACTCCATCGATACAACGTCTTGAGCGACTGCGATGAAGAGGGAGATGCTTGACTCGACTGGAAATGACGGGTCGACAACTCCCAATCACAAGCTATTTACTACAGTATTACACGGTAAGTTAAATGGTGTGCCTTGTTATAGTTATGGAAAGTACAACAATTTGTGTAGGAACGCTAAAAAGTAGAGATACTATGTTCTTGTCTGATTAGGCTAGGTCTTTTTCCTTTTAGGAGTGAGGAAGGCATATATAAGGCATAGATCACTAAAGGAACCTTTTCCTTATAGCACCAGACGCGCCCCCGCCTTCCTTCTTCAAGTAGTTCAAGAGTTAAGGGGCGTAGCCAAGTTTTTGGGGGAGGTTTTCCTTGATCTCTATGACCTTTCCGAAAGGGCCACACGATATGAATGGCTGCTTAAGGAAGAGGCCAAAAGCAAAGGAAGGCTGATTTCTTCCCAAGACACTGACTATCGTGACCCTTGACTAATAAGCTAAGCTACGGGGGACATGAGCGTGATAAGAGCAGACTGCTATCTTCTTACTGAGCGTTTAACGATTCATTGGTTAACCAGCTGGGATGACATGGCTAACCTTCTCACTGCGGCCGCCTTCCTGAACGACAGGCACCCTCAGCCTCCGTAACTTAAGGGACTGAATCCATCTCACAGTAGTGAGTAACCGCTTATATCGGGATTAGGATCTGTTTGCAAAGTCTCGCGCTTAATCCGTATAATTGTTATCAGCCGCGTGTATCGTAGGATAGGATAAGACCTTTTTGACATAGAAGGATGTCCCTCGTTAGGGTTAGCTACTTTCGATTCCGCCCATCTGCTTATAGGAAAGGATTGATTATAGCTCAACTAGTAGCTAGGCCCGTCAACAGGCACTGGACGAAATGGCAATTACTGACTAATTGGCTGACTGGTCAAGGAAGAAGAGAACATGCTATGGAGGAAAGATCAGATTGTTCACGTGCAGACACTGCTTTCCTTCGTTTATTGGAAAAAGCAAGTGGTACCCTTGATTTTCGTCTTCAATAATAGAACTCCTACGCTTACTAAGTAGATAGGTTCGGTCCGTTAGCTAGTTAGAGTCGATTGATCGGCCATCCGCTAGAGGTTGTACCTCTAGCCTTCAGAGAATCGATTTTATTGAAAAAAACCAGTAGCTGGTGAAATTGATCTATGAGCAAGACTACACCGCCTTTACATCGTTGCCGGGTCATTTGACGGAGGAACCATCGCCTGATGAAAAGGGCGGTTTTTTTTTCCCACCTAGTTACTTACCCTCCAAAGTAGAATGCCGTAAAGGAGGGTGAGTCTTTCCAGTTCGAAAGTGCTTTCGCCGGAAGTCTGATAATTCGCTGACATTCCGCTTTTTTTTTTGGAAAGGAGAAGCAAGCCGTGATGTCTCATCGAAATGGATGAAATTCCTAACTTTCTGAAAGGCGGCTAGACCAAGGGAGAAAAAGAGTTAGGCTTCCCCCGATCTATCGAATCTTTGTCGGCCGATTCCGATTAAGGGCATATGAGCTATCTAACCTGGGGAATGAAGAAAGTCTCGATAGGAGATCAAGTTCTGAAAGTTTGAAGCTTCTCTTCCGATCGTGCTGTTATATTAATATAGGTAGGCCAGAAGGAAAGACAAGAGGAAGGCATTTGATTTCGAAATGGATTTTCTGCTTTCAGCTCTATCTATGGAATTTATCACCAAGAGAAGCCGGGATGTACCTTGTGGCATTCATCCTGATTCCAACCGGTCTGTTAGTTACCCAGTTCCACGGCAGTAGCTTAACGGACCTTATTTAATTCCATCAAACCTTGCCTGCATCGCATTGTGGAAGCTTGTTCACTCGAGACTGTAACATTCTTTTGGGCAAGTCTGATCTCTAAAGAAAGCAATCACTCCCGTGGGATTTAGATTGGGCATTGGCCGCAGAGAAGAGTGAATCCATTTTTTCATTTAAGGAGTAGGCGAGGGCTCTACTTTCAAGCTTTCTTCGCCAATTCAAAATCAATCACCGGCTGGGTTAGTCCAACCAAAAAAGAAATGGGAATTTTAGGCGTCAGATTCTTTTTCTTCTCTTACGATCGATATTTCGAGTTAGAGATAAAAGAGCCCAAGACGCGCATACACCAGATAAGCATATAGTTCGTTGTGATCCTCAAGTTCAAGTCGTTGGGCCCTTCGTGGCCCTAGCCGCCTAGGGCAATGTTGCTCAGAAGCTCATAGGTCAGGTCGAATCCCGTGCTTGGACTTGGGCACGAAACGATAGCTATTCCTTGCATCGTTAAGAGTTATGGCTCTAGGCTTTCGGGGAAGGGAATGACTTACTCTAGAAAGAGTGAACTGCCTTACCTTACGAGGGGTAGTGGATAAAAGCACTTTATTCTACTTCTTTCTTACTATACTGGAATCTCGTACAATCAATAATCAGGATTGGCACCTTTCTCAAGCTAAAGCAGGTATTGACTTCTCTTTCATCATAGGACAGTAAGAGTCTTTAAACCATTAGTAAGGTGCGGAGCGAAAGCCCGGGAGAGGAATTAGATCCGCATGCATACATAACATACTTTTTTCTTCAGAAGTGAAAGTTACATAGAGTCTGGTGGTATCGTATATAAGAATAAGGCTGCTTTTTGGAGTGAAAAACTCGAGATGTTATAGGGTGAAAATTCAATGGGTGCCGGGGGGAAAGAGGAGCAGCCTTTGAAGTTTCAGGCAATGAAAAGGAGAGCAGAGACAGGGATCACTTTCTCTCCTTGGTCTCGGGAAAGGACTATTTAAGCATTCATATTCATTCCAACTGATAGGGATGGGGAAGATATTCTTCCACCTACGCTACGTCAACTGGACTATTTTTCACTATAGTAGCGAGTAGCTCGAAACCTGCAATAGAAAGGATTTAGGGGGAAGAGTTCCGGTCCGGCGATGACTACAAGAAAGACAATCGAGCGAGGAGAAAGAGAATTTCATTTCCCACCGAAAATCAGGTATGGTTGTGCGGGCAGTCAGAAGAGGAGAAATTGCTTTTTTCTGGGTTGGTGTCTGTCCCTTTCTTTAGTTCCAGAGTGAATGAAGGCTGGCGAAATAAGGTAATCGATTGGGGGAATAGAATATGGGTCTTGTCCTGTCATCTCTTTATTCACCATCTGTTAATGAATTACTTCCCCCAGCTAGATCTTCCTTCCATTCACGTTAATCTTTTGACTTTAGAAAGACTTACTCTACTCCTATCTATTTAAAGCTGCTTATTCCTTACTTGCTTCTTTAGAATGCATCATAAGCCCTTCGGTCTCAAATAGTGTGGTTGATTGTCTTCGACTTGCCCCCGGCCTTGTCAGCTCATCTGTAAGGGTCCAGCGGTCTTATATGTCTATCATTAGCATTGGGCTTTGCTGCTTTCTTTTTTCTCCATCGAAAATTTCAACTGTAAAGATTAGCCTACTGAACGATTCGATCTATCACTTACGTAATTTCGAATGGTGAAAAATCCAGAATTGTTTCATTAAGTCATCGTTCCGTCATCCAACATGCTTCTATATTCCCTCCGCCACCCTCACCCTTCTAAGCTCCTTTGCCCTATGCCTTTAGTCTGCTTTGAATGATCATTTCACTCTTCGAAGGTGAGCGAAGTACTTCGAGGGATTAGATGGAAGGAACCTCTTCTAAGAATGGAATACATTTTTTTGTGTCCTTATTTAGCTTTCAAGTGGGAGAAGACTTCCATAGAGTGAGCCCTTCGATCGCGGTGCTCATCTTATCATCTGACGCAGTCCAACTTATCCCTGCTAACCCACAACTAAAGCACCATGACTCTTTGATTCCGAAATGCGGCCGAGGGCATTCCATCGGAAAGGACACATCACACGCCCTAACTCCACGAAGGGATGGATGGAATAGACAGGCACAAACCGTTGACCCTAATCTTACCAAGATATAAAGGTATTCAATCCAGAATGGGCACATAAACTGTTCAGGAAGTGACTAAAGCAGAAATAGAAACATTAGTATTGGACTTAACCCCAGAGGAGAACGAACCACCTCCGCTTGTCCTAGAGCTAGCCTCAGAGTAATAAGTTTATGTTAACCATACCACTAGGACAGGAAGGGTCTATCAACCGCCTCATTTGCAAGGCTAAGAAGGGCAAGAATCTATTATGCCTTTCGCTCAGTTATGAGCCAGTAATAGAACAGGAATTTGACTGGATTGAGACTCGAGGTGCTTACACCTCTAAAGTCAGCCTCGCTCAACAATTCCTCGAGACCAAAGCAAAAGTTATCTTTCGATCCCTATTACCTATTCTATTCTTTTTTGCTATTCCAATGACAGAGAGATTAGGGGAATATACTGACCGAGAAGAGGGAGTTAGACCCTAAATGCTTACGGGACAGAGAGGAGATACGCTAGTGAGATGCGCAGGTGTATGAGCTCTGAGATGTGTAGGTAGAAAGAGAAGAAGCCGTTCCAACTGGTCCTATAATCCTCCTTCCTAGGGTAGTAGTCAATCTGATGTAGCTAATCCGACCGGCATTAGTAGACGAGTACAATTTCATATAGTAGCCCTATACAATAGAAGGCAGTTCCATTAAAAATGGAATTTAAAAAGTAACCTACCGGTTACTTTTGAATCAAAGTAGCGACGAAAGGGGGAAATAGCTCAGTCGGTTAGAGTGCTGGTCTGTCACGCCAGAAGTCGCGGGTTCGAACTCTATACAAAGGGCCTTTCCTTTCAAATGACAACTGCCTCTTCCTGCTGCGAGGGCCTTGAAACCAAACCGCCCCCCGCCCGAAAATGCCCATTCCTTTCTCGTTGGGGGTCAAAATGCTCGCTGTCCTATTACAGCCAGCTCCCAATGAGAAAAGATTCATTTTGAAGAAGTTCATTTGATGACTTAACAAGTCTCACCACCTTCTTTTGAACTATATCTATTTCTTTTAGCACTCTAGACACACTGACGGGAGCAAAAAAATATAGAAGTCCCGCGGAGCTGATGACCGCGGGTGGAGAATTACTCGATAAATAGAAGACCATGCTACCGTTTTGGGCCAACAAGGTCCAAATCTTCGTCAACGCAAGGAAAGGACATGACAATCAGTCCGAATCCAAGCAAGACCCATGGAACCCACCCAGCGTAAGGAAAAATATGGCACCAACGGATGTGGCCATACCCAGAAAAAGAAAGTTGGCCTAACTCCAGTTTGTTTGATGAAGTTGAATAGTCCAAAATCTTTGGGCGAAAGGCAAATAGGGCTCATCATTTCCTGAAATGCTTCCTTCGCTTCCATGCCAAATGGAAACTCATCTTTCTTCCTCAGCATGAGGCTTGTAGACTCGTGACGCAACACGACTGAACGACTGAATGTTTCAGGTTCACAGGAAGATTCTGGACAGAAGTATTCAAACTCTTGGGGTCAAATCAAAGCTGAACTTCCCCACGAGTCTTCATCCCCATTTCAGTTAGGGCAGATGGCCGAAAGGATCAATGCGTTATTGGAGGAGTACCGCTCCGTGGGGCACTTTGTGAGTGCCAACCGGGTGCAGCTGCTGGACGTAGCACAATTCTGCTAAAACTTGCAAAAAAGCTCTGCATCTGTCTGTTCGAGTTAGCGATAGGCCAGCAACCTTTGGCTCCCCACACGGTTGTGGCCGGCTACACGGGAAGGAGCCCCTCTGCTTACAAGTTTGCTAAGGATTGGCAGCAGCAAACTGAGATTGCTAAGGCTTAAACCTTTGAAAGGGCAGCTAATGTTCGAAAGGCCCAACGGATCACCATAGGATACAACCCTTGCGACCTGCTCCCCTCTGACTTAGGACTCACTACCCGCTTTCAAGCCCTACTTCTGTCTTGCTTAAGACTAGAACCCGGACTGCATCTTTCTCTTTCTTCTCTACTTGGTAGCTGCTTCTTCACCGTTCAAGTAGCTGTGCTGTATCAATATGGCAACTCGGTTGCATCATGGAAAGTTCATTAAAAAATCATCCAACATCTCAATATTCTCCTTTTTCCAACACCTCCAATCTCCGCACCATGTTCGTTCTGTGACTCCATATTTTCCAAATTTCCAGAAATTCCTGACTCTAACAAGTCAGTGAGAAATCCCTTAGCGCAAGCACTAAGTAAGTAAACTACCTTCTTCTCATTTATCATTTTTTCTAACTGGTCTCAGACTTGTTTCTGATGTCCTCTTCAAGTGCCACTGTTTTCTGTAGAGCTTGAATTTTAGACTTGTTTTCTGGCTCTTCAATCATTTGAAAAAAAAAAAGCCTTCAAAGACCTACCTCAATTCTTCATTTGCTTCTTCCAATTCTTCTATCTCTTTTCTCTTCTTTTCTATCTTCTCGTCTAGTTCTGGAACTGTTGTCTCAAGTCGTTTTGCCTCTTCTTTCAGTCGTTCAGCTTTTCTCAGTCTGGCCAATATATGTTTCACATCGAAGCCCATGGTCTGAAAGTCTTCAACCTCGTCCAGATAGGCTGCTATGACCGAACGTTCTGTAATGGCAGAAGTTTTCATCACCAGCTTCAAGAGTTTGATGAACAATATCCACATTTCCCTCATATGTCGGTACTTGGATCGTCCACGAAGAATTTTGGACGTCTCGAAATGTGGTTGTTGAGGATATACTCTCAGGAGATTTTGATAGCATGTTTGGATCGCGCCTAGCGACTACTTAAGTTTAATAGCTTATTATGGCATAGGAACATGTGTCCCTTTCGCTGGTCCACCCCATACGTTCCCCATGCATTTCCCATGCACGGGTTACCTTATGCCTAGCGCGTTCGGCTACTCCAAATTCGGGGTGTCTTCAATCCCTGTGAATCACCGGAAAACCATGGGATCTAGAATGACCTACCGGACAAAAGACGCGGGTTTGATCTCTCCGGTGATGTTAGTTAATCCTCGGGAAACCCCGAGAATTCACAGTGAGCTCCCACAAAGTTTGACCTATTTTTCTTGTGTGGATTTTCTGTCCAGACATAAATTCCATTTTTTATGCTAAAAAAAGCACCAAAAAGATAATGATGATGACGTCCCATGACTCCCTAGTCAACCCTTTTGGCCTACAAGCACGGTTTCAAAATGGGACTCCAATTGGGACTTATTAAGAAGAAAGGATTCTCTTTCTTTTTTCATGTATCATGTTATATATATATGTATATTCTATCTGGATATTCATTTAGATTTTCTAGGGGCTGCCTTGTATTGTATCAGGGATATTCTCGTCCTTTGTTACCCTCCTGTTGATGTATATATTGATTCATCAGGAAATATACATAGTATATTCCTATTTAGACTTTGCATGGTATCAGAGCCTGGGTCGTTTCCAGGCTTCCCTCTACCATCAGAGAAGCATCGTGGTTCCCTGCATCATCCCTAAGAGAGCTTGTCGCAGAGGCTTCCCCAGCCAGGCTTTCTCTGTTCTTCCTTCAGAGATCCACTGCAACCCTAACTTAAAGCCTTCTTCCCTTTTCCGGCAATCGCTACTATGTCATTTTTGTTGACGACTCTAGCTGGTTTACCAGGATTTACTTAATGAAAGATAAGTCCGAGGTATTTTCCCATTTTTAGGCGTTTCGGGCTGGAGTTGAAAAAGATTTTGATAGATCCATAACAAAAAGACCTTCCGATCTGATGGGGGAGGAGAATGAACGTCTAACGCATTCTCTTAGTACTTACGGAATGCCGGTATCGCTCATCAACCCAACTCCCATGTCCTTACACGCCAAAACTGAATGGAATCGCTGAACGGAAACATCGTCATATTACCGAGTCTGGGCTTTCGATGATGTTCGCCACCCGGACTGAAGCTTTCCTGCAGTTTTTATGTTAAATCGGAAACCTTTCCATAAATTGGATAATCTTATGCCTGACTACTCCTGGTTACGATCGTTCGGGTGCATATGTTTCCCTCATGTTGATTCTTCGATGCGGAACAAATTAGCCCCCAAGGCTCGTCAGTGTATCTTCCTCGGATATAGTGCAATAAGGGCTATTGCTGCTTTCCACTTTCCGACCAGGAAGGAACTCATCTATCGTCATGTTACCTTTTACGAAACCAGGTATTCTTCGACTCCGGCTTATTCGGTTCATACTGGTTTTCTTCCGCCTGGGCTTTCCATGGATGTGATTCAGGGTTCCAAACCTCGCACGTATATGGATCAGTCTCCTATCCTTGCCGCTGTTGACCTCTCTCCTGTCCAGCCACAGAGCAGTTCGCAGCAGGATCTTTCTCAGGAAAACCTGCCTCAGTCTCCTCTCGTCTCCTTTCTTTCATTCAGCGACTGGGTACGCACTTTGCCATGAAAGATCTTGGTGATCTTCATTTCTTTCTTGGGAATCGAAGCCAAACGTACATCGACTTCTCTAGTCTTGACTCAGACTAAATACACCTTGGATTTGCTTACTTGCACTCATATGCAAGACTCCAAGCCATGTCCCACACCCCTTGCGTCTGGCTCAAAGCTCTCTGCATACGTTGGGGCTCCTCTCTCTGATGCAACAGAATCTCGTAGTATTGTTGGCGCCGGCCAGTACCTCACTCTCACCAGACCTGACATCTGCTATGCTGTCAATCAAGTTTGTCAGTTCATGCACGCTTTCACCACCGTACATCTCCAGGCTGTAAAACGCATCTTACGGTATCTGAAGGGTTCTCTTGGCCGTGGCCTAACCATCACTCCGGGACTGTTAACCACCTTCTTTGCATTCTCCGATGCCGACTGGGCTGGCTGTCCCAATAGCAGACGGTCCACTACAGGCTTCTGCGTATTTCTAGGAAAAAACCTACTGACTTGGGTTTCCAAAAAGCAACCGATTCTTTCCAGGTCTAGTGCCGAAGCAGAGTACAAGGCACTCGCTCTTACTACCTCTGAACTGTTATGGCTTTCTTACTTGCTACGCGATCTAGCGGTGCCATTTCGCTAACAATTTAGCCTGCACTGTGATAATGCTAGCGCTACACACTTGGCGGCCAATCCTGTGTTCCATGCCCGCTCTAAGCACATAGAAGTTGACTACCACTTCGTTCGTGACCTCGTCGTCGCAGGCAAATTGCTCATTCGACTTGTTCGTAGCAACAATCAAGTGGCGGACATTTTCACTAAAGGATTACCTGAACCAGCCTTCCATCATTTTCGTGGCAAACTGCTGTCTCCCGCCTGCCCTTCTCTTGAGCGCTTAATCGGTTATACGAATGACTGTCTGTTAATGAAATATGCGATTCCCTTCTCTTTCTCGTTATCGGTCAATCAGCTGTCCATCCATGTCATGCTATAAACCATTTCTGGAATCAGTCTGTCTCTGTCTCTATGACTTAATTTATTTAGTCAAAAGACTTGTTAAAACGGTACGTTGATGCGGATTTCTTTAGTAACACGGTCTGTTAAATCAATCGAATAGGTCAATTGGGTAGAAGGTGGGAAATTCAAATGCTCTTTTTGGCATTCTTTTTTGTTTGAGTTTAGCATCCCTTGCTTAGTTCCCATATCCCAGGCTATCAACTGATTCTTTCCTCTTTCCTGCTCTTGCCTTGTTAGTTGGAGGGAGAATTTTTCGGAGTTTGCAGTTGAAACAATAAGGAACTTAGATGGAGAACGAAGAGAAGAATCACCAGTCATCTTCTTCGATGCACCCTATCAAAGTAAGCAGCCCCCTATGTTGTAAGCGTAAGGGGGGCAAATACCTGTAGCAGAGGAGGAAGAGATATGACAAGACGGATTCAACCTCTGAATCTGCTTCCGCTGTCGTGGGGTCAAACTCTCTGTGTCGGGCCTGGGAGTGCTCCTAAGATCATAGAAGTAATGCTGCGGAGGCTCTATGGAGTCAGGGGATTTGGAAGTATCCGATTCAGTAGGCGTCTCTGGGGGAGCAGCAAGATGAGCTGTGTCTGACTGTCGACGAGAGTTTGCATTCTGCCGCTTTCAAGAGTCATCATGTGACCCGGCTTCTTGCAAGAGTGGCTTGGACATGTCTCGTTGGCCTGATGCACCAGCAGAGCTTCCAGATTGAAGATTCTGACCATAGGGTCGATGTCCCGAAGCATGTTCAGCTGCAAGAACTTGATCTGAAGCACCCTGAGTAATATAAGATCGACCCCCACCAACCGGCGGAAAGGGAAGCAAGTCGAGTCTCCTCGGATCTCACATCAGCAACTGCTCTCTCAATGTCTGGTGGAGGAACTCGATGTTGAATTTAGGATCTAACATTCTCGAACCAGGTCTCCAACCGGCACAGAAATTGGCCCTGCACTGGGGCTCCCCGGTCTCAAGAACTCGAGCGGTCTTTATAGGTACTGGTAGCCGATTCGGATTGTATAGCTGCTGGGAAGCATAAAGATCGATCAATGTCCAGATTGCAACGCATTAAGATGTCAATGCCCAGTAGTGAATGTGTTCCCGGTGGGTCTATCGTCAGTGTTCTAGTGCAAATCATATCTCTATGTTTTTCAAAGCACGTCAAGACCAAAACAAAATGTCATAATCACAGTGCTTTCATTTTATTTAATATAATGGTTGGGCTTGGACGGAAGATTTTTAGAAAGAAGTGAGTTAATATAATATGATGGCCTTTGTTGAACAGAGAGCGAACGGACGGCAAGTGACTTTGATCTCACGCGGGCCTATACTTCGGCTACTAATAAGGGGGCTGGGCAAGAAGGAGGCTCCTAGCTAAACTTGTCTCGTTCGCGAATGAACCCAACGTCAGGAAATGAAAGAGGCCGCCCTAAGCACCATGCCAGTTTTGATCCTTGTTCCCCTTCTCGCCTTGCCCAATACGACTGGACACCGCATCTCGTCCTCAACTCATTCCGACACAGTGAGATCCTATGGGCACGCCTTAGTCCGAAGGGCTATAGGGCTTTTGGGCATTATTAAGAAATGTGACTCTCCCCCTCTGTGATATCAAATATCATAGTATATAACGTAAGACTTTGCTTGCTCCGATCCATCTTGTTAAAGAAGGGCGGCTAGATCGGGAAATGAAGAAGAATGAAATTCCAAACAAAGAAGGAGATGAGAAGGAAGACTCTTAGTTGTTGAATGCGAGTCACTACATAGGTGGAATTTTAGAAGCTCCTTTAGGCCCGGCTAGCCCGTAGAGTCTTAGGCTTTTTCCCCCTGACGCAAGGTCGGGGTCGTTACGAATAGGACAAATATACACCAAACCTTTGAAGGATGAGGTTCCAGTTCGCCATTCCTATTATTTATAGGCTTCCAGTCTCCTCAGAAGTCCGCTCTTCTATCTTCGCAGAATGAACCTGGGTCTCTTACTCACCTTCGCGTCTAGGGCATGATGTCTTTATTTAAGATGATTCAATTGGTCAATCGTCTTGTTATTCTCAATCAATTCTTCCAGGCCTCTCTACGGGATTGGAATCAGGAGTTTTCACCCAACCCAAATGAGTTAGAGTTCCTCCGAACCGTGTCATTCTCGAAGTATGGCACAACACTCTGTCGAAAACACGAGGCGGGAGTGCGTCGAAGCATGAATTGACCTAGCGACGTGAACCTTGGGTGAGGTGCACTAGCGAGCGACTTCCTTCCCCAAAACAAAAAAAGAATGCCGCTATCATGCGCGAAGCGAAGCTTGATAGGAGCCCGAGCTAAGAGAATAGAGCAAACTCGACGTCACAAAACCAGGGATAGATCGCTCAAGGGAGCAACTCGAGATAGATGCAAGATTCTTTCTCCTGCCCTTCACAAAGAAAAGTCCATTTTTCAGCACGCACTAATTCCTACGTTTTGTCGGTCGAATAGCCTTCTTGTGTGACCTTATAGGGGTGGCAAGCTTTAGAGAGTAGGGGCGAGGTCCCCATACTACAGAAGGCCGTAAGCCGAGGCTCAACGTAGATGGTTCGAATCAAGCGAAATCAAAGGCATTCGTTGGCACCCGAGATGCGTTGGATCGAAGACTTTTTGGATATGGAGCGGCACTTTATGTTCGTGCCCCTTTTGACGACCAAGTCACAATGGCAACAATGTATCTATCTGGGGATGCGCAGCTGTGGTGACGGACGCGATATGAGGACATGCTGGAGGGCCGTTGCGAGATCAACGCCTGGGATGGGAGGAACTAAATAGGGAGCTCAAGGAAAGGAGCAGTTCCTGCCTGGGAACGTTGTATGGCTCGCACGAGAGTCCCTGATGCGGACCGGCACTGTTCGAGAAAAGAAAAGCAGACCATGGGGGACTGACCCGAGCTATAGACAAAGAAGGACTTTGATAGATAGAATAAGGCACTCAGACATCAAAAAGAGGGCTACTTCACTATAAATGGTAACATATGAATTGAAACTAATGCGACGGGTGTCAATTACCAAAAACGACTCGACCACTAACTCAGTCCCGCGGGACATTTCTAACACAAGGCCGAAGATGGATGCGAAGAATATTTGAAACCACTCTCGAACCATCACACGGATTCCAACCCAACTGCCCATGATATGGTAAGAACGGAATGGAAAGGCAAAAAAAACGATTCTATACGCAGACGTGAAAGCTCTATCGATAGAAGCATTCATTCTAGCCTATATTTGGATTTAGCTCAGGAAGGATTCACTCGTCTGAGAACCGCCATTCACGTACTATTCCTCCCCACTAAAAAGAGCGATTGAGAATCTCGAGAAAATGCAGAAGTGAGCGTACCCTAAGGCTCTTCTCTCTCCCCCTTTTTCGGACTGTCTTGTTTTCAGGCCTCCATACATCAACAAGAAAGAAGAAGATCAAAAAATGATGTCTCTTGCTGAAGTGTTTGGGAACATCAGTTAGACCAGACATTGAGCCTATGGAAAGCACTTTTCAATTCCTGCTCCTAGACATTCAGATTAAGATAATAGTGAGAGCGATAGACAGAGAAGTATAGAATGCTATTGTTTCAGAATCCAACACTTGTAAACTCATATCTCCAGGTCCTGTCGGAGCCTTAGATTAGAAGCCCATACATAAGGATAGGGACTGAGCTTAGGACTGCAGGAAAGAGGATAGCCACTAGGCCTAGAGACACACGCACTAAAAAAGATATGGGGATAGCATATTCTCTAGGAGAAAGAAAGACATCCATCTTGGCTGACAGGGCTGACCCTGACTCTGATGCTTGACTAGAAATTAGACTTGCTTAACTTGAAAGTACAATTTGAACTTCAAGGCTTTAAAGGAAAGAGACTCATAGATTGGCTTGAAAACTTCCCAGAGATAAAACATCTTAATTAGAAGAAGAGGTCTTTCTTGATCCTGGAGAGGTAAAGATTGAGACAGGTTGTCAGAGTCATTCCTATTGCTGCCTAAGAGCCCTACCCCTACTTAAGAGATTGCTTGAAAGGCGTTGGTTGAGTGACTGCACTCGCCCCTTTTACTGCTGGATTGATTGACTTTGCCAGCTTCAAACCCTACTGTTCTAAGGATAAGGAAAGGAACTGAAAGGGGATGAAAATATAGCTCATATTCTTCTCTTCCTTAGACCCACCATCTATCTGGTTAGCCCCCTCGGTGAAAGAAAGGGAAAGAATGTTGAATATTAGCTCTTCCGGAGCACTCTCTTAGCTTAGCTATCTACTAGGGAATCGCCATCGAATATGATATTTGACTTCTCTCTTTTCCTTGAGATGCTTCCAGTGCGCTTCAAGGGTTCTCGAGTCCGGGAAAGGGGAAGGACAGAGAGGATACCATCTAAGAAGGACAGGGAGGAGACCGCCTCTAAGACGACTCTCCTGGATGAGAAAACTACCCGAGGGCTCGAAGTGAATGAAGAATGATTGAGATGATAGCATAGCTAGGATGAACTTGAAAAGATCACAGCGCATTCTTTCAAAGAGAAGAAGCGATTCTTTCAAAGAGAAGAAAGTCTCAAAGAAGCCATTCGTCAACCTACAACTGACTGACTACTATCTTCTTATAAGACAGACTGGGAGACAGAAGGGAGGCTCTATTCAACCATTCTAAAAAAGACTGGCTACCATATAAGAAGAAAGAAGAGACTGCCTACTGCTTTGAAAGCGGCTTGGAAGGAAGGGAAGGAAAGACTCCATAACCAAAAGGCAAAGGCATTGGTCCTACCAAGTGTCCTACTAGGAATATAGGAAGAAAAGCTATTCTTCTTTGCAATTTAATAAGTGCATTTAATCACCCCGAGAATACTAAGCAGACTTGAACTCCTCCCTTACCGCTCAGATGATTCCCCGATCCGCTAAATCGTCGGATTGTCTTCTTAGAGTTAGAGTAGAGCTATGATGCAGCGAGACTATTAGCCGATAGGAGAATAGTCTGATAGTCTCTTTTTGTCTGAATTCAGACCATTTGAAAACTCATTTATCTCATACATACGCCCGTGGTGCCCAACCTTATTTGAAATCCCCACTGTTCTCGGGCGGTAGAAGATTCCCCTGGTTTTCGGGACAGAGGGCAACCCTACACTAAAACTGAACTTTTCTTTCGCTTTCTCTGTTAATCGGCTTTAGCCGGACTCCACGGAACCAACTATAGGCAAATTCATGTAGAACTCCCCCCTCTTTCTTTTTTCGAAGAACGTCTTCGAGATACGGGGGATAGTATCTAAAAAGGAAGTACAAATAGCGGACTCCTGTGCCAAGAACGATAGAGACCACAATGACTAGAAAAGCATAGGAAACAAGGAATAACACCCGTAATTCGGCGGGCGTAAAGACGGATTGTAATAATTCTTTCATACCGGGTGTGATTATTTGTTTTTTCGCTCCCGGAGCGGAATAAAAAAGAAAAACCAAATCAAGTAAGCAGTCTTAGTCTTTTTGACTTCAATAAGGCTCGTTGAGACCTAGCCCTATTACAGTCCTTGTTCAGAGAATTGTTAGCAGCTTACATTGCTTAACCTGCTTCAAGCTTTGCTTGTTGTTAAGGAAGCTGGGTGAGTGGAATTATCCCGCTCTCGTGCACGCACCAAGGAAGAGTAGACGCATAGGAAAGGAGGGCTGAAAGAGGAGTGGTCGAGTGGCTCCGAGTGACAACTAGACTTGCACACTCCTAACTTCGACTATAAGCTAGAAAAAAAAGAGGGCAGGGAGCTTGTGACTAAGCTGCTAGGGAGACAAAGAAAGGAACAGCCTTCCCTTGCT
This sequence comes from Passiflora organensis, assembly GCA_019739055.1. NCBI lineage: Eukaryota > Viridiplantae > Streptophyta > Magnoliopsida > Malpighiales > Passifloraceae > Passiflora > Passiflora organensis. The sequence continues at coordinate 111,427 of JAEPBF010000276.1, forward strand.
AGCTTGCTCGAAGAGAGAGCATATTCTTCCTACAAAGAAAGAATATTCTTCAAGCCCTAGAAAAGACCTAAGGAAAAGAAAGAGATTGCCCGAGGGCACAAAGCATCTTATCAACTAATAGTTCTCCAAAACAGCCTATTTTTTGGATTTCTGGAAAGAAAATCAAGAGAGACTTCTGCTGCTAGTTTCAAAGAGACAGCTGGAAAGAAACCGGCTAAAACGAAACTTGCTTGCCTACTGGCTGAGAGAAGAGATTCAAAAAGGACAGCAGAATGCAGAAGGGAACTAAGATTAGATGGAAGAGGAATCCCAATGGCTGCACGAAAAGCAACTGTCAAAGTCGCCGCAATTGGCTCGCACAAGGAAGGAAAGGGGCAGAAAGACTCAAACTAGATGTCTAGAACTGCTCAACGAAAGAGAGTCAACCGATTCGCTGCCTCACTTCTTTACAAGAGGAGCTGCTTCCTAATCGACATCGGTCAGCACCTTGCCCCCCTTCCATGACAGAACTAGAGAGCCGGTCTTTTTCCCGCCCTGACAGAGAAGGTAGCAGCAAGCCTTACGTTAAGCAAGAAGGAACAATCCGTCTCATATGTGCGATTACCAATTCCATTTCATTAATAAAGAGGCAATGCACTAGTTGGAAGTGAAGTAGGGTCGGTAGATATAGGCTTCCCTTTTCAAAAGTCCCCTCTCGTAGGCCTCTCTTTCTGTGACAAAGAGGCATTCCAATAACAGAAGTGAACCTGTAGCAGCACTGTCTATTAGTTATAAGGTGTAATACCTTTTACATTCTATCGTAAATTGTTAATCGAAGATATTGCATTCTTTGCCTTAATGATGGACTTTCTGATCTTACTTGCATTCCTTCATTGATGTGATGTAATCTCGGTTGAAGATTCATCTTCAGCGACATAACTCATTCAATTAGCTGCCGCTTTCCTTCAATTCAACTATAGGAAGTGATGTACCCGGGCTAGGCTAGTGAATCGGGCTTGCTTCTCTCCCTTGTAGGGTGTGTGGTGATATTGTGGGTTGTTGACCCTGGCAACTCGGAAATAGAAAGGTTACATCCAACGATCAGAACGGCAATGAGAGACGCCAAAATACGCCCATCCAGATAAAAGGGTCCAAAATTCCATGCGGCGGGAAAAGCTCTCGGAAAAGCTAATGCAAAAAGCCATTGGGAACATCAAAATGACACCGGTCAGATAGAAGGTATTGAGACATGCTTCGTCACTGGAGTTCTGTGTTAGGAAACCTAGTTCGGAAACTTGCTATCTCCGGAATCACCCATATCGGGTTACCTAGCAGACACAGCAAAGAACCAAACGAGACACCCTACACCGTAGTAGTATACCTTAAGCCAGCAGCGAAAAACCAGATCAGAGACAGCCCTACCGAGAATTCGTCTCAATTAGGCGCTTGTAGGAGACTAGGAGGGGGGCCAGCCGTCAAGTAGAAAGGAGAGATGAGGGCACATAAGTTTACCAAAAGAAAGTCGGCTTATACGATTTGTAAACTAGTACCTGAAAGGTGAAGAGATTGGTTACATAAGGCGCGGAGATTCCGCTGTGAGAGCTGCTGGAACTATAAACGCAATGAAAAGAAAGAAAAGAAGGTCAATTATAGAAAGAGTGGAGTAAAAGATTGAGTGGAAGTTTCCTTTGAAAAGTGTGTTCTCCTATTGCAAGTGGGTGGGTGTGTTAATCTTTCTTTCTATAATGATTCAATAGGTGTTAGTAAAAAGGATGTGTTTCATCTGTCTTTCTATAATGATCGAATCTGTGTTGATCGTTAGCCATAAGGGAATCATTCTCGACGGAATCTCTTCCCAGGCCCTTTGTCGGGTTCGGGTTATGTAAATTTTCCCCTCAAAGTTTAGAGATAATAAGTTTGCCCAGACCATGTCTTTCTACTGAAACGGCCAGCAAATTCGTATAGATATATATATCTATAGTGTATGTAGTCTCTAGTCTCAAAATACATCATTGAAACAATCATGCGAGAGGTCTCCTACGTCAATTGCGTAACGAGTTGGACAGAGAGAGGCAGGAAGAGCACCATGTGAGATTCTCATCCCGACTCGTTCGATTAATGCTGTAAGCCCTGTTCCGTCAGATCTGGGATGGAGGGACGCAAGAGAAGTAGGAATGGGATCGATGCTCTTGCCCAGGCATCCAATGCATTTAGTACAGCTGACTGAAGACCAACCCAATCTCGAATGACGAAAAAAAGTACAAGCAACTAACTTTGCAAGCAACCTTTCTTTCAGAACCTGACGTGAACTCTAGTCGCTCTCGCTCCGCTCATATACTCATTTGTATATGTCAATATATAAATGTATACAAGGCTGCTTTCCTTATTACCTGCCAGGGCTGGGATCCGAAAGAAGAAGACTGAAATTCCATTCGGGGAGGCCAGTCAGCAATTCTAGGAGGAAGGGCGAAAGTCAAACTGGGAAGGAACTGTTCTCGAATCTTGAAGCGAAGAAAGAGGAGTTTCCAATTGACTAGACTCCACCGGAAAGTATTGAACTAGATCGGCTAATAAGTTAAGTAAAGGAGTTTACTAGCTCAACAAAATCAGTAGCAGGAGAAGGATCAAGATCAGCTTTTCTTAGTGGGAATATGGCATATCCGGGATCGAAGGTAGAGGAGTTTAAGAAGTAGTTAGAGAGGTTTCAAACTCTTTGACTAACCTTGAAAGAGGAGAACTAGCTTTCCGGCAGTCGACTGGCTTCCGGCCAGTAATCCAAGAATCTGAGAATGCTGGAGAAGAGTGAACCGAAAGCGGGTAAGCGAGCGAATAAGTTCCAGACGAGCATTGCATAGGAGCGAGGATGGAGCTACCTCTCCGACGGGGCCTTCTCGCATTGATCAGGTAGTAGGTATCGCCTTCTCTCAGGTCGAATAAAAGCAACTCCCACTCGGGAAGTCTCAGATTAAGCAAACACTCAACCCTTATTCAACTTCTACTTGAACTCAAACCGATGACAAAAGAAGGACTGGTAGGGATAGAATAGAAGTCCCACGGGACAGAATGCTCTAGAAGAAGCTCCGAATCAATCAGCTGGTGAAGTTGGATATGAATAGACTGAAGTAGCAAGCTCGGTAGTTCGTTAGGAAAGAATAGGCAAGGATCTTTCCTTGTCCAGGAGGAAATATGCTATATAATATGGAAATGGCTCGCTTCCTCTCGCTCCTTATGCTCTAGGAAAGTCTTCCTAAGCTTATTCCGCTCGCTCCACCAAAATGAAATAATTACGTGAAGTAGTAGATCCGATTCTTCAGTTGCAGAAGTTTGATCCTCTGCGGATTTTGCAAGAGAAATAAAGGGTATCTGATACTGGTTCAGCTAAATAAATCGATCCCGAAACAGCGGATAAGGAAAGATCCCTCCCCGCGCGCCATCAAGTAACACGGCTTCGGTAGCGGGTGATTCTACAAAAGAAAGCGGCAGAGACACGCATGCCCATATTGACGCTTCTGATCCAGGTGAATGAGTGGATTCCATTAAAGATTTGCATTTGTCTGGAGCGACAATCTATGACAGCTAGGGCTGTGGACAGCCTCCCCGAAAGAATTGAATAACTAAATTATTGACTTCTAGGCTGCAGAATCATGAGATCTACTAGATATTCCCAGGATTCCATAATCATAATACAGGAACATCCGAGATCTTGCATGCCTTCCGAAGTGACCGTTGATGATCAGCTAATTGCAGCACTGCGGTTGTAGGTTGAACTCCTTCTAATGCGTCTTGCTTCGGGGGATCCGTGAATGAAGTAGCCCTACTCGTCTTTTTTCTTTAGGCGCCTTAACCTACCCCTTCGAACGCGGCTGGAGTTGACTTCTTCTCGGCCCGCGTTTCTCGTATATAGAGCTTTATTGTAGTTAACCAAGCTTGATTCTCTTATTGGGGACGAAGACTCATATCACTCCAAGTCCTACTCCCAGTTGGTTAGTCTTCCACGAACCCCTCAACGTGGCTTAGAACGCTTCTCAAGCTGGTCAATTACAGAAAGAGCTTCTTTCTTCCCTGCTCCCTACTCTCCCGGGATTCTCTATTCTCTAGACTGATGCGTTTGAAGTCAATTCTGGAACGGGCCGAGTCCAAATGTCAAAGTCAAGACCTATGCTATACGCGCTTCCTATCTTTGCTCTTCGATTCCCTATCGTTTCTGACTCTGCTGGAGTAGGTGAGGCCCTAACTTAAGTTAAGGGGAAGCTTTGCGGCTAGAGCAGAGAAAACATCTGCAGAGAGGAATGAAAGCATTCAAGCAAGACCCGTGCCAGCTCCGTTTCTTATTCTAGGATTCTATAGTCGCTAGGCGTTCTAGGCCGAATCTGATGTTATGAAAAGGAAAATGGGATCTTGATTTTGAACATTTTCATTTCTCTGAAAAAGATCCCCGCATATTATGCTCCCTCTCTTTAATAAGCTAACCTCAAAAAAGTCCTGTAGTAAGAAAAATACCTACTGTACAAGAACAAGGTAGTAGTATGTAGATATGGCTCCCGGAAGTATTCGTATGACTAATCCGCTAAGGCCTCTGGTATGGGTACAATTAAACTCGCGAACTCGAACAGAGGAACAGCGACAGGAATCACGGCTGCAGGAAAAACATCAGTATATGATGCGACGGGCGCCACACGGGACAAGAAAGCTTTTAGGTCACTCGGCGGTTGTCTATTCCTTTGGTCCTTGGACTGCAACCACTGTAAATAGAGGGCAACTCCCCTTCAAAATAGCAGAAGGGACGGGCAAAGCCACTTGACTTCGCTCACCAGATAGAAAGGTTGGCTTTTCGGATATCAACCGGGAAACCTCTTCCTTCCGGTTAAAGGATGCTATAGAATATTCATACTGGAGGGACATGCGCTTTGCTTTGACCCTTTGTGCTATAATTGGCTTTTCCGTCTGGTGGTTTACAGCCCAAGAACTCTTAGTTCTTAGAAATGCTAGTTCCTCCCTGA
>JAEPBF010000282.1:0-92990 GCA_019739055.1 Passiflora organensis
TTATTGTTTAACTGAATTGTAAAATTTTCTGTGAGGCATGCATGATACATATTTGTCATGGATATTGTTGGGTGCATGATAGATGGCATAGATTTCAAGTATGTTGAAATAAATGTTTATTAAACTGATTTAGTAAAATGCTTTTATTCTAACGGATATTCTTATGACGCGGTAACTTCCACTGAGGTCTTTAGATCTCACCCCCTCCCTTTATTTTTTTTTTCAGGGCTAGATCGTGATTTCGTAGCCAAGCTTTGTTGAGGTTTTCCCGGTGTCTTTCATAGGGCTGGACTTGTGCATATTCACGTTTTGGAGACTCGGCATGTTCTGTTTTATCTTGTGAACTATGAAACTTATGCATATTCACGTTTTGGAGACTCGGCATGTTCTATTTTATCTTGTGAACTATGAAACTTATGCATGTCATAAAACATGATAAATGATGTGAATTGTTTGTGAATTTATTTTGGAAATTGGTTATGAATATGCATGGATAATTGGAAAATAGATTGATATATGATGTGTGTTTTGAGTACTTAATAATGATCTTAAGGGCTTGTGTGTATGGACTTGTTGTGTGGCATGCTTGGGGCCGTGTGGCCTGTTGCATGAGAATTAAGACTTCCGCTGGTGTCTGTGATTACTCTGTTGTTTATTGCCGAGTGTTTTATCAAACGTGCCATGCTTGTATCGATTTAATAAAATTCAAATTTGTACGCAGTTTTGGGAATATTAGTTTTAAAAATTTAACTAAGCCTTGTGTACTTTCGATTGATTCACGAGTTGGGTTGATCGATGTTGCACGGTGGTGAGGTTCCCATTTACCGGGAACGGGTCCTCACACAACTCCCCGAAGAAATAGGTTGTCCAAACCTTGGCTTTCTTTATCTCTCTAGCAAAAATCCACATTTGGAAATACCTGATCAAATTTTTTAAAACTCATTAATCTTCTTACTTCTTCAATGGTAATTGTACCGTACATGTGACTTACTAGTATAAAACATGATAATCTTAAGCCTGAACATATATGTATGTGTGATAGATCACAACTGTAACGCTGTGTTGGGCTTATAACCACATGCCCCAAAAGATTAACTTATTACAAATGATCTATTCACACAACAAATATAAGCTCAAGACCTATCCAACTCATTTCCGATGTAGGATTGGGTAACACAGAACTTTTGCACACTTTAAGAATGCCCTCGCTGGAATAATACTTGTATCCTATCATCCAATATAGAAAAGAAATCAAGTTTCTCTTCATCTTAGGAATATGACGGCACTCAATGCTTTTGATGACATTGTCAAACATCATCAATCTGACAATATCAATGCCTTTAATTGCCAATAGACTATCATCTCCCATATAAATTATTTATTTGATCTTACTATAATTAGAGAACCAATGTTTGTGAAGACACATGTGATATGTAGCACAAAAATCTAAGACCTAAAAATCTTCTTTGAGATTAGTACTCATTGCAAAGGCTTTCCCTACATCTTCTTCATCAGAACTATTGCATGTGTCAATAATATTAGCAAATTTTCTATCTTTTGTATTCATTTCTTATTTTTTAACCTCGGACAATCTCTTCTAAAGTATCCCACCTCATGTCACTCCCAACAAGTTTCAATCTGGCCTTTGACTTTTCTCTTCTTAATATTTTAATTGTGCTCTTCGTGTGCTCACCAAACCTTTACCCTCTAATCTATTCTCTTGGAAGTTCTTTTTTAACTTCATTGACTTTAGGATATTACTAACATCATCAAGTGTAAAGTTCTCCTTTTCATATAATAGAGTATCGACAAAAGTATCATACGATGGTGACAACAAACACAATAGAATCAAAGCCCGATCCTCTATTTTAATCTTGAAATCAATATTTTTCAGGTCTATGATGCTTAAATTAAACTTCTGTATGAGTTTTCACAGAAATACATTTATTCATACGAAAAGTGTATAATATCTTCTTCAGGTAGAGATAATTAGTCAACAACTTCACTAAGTACAGTTCCTCCAACTTATTCCATGTAGTTGCATTTGATGTTTCTGCAGCAATCTTGCAAAGAACGTTGTTTGTCACACTCATGAACATCGCACTTAATGCACTCTCCTTCAAGTATTCCTTCTCTGTCTCTTTATCTCCTTAGGAAACTCTTTTTTTATTGCTCTTCATAATCCACAGATTTCAACCTAATTTTCCACAGATTAAAGATCAATCTCCCTTCAAGCTTTTCTACCTCATATGTGACTAATGTAGATGACATCCCTCTATCCCTAATTATAAGCCTAGAAAAAAATTTTCTTGCTCCACTACCATTGTGAATAACTAGGGCATATGAATACTAGAAAAATAAAAAACATAAAGATTTAACAATTTTCGGCCACAAAACCTATATTTGCAGGCAAATAAGGGATTTTTTTCTGTTGGTCTATTTGTTATAATATTACTATCTATTCATAAGCAGGCATTAGAGTTAGAATTTACATTTTTTTCACTATTTTTATTTTTTTTCAAAATCTTTTATTCTTAGATTTTCTATTTTTAGCTTAAACCTCAATCGTCAAATTAAAGCCATATTTTAACAAATACGATAATGTGTACCATATGTGAACTATGACATAGTTATGAAGAAAGTGTGCCTTAAGCGAATTATGATATGTACTGAAGAAATAAGAAGCACGATCATTTTAATAGTGAAAATTGATTTCCATTTATGTTTGACTGCTATAGGATTTTGATAGAAAATCTTTTATGGTACATAAGCATAGTAATATTAGAACAGAGAGAAAACTAATTTATATCTATAATTTTTATTTATTAAATAAAAACAATTTTACAGAATTATCGTAATAAATTTTAAACGGTTTGCTAGATACTGTCCTTACTACTAAAACCAGTTCTCTCTCCCCTCAATTTCCTAAGAATTTTTGGAGCTGTTGCCCGGAGAGATTTTCTGTTGGAAATTTTTGCTTCGGATTTCTGAAAATCTTGGAAGAGTTATCCATCTGTATCTTGAATCGGTGTCCAATGAGATGGAATTCAAATTTTTTGATTCCATATTTGACTGCAAGGATCTCATACAAAACTCTGTACGACCAAGAACCAATTCCTGAATTCCTACATTTCGCGTGGCGATATCTGTTAACTTCATCCCAGAACCTTGGTCTGTTCAACATCTTTGTGATTTAGTCAATTACAGAGTAAAATGTGTTGCTGTATTCTTCCCAGCCAAACGGAGTACTCGTGGAACCAAGTTTGGCTTTGTTCGATTTCTCAAGACTAATATAGAATTTTCCAGATTTTCAATTCTCTCAAAGTTTGCCTCGGAGTATGGGAAGCTCTCTTTCAACCTCGCCAAACACAACTACTCCTCTAGACGTCGACCTCTCTCTTCTGGTCCTCCCGTTCCTCAGCACCCTATTCCCTTGCCTCAATCTCCTAATCATCTCTCGAGTCTTTGCTACGGTCGCTCATTTAAGCAGACTCTATATGATTCTCCAACCCAGATTTCCATTAAACCTACTCATCAAAATCTCTCTTGGATGCAAAATTGCGCAATAGGTTTGAAGAAAACCCGTTCTTTACTGTCTAATCTTTTCCCAGTGGGCTCAACCTTCACTCCCCTTGGAGATGATCTCGTTCTAATCTGCTTCTTATCTCCTCCTGTTATGCAAGAGGAGATTTCCAATTTCGAAAAGAATGGAAGTGATCTCTTTACTTTCTTCGTCCTTGGAAACCTGAAGATACGGGTGCTGCGAGACTTTGTTGGATTCACTTTTATGGTGTTCCCTTGCATATATGGGACTTATCTGGTTTCTCCACTCTTGCTGCTAGATTTGGCTCTCTTATTCATTTGGATGAAGATTCCCTACTCCGGCGACGCTGAACTTGCCAAGGCTCTCATCCTCACCAACCATTGTGATCCCATAGATGAAAAGTTACACGTCAACGTGGATGACAGGTCGTTTTGATTTCTGTTTTAAAAAACAGGGGGAAAAGCTGGATGATTTGAATTCTCCTTATAGATCTATTACATCTTCCTCTGGAATAGTGCGCCTTGCATCTTCCCCATGTGATACAGCATGCTCGAAGAAAGGTGAGGATAAGACCTCTACTTTTCGTCCTATCAAGCTTTCATGTCTACCTACTATAGAAGAGACGAATGAAAAGTCGATTACGGTGCCAACCTCAGATCCCAAGACTAAGGCTGGTCCCTTGCAGGCTTCTCCTAGAATTCCTGTTAGAACTGGACCCTCTTCCCCTTCTTTTGATGCCTCACCTTTGGATCATCTCTTTCCAGCTTATGGTGGGCCTCCTCCCCTTCTTCTCCTTCCCTCAACTGGGCTAAATAGAACCCTTGATGAATATGGGCCTTGTCAATCACCCATTTCTAGCTTTTCTTTGGAGCCTTTACCTCACATGCAGGCACATTCTGTCAATACTGTTAATCTTCGCAACCGCCTATCCAAGGGAAAATCGGTTTAAGATTATATGATTATACAATAAGGTGGAGATTTAATTTCAAACACCGAAAGCCAGGATACCTCTGAGATGATTTCGAGGGTTAGTTGTCGTATTTATGGAGGTGCTCATTTACACCCGTCTTCTTCCTCATCTCTAGTGATCAATCTCCAACTCTCCTCTCTCTCACGCGTTGGTTCTGAAACTCCAGAAGACTCAATCTCTGTCGAAGCCAAAAAGACTCTAGAAATTATCAAACTTCTTAGTCTGGTTTGTAACAGACAAGATAATGAAATTCTAGAGGAAATTAAAGAGATGATGTTAGACGAAGAAAGGATTTGGAGGATTCCCTCCAACTTCTAATCCTTTGATTAGATATTTTGGGTGTCTTTTCTTTCTTATGGTTCACATTTGCTCTTGGAATGCTAGAGGCTTTAACAGCTTCTCAAACATAAATCTCTTCATAATTGGATTTCTAGATTCAACCTTGATATGGTGATTGTCATTGAGACCAAGTTTTCAGGCCCTCCTCATAGAAATCTTAAATATCTCCGGGCTGATAGCTCTAGATGGGAATGCATTGATGTTGTGGGAAGATCTGGTGGTATGTTATGCCTTTGGAATAATCATGCTTTTAAAGTCTCTGATATCAAAAGAGGCTTTCGTTGGATAGCTCTAGAAGGGACTAAGTCCAAAATCAACTTTGATTTTTTGATCAATGCATTTTATGGCTCGAATAATCTATCAGATAGAATTCTTCTTTGGGAAGAAATTGATCAGTTACACGCTACTTCTTGTCTTCCTTGGGTGGTCATTAGTGATTTCAATGAATCTTTACCTCCTGAAGAAAGAGGTGGTGGAATCTTTAATAGAAGAGGAGCACGACTCTTGCAAGATTTCTTAAATAGAAATAATCTTATTGATTTACCTCTTTGTGGGAAACACTTCACTTGGTTCAATTCTGCTTCAGCAACTAGGATTGACAGAGCAGCTGTTAGTCTAGAATGGATCTCGGCCTACAACAGTTACAAGCTTATTGGAGGTGCTAAATCTTTTTCTGATCATATTCCTATTTTTTTTAAGTCTGATTGTATCGAATGGGGACCTCGCCCTTTTCGTTCCCTAGATATCTGGTGGGATGATCCAAAATTTATAGAGGTGGTTCGAGCATATTGGGAAGAAACGAGTTCCTTTTTTCCAGGAGAATATATTTGCTGTAAGAAGATTAGCTTTATTAAAAAGAAGCTAAAAATCTGGAATAGAGATGTTTTTGGTAGAAAGGATGTAGAGCTCAACAACACAATTGAAAAATTGGATCTCCTAGATTCGATTAGAGGTGGACCATCATGGGGACAGATCAAGGCTGAATCATACAAATCTCTTCAGAAGTTGAAATGGGTGCTTAAAAAGCAACTTGAGGCTTTATGGCTGCAAAAATCCAGAATTACATGGGCCAAACTCGGTGATAAAAATTCAAGATTTTTTCACCTTTTGGCAAACTGGAGGCGCCAGAAAAATTCATTTTCTGAAATCACCATTAATGGCTCCTTACTATCAAATCCCAAAGATATTAAGCAAGGTGTTTTCTCGTTCTTTCGTAGCAATTTTCAGAAACCCAAGTCCAGTTGTATTGATCTTGGTTCTTTACCCTTCCGTCGAATTAACTTTGAGGATGCCACACGTCTTGAAGCTCCTTTTTCTGCTGAAGAAATCAAAGAAGCTTTAAATCAATGTGGCAGTTCTAAAGCACCTGGTCCGGATGGTTTCAACTTTCTTTTTTATAAGAAGGCTTGGAATATAATTGGTGATGATATTGTTTAATTCATACACTCCTTCCATCACACTGGTATTCTCCCCAAGGGCATAAATACCACTTTTATAACCTTAATTCCTAAGGTTAAAGGAGCCTCTGGTCTTCGCCAATTTAGACCCATTAGCCTCATCAATGGACTCTATAAACTCCTTGCTAAGATTTTGGCAAACAGATTGAGTTCTATTTTAGACAAGCTCATTTCTGGTAACCAATCTGGTTTTATACGGGGTAGGAATATTATGGACTCTATCCTTGTTACTTCGGAAATAGTCCACAATATAAAAAGTAACAAAGATAGAGGTTATATTCTTAATCTAGACTTCGAGAAAGCTTTTGATTCTGTTAAATGGAGCTTCATTCTTCGCATTTTGGCTTGTATGGGATTTGGTGCTACTTGGATCAATTGGATCCAACAATGTCTCTGCACGGCTAAAGCCTCTGTTCTAGTCAATGGCTCACCAACAGAGGAATTCCTCTTGAGTCATGGTCTACGCCAGGGAGATCCTCTTTCACCACTTCTCTTTAATATTGCTGTCGAAGGTCTATCGCAACTTCTTTATAAAGCCAGCAGCTTGCATCTACTTAAAGGTATCATGGTTGGAAATTGTTGTCTCTCCCATCTCCAATATGCGGATGATACTATTTGTTTTCTGCAAGATGATCAGGAAGGACTCTTTAATCTCAAATGAATTCTCCGAGGTTTTGATCTACTATCGGGCATGCGTATTAACTTTCACAAGAGTTCGCTTCTTGGTATAAATATTGAGGACTCTTCTCTTCAACAGGTGGCTAACTCTCTTAAATGTAAGTGTGGTCGTCTACCTCTAAAGTATTTGGGTATTCCTATTGGGGCAAACCCCAGAAGTTTAAAAACCTGGGATCCTATCAATAGCAAAATCAAGCATCGCCTTGCTCCTTGGAAGGGTAAACTCCTATCTAGTGGAGATCGTTTACTGCTTGTTAAATCAGTCCTTGGCAGCTTGCCACTTTATTATATGTCCTTCTTCAGAGTTCCTAAAGGAGTTCGACATCAAATTGAAAGGCTCCGTAGGAATTTTCTTTGGGGTGGTTTCCGTGAGAAGAAGCCCTTATACAAAGTTAGTTGGGATAAGGTATGCTTACCAAAAAATCTTGGTGGAACAGGTTTGGGTGATTTAGATTCCCAAAATCTCGCTCTCCTCTCAAAATGGTTGTGGAAGCTCAAATCTCCTGATACACCTCTCTGGAAAGATCTTATTCTTCAAAAATATAATCTAGTCAATTTCGGTGGAAGGTCGGAGATAGTTCTCCTTGGTGGTCTTTTTTGTGCAAGCTCATCAAAGAAAACCCATCCTTATTTTTTATTTCTAGTCAATTTTGGTGGAAGGTCGGAGATAGTTCTTGTGTTCGCTTTTGGAAAGACAGGTGGGTAGGAGTCAAAACCTTACAACAATCTTTTCCGAGACTTTTTCTTCTAGCTGAGAATAAGGATGCTTCTATTGCTGACTCTGGTTTTTGGAGTGAGGATTCTTGGGTTTGGTCCTTTCATTGGCGACTTAGCTTCTTCTTATATGAAGCTAATCTCTTGGATGAGTTCTCTTCAACCATCAACCCCTTTCAGCCAACTCACAATCGTGCAGACTACCTTGGATGGGGAGAAAATTCCCTACCATTCTCGACTCGTCTTTGTAGACTACATATCATTCACTCTACTTACCCGTCCGCACTTCAAACAAACCATAGATCTTGGTTTGGCTTAGCTCCCCTCAAGCACCAATTTCTTATTTGGTTAGCTTCCCTCAACAAAGTCACCACTCGAGCTGATCTCTTTAAAAGGGGCATTCTCTTGATTGCTGATGCTGCCTGTCCCAGGGGTTGTCTCTCTCTTGAAACCACTGATCATCTTTTCCTTCACTGCCCTCATGCTTCCAAGCTTTGGTACAAGACCATGAACTGGTGGGGCTTTCACTGGTGCTGTCCTCCTTCGGTCTCTTCGTTAATAGAAAGTTGGCTTTTCTTTTGTGTTAACAAGACGCAGAAAAAGCTCTGGATGCTGATTCTTCACTCTATCTTTTGGAATATTTGGTGTTTGAGAAATAAATTAATCTTTCTTGATAAAAACCTTATTCCCATCGATGCCTTCTCAAAGATCATCCACTATTCATCCTGGTGGTTGAGGACTCTCTCCAAATTCTCATTTCTAGGTGATCATCTTCTTGCTACTAACAAGGTTTTCTCTGTTCTTCTTTAAGTTCTTCTTTAAGTTCTTCTTTAAGTAATTCAGGATAGATCTTGCGGTTCCTGAGACCATTTTTCTCAGATGATTTCAACCACCACATCCTCTTTGTCTCTTTTGTAAATTTTTTTCGTAATAAAACTCTCTTCGTCTTTATCAAAAAAAAAGTGAGACCAATATAACCTATCCAAATGATGATTCTGTCTAAAGAGTTTGCTCAGCAAACTTTCCTAGCAATCATAGGATTAATATACATTCATTATAATAATCAAAAGGATAATATGATTGGATTAATTCTCAGTAATAAGAATTATAATTAGCTATAGGGAATATTGAGCATGTATTTTGAGCTATTGAATCTAAAGTTATGATTTTAGAATATAAAGAAAAATCTGATAAATCAAAATAAATTATTTTAAGCTAAAATTGAATTTAATAAGATTCAGAGTTTTAAATTGAATCATAAAGTAAACTAAATTTGATCAAAATAGTTTATTTAATATATAAGATTAAAATTAGATCTATTAAATATTTATCATTTGTGTGGGTTCATTTTAAAGTGTATAGTTCTAAATGTAATTGGGTCATGGGGCTTAATTGATCAAACTTATACTAAATATTAAATTAAGATCTTAAGTTGAATTAAAGTATTTAATCTAATTTAAATTTAGCCATTGCACTAAATTAATAAATTAGATTAAAATAAAATTTAAATAAATATTGAATTATGGGATTTAATTAAATATTTAGATAAATATTGATAATCCTCAAGAATCATTTAGTTTATAATAAAATTGAGATATGAGACTCAATTGAAATAATAAACTATAATAATTGTATATTGAGCCATTTGACCAAATTAAAGTCTGAATCAAATTAATATTTGAGTTATTAGATTTAAATAATATTTTGGAATAAGTAAATTATTTTTGAGTCACTAGACTCAAATATAATTGTTAAAGTCTTATTTTAATTCTAGACCATAAAGTATGAAGATTGGTCTGAATTTAAATTAAGAGATTTTTCTCCTTTTAAAATTAATTTTAAGTCAATTTTAAGTCTGATGGGTCATTTGAACTTAATATTAATCATAAGTTGATTTAAAGACTTGAAATTCAAGCCATAAAGGAAATTTTGATTCTTAAAGTTGATCTCAAGTGATAAGATAAATCAATTATGAGTTATTTTAGTAATAAGGTTATTTTGGCTAAAATAAAACTTTACTCATAAGAATAATATTTCTGCTCAAATTGATTTTTGAATAATGCAAAAATAGGAGCTCAAATAAAATTGGGAAATAAAGAAATTTTCAGTCTTGATTTTAGTTGTAAGCTCAAAACCCATCTTTGAGTTATATTCTAAGGTTTTATATATAAGGTAATTGGACTAAAATTTGAAAAAATTAGTCTAAATTTCATATTGATATTCTTTTGAAACATACATGATTTTCGTTGGAAAATTTTGTAAGGAAATGAAATCTCTGGTTTTTACTTGGATAACATATGTTTTTCTTTTAAGAAAATCCAGATTATTATACAAGTCCAAGTCTTTTAAGTTCCACAACATGAAATATCAAATAATTTATAGGTTGAAGTAGCATCTCACCAAAGTGAACACTCCTTTGTATACTATAAAGACAAATTATTTGATATATTAAAAGATTATGATATTCATGCGGATAATTATCGGTCCAAGGGAAGCTAACTATTATGGGGCAAGAATTTCATAATCACATAAGAAAAAAATAATTTATAGGTTGATAGAGTATCCCACCAAAGTGGGCTCTCCTCTGAAGACTTTTATAATTAAATTATTTGTTTTCGATTATGATGTTTTATGCGAGTAGTCATCGGCCCGAAAGAAGGTGCTATTGTCGGGAAAAAAATATCATAATCATAAGGGATGATAGGCTATATTGGCAATTTATTTTTATTTTTTCAAAGGATTAGATAAAATTTTTTAGCTAATTTCATTATTAATGCCTAATCATCAACATAGGAAAGTTATTGTGAGCTAACTCTCTGTCCAAATTCTAGACTTGGTGTCACGCCGATTTTCTTATGATTAAGTTACAGCTTAACATTTCAAAATTTTGAAATATTTTAATGATTTCTTTCACTAATTACTCTGTGATCTCTGTTTTTCAGTGAATTTGGCTATCTTTACTAGTGACATCCTTGGACTAGATGGGGCAAACTTTAAAGATTGGAAACAGAGTATTCTATATTTTCTAGCATTTAAGGATATTGATTTGGCACTAAGAGGACCATGTCCAAAAGAGTTCATAGATGATAATACTTCTGAGGAAAAGAAGGAAATGACTCAATGGGAAAATTTATTGATGATTAAGAGCACAATTTCAGAAAATTTTCTTGGGTCTATATCAGATGATAATAATGCATCTGAGTTCCTTGGACTGTTAGAAGAAAGCTTTCTTAAAAGCAAAAAGAACGAGACAATTAAACTTTTGCGAGAATTGTTTTCCATGAAGTATAATAATTCAAAAAGTATAAGGGAATATATTTCCAAGATAATTTATATAGTCTCAAATTTAAGGACACTGAAGTTAGATATATCTAATGATCTTTTGGTATACTTTATGCTAATGTCATTACCTCCTCAATTCAGAAGTTTTGAGAAGAGTTATAACTGTCGAAAAGATAAATGGACAATTGTTAGCTCATTTCAAATTTGATCCAAGAAGAGGAAAAATTGAGATCTAAAAGAAAGAGAAAAGAAAGTGAAAGACAAATAGGCTCATTGCAGACAAACCAAGGCTATACAGGAAAGTGTCTATTTAATGGAGAAAGGTCTCATTTCAAAAGTAAATGTGCTCAATATGCCAAGTATCTTGCTTGGCGTACAAAGAAAGGTATGTCTCTTACTGCTTATTTGTTAAGGGGTTATATTTTGTTTCAGTGCTAAATATACTTTGTATATATTTTGTAAGGTTATCACCACTGATCAAATGATGATTACTCATCAATATGGGATGGAAGTGTTGTTGAAGCTCAAGTTATAGAAATTCTAGAAATTTTAGAATTTGAGACATTATTTATCGTTTTTTAGACGGATTATAACCATTATGTCTGTATTGAACAGTATAAGGAAATTTTTGTTCATTTGGATTCAGATATTTTGTCTCTCTTATTCTGAAGTATTGATTTCTAAATATTTATTTCTATTATCTGAAATGATTACTTCACATAAAACCTTGCATTTTGAAAAGGGCACAAAACAAATTACTAACCATTTAGATTTTTGATGATTATCACAAATATTTGGGTCACTTATGGAAAAGAATTGAAAAATTTGTATAATTCATGGAATTAAAAATGCACTTGATATGCTAACTTTAGCTATTTTAGATAAGTGTATAACAAACAAGACGAGAAAATAAAAGTAATTAAAATATTAATTTTATTATACAAAAGTTCTCTCACTGAAAAAATACCTTTAAGATGAGAAATTTCTATCTCATTAAAAGATGTTGAGGTTGAGGGGGAGAAATTAATTTGTCTATAGAAGAGAAAAAAAAATTTATTTATAACTTCTAAATTGTTAAGGCAACAACAATTTTTCTTACCAGGATATTCCATAGGATTAAAGGTTAGTCTCATTTTTAAATGATTTTTAACAACTAAAAGGATATTAAAAAAAATTTCTCTTAAATGCCATTTGGCACTATTATACTAAAATTTGTATAACTATTTATGTTTTATAACCAAAGGATATTAAGTTTAAATCTAAAGTAAATAGTTTGCACACTAAAGAATTCCATATGAGAGACCAAGTGAATATCCCATTAGATCATTTGATTTTATCAAAGATATATTCAGACAATGATCATGAGTTCAGTGGGAGTTTAATTGGATGAAATTTTGCTTGCTAATAAGCAATGTAGGTATGTTACAGGAAATCAAGAAATTTAGGAAATAAATTCTTGATGTGACATATTTTGTACTCGAAATCCAAATTCATTATGTGAATTTGGGATATTGACAAAAGGGAATAAATTAAAAGATAGTTATACAAGCAAAATATCAATTCATCTTATAAGAAGAGTCAACTAGATCCAGTGTCCTAAAGTCAAGTTTTGGGTATGAAAGGTTACAGAAAATTTTCCTCTTTACTTCGGTAAAAGGATTTAAGTAAATTTCTGTTTTTGGTATTCACCCAAATTTATAAGGATGACAATCAAAGCAATTCTGTATCATTGTTTTGTTTAGCAGCTAAAGGAAATTATAAGATATTTACTGAGAACAGAATTTTGTCTTATATGTATGGAAAAGTTGTACAAACATAAGTTTATTTGGACATACGGCTTCCAATTAAAGGGTGTTAAATCGGATATTTACGGCTGCACCATATTCGACACAGGACTTCAAATGGTTCATAAAGAATAAAGTGATTGTTTGTCTTAAAGCAATTGTCTTGTATTCTAATTACAATAAGAACTTATTAAAGTCAAAGTAAATTGACATACAGTTCCTGATTGTGAAAGAAAGATTTCAGAGTGATCGAGGTACTATAAAACATTTCACAAACTCCATCATTACGAATCTGTTTAAGGCCTTAACACATACAGTGCTTACTGAGCATATAGCTCATAAACTTGTTATTGCGTTAAATAATATTGAATTATGTGGGAGTTTTGAAATTATATCTAGACTCGATATTTGACTGTTTTGATAAGTTATGTACATACAACAAAAGTTCAGTATTTGGGTTCAGTCATACTCTTAGTTTGCTACTCTCACTTTATTTAGCTTTACAGTCTTAATTCAGGAGGATCAGTTGAAAGTAGGCAAGATGATCACATGGTCATGCAACTATCAAGCTACACATCCACACTCAATCTAAGTCATTTAGTTGAGTTGATACATGTGATCATTATAGATTTAGCCAAGGATTATGTAAGAATCGAAAATTTTTAACCTGCTTGGGCCAAGAAGATTAAGAAAGGATTATCGATATTAACAGGCCTTAGCCCGCCATTTGGAAGTGTTTATGGACTTATGGTATGGTTCGTACGAATTTGAGAGTTTTAAATTAATATTAAAAAATTTGTTTTAATTAATAACAAATGATTGGAAAATCATTCTCAAAGCGATGTTGGTGATTTTGGAGTTTCAAGACCATAAATTGATCTATTGAAGGTATTAGAAGGTGTACAATTTTTTCGAGAATTTTTGAAGATAAATTTAAAATTTTAATGATTTTTCTAAGAAAAAATAATGGTATTTGATTATTAGTAAATAATATATATTTGAGAAAAATAATTTTATGGTATGGATGAATATTACTGTTCATAAGGAATTTATAGAAATTTTCCCTGTATTTTTCGAAGCAATAGGGTAATTTTTATGAATTTTAGAAATTTTATGTATAAATAAATAAATAAAAATATTATTAATTATATTAATATTTTATTCTGGGTCAAAATGACACAGGTCAATGTCATTTTGACCACGGGCATCAAAACGCACTGACCTGTGTTGTTTTGACCGCTGGTATCAAAACGCACCAAAGGGTGTCGTTTTGATCTAAGGTTGCTGTTTGGATCGGGCTACCTATATGACATCGTTTCGTATACCCTTCAACATGATGTTGTTTCACCCGTTTACCTATTGCCGCTTGAAGTCCCTCCTGGTTTCCCCCATTTTCGATCAGCCAACGAAATAAGAATCCCGTTTTGGCCATTTTTCTTCCATATTCCGTTTTGGAGCAAAAATTGTTCCCTTGAGCTTCGCCTTTGTCCCGCGAACCTAGTCTGACCTCTTTTGTGTTATTCCCGACCTCAAATCACCAATTTCAAGTGAGAAATCAACCAGAAAATTTTCAGATCTTCATCCTCTCCATGTGCATGATTTAAAGCATAAAATTAGATAATTTTTATAAGGTTATACTCGGATTGATGTGTGCTTGAGTGCAGTGTGAATTATATTGAGTATTGTTGTGTGATTGAAGAATTAGGGTTTTCAAGGAAACCTGCAACCTTATCATGTTGGGGAAGAAGATGACCCTGGACAACATACCGTCCGGGGGTCCTCTAGGCGACCTATTACCTGGATATGAGGCCAAGTAAAGCCCTGGGCCTTAGGCTCGGGGAACACATGGCACACGGGGAGCTTACCACATGTCACAAATTGGGTGGTCCAGGAGGTGCCCTGACAGCACTTGGAGCTGCCAGGTGTCACACTCTGATTGGATAAATAAAATAAAATTCTGAAAAATTAGAAAATTGACAGAAATGAAAGAAAAATCAGGAAAAAGAGCGGAAAAAAAAGTCTTGAAATGATACAAAACATACTAGAAATCACAAGGAGTCTAGTGGTGCTAAAATTTATGAAATTGGAGTTGATTTGACGGGTAAAATAATTATAATAAGATTCGGAAAAATAATAAAGAATAGAAAAAATATCCGAATCAATTTCGAATTAAGTATTGGGTAGAAACGCATCAAATTAAGGTTATTGATACGTAATTTTATGTGTAATTATGTAATCTAGCTTACGATATTGAAGAATTAGATATGATTTTATGTATAAGTGGATACCTATTGACGTAGGACCTTGAGGAATCAGTCTGACAATCAAGGATTAAGTGTGGGCTTTTCAAATATCGGAAAAACCATAAGTGGACGGATTTTGTTTATTATTTTTATTGTGGACATGATAAATTAGTTATGATTGTTAAAGAAAGAATTAAATTATAATCAACATAAAATACGATGCATGTATTATGATTTTGAGTTATATGGTGTGCATGTTTTCGATATGCAATGTTATGATTTGATTGATGCACTAAGATATCATGAAAATCATTAGGCATGCGATGCATCAAATGAATTGGATGTACGAGAAGTGAATACACAGGCGTAGCATGAACCCATGTGACTCTTGAGAGCTTTTTGAGTATAGTAGTGAGGCATGGAAACGCCAATCAAATTGAAGCTATAAGGGAAAAGAGACGACACAAACAAGCCGATAAAAACAAGACGGGTACCTGTAGAGTGGGGTCTGCTTAGGTGGAGCTGCCATCACCCAACGACCCGACAACATTAGTGGAATGGGCATATGGTAATTAAGAAAAGGGTAAGTCGAAGAATTATCAGTGATGTATCTCAGTCCCAACACTGGGCCCTCAATGTACTAAGAGTTATTGCTAGCCCAGTCATGGTCCTATTGTTTTGGATATTGTGTATACGTGCCATCTGATTGTGACTGTGCTGCATTATTTTATGATTCATTGAGTCTCATCGTATGCCAGCGTGTGTGCTTAATAATTGTATGATTGCATGTATTCTTTGAATACTTTTTTCCCATTCGCTCACCTGACAGATTTCTGCCAGGTTCTTGGTATGATTGCAAGGTTAATAAATGAAGCTCGCTTCCAGGCTAGACGCAAGAACTGTTAACGGATCTAAGCATGTTTCAGGTATCATTTTGTGGACCCATATTCATTGTTGAATCCCATCCCCTAAGTCATTTGATTGTAATAAATCGTTGATATACTATTGAGCATTAAATCGAGCATCTAATTATTGTAGTATACACATCATAAATCATGTATTCCAGAGCTAGTTTGATGTCACCCGGAGACATCAACATTTCTCTTATATTCATTGTGCTTTGTTTTAAATACAAATTTTAATATTCTCCTCTGTTTTGTTATTATGCCATTAGCTTTGTGGATTCCTTGTAATTGTTGTATATTGTCACAATGTATACAGCGAATCTACAGTGGTTGTTGCGCCAAATTGTTGGGATCTAGAGCGTGACAGATTAGAATTGGCGAACATTATTTTGGTCCCTGTATTGACAAGAGTAATAGACAGAATTGGTTAAGATGATATTTGTCAAGTTAGCTTATATAGAAATTGTATTTTCACATAATTATGTAGTGGGTATAAAGATACATTAATATATAGTCCATGTGGGAGATTATTAGAATAATTTGAACTAAATATCAATGTAGTTCATTGATAATGTTCATATAGGCTTGTGGACGCACAAGCAGAACATGTCAATTACATGAAAATACATAACCCGATTAAGTGATCAAATAAGATACAGGGCTTAGCCATCTTAAGTGACGGTGTGGGTCGCCTTTCGGGTATGTATAGAAATCCGCGAGCCTATTGCTAATAAAGATGGACTTGATTAGCAATTAGCCCACCTAATACTCTATTTAAGGGTTGTGATCCTTGGGCATACGTGTATCACAAAACAGTCACCCTAAATATTGACTGTCGTTCTTCTTTAGGCTCTCCCATCGCTCTTTGGAGGACTATGCAAGGAGTGCTTAGAAGATTCACTCCCTTCATCCTAAAACCAATGGATTCCGCAATTAAAGGTATGCTTTCACTGTGTTTATTTCATTAAATCGAATCAGTTGTTGGTTCCTATTAAAGGCATAAATCCATCAATCGATACATGTCAGAACCCAACTTTTTAGAAAAGCCATCCTGGGAAGTAATAACGAGCTGACCCAACTTTTCAGTATTGCCTTGTCATCGTGAATCTTTCCCAGGAAAAATTGAATACTTTCCGGCTAACTCTCACTGGAAATGGGTAAGAACTAACCCCGTTAAGTCAAGATCTTTCCCCCTCTCATGATTTCCGAAAAAGGTCACGATTATTGTCGATATATACATGTATGGATTTGAATTTATGTGGGCTTTGTTTTGGTTATGATTTGGTGAGCTATTGATGCATGTTTGTGATTATTCGACATTAGGGTTTTTCGGTCTTAGGGTTAATGTTGTAGGTTTCAGAGGTTGAAGACGACCTCGGGTCACATGTCACTCGAGGCCGCCTTCGTTTGACAGGTAGTTCATCCATAGAATGGACGACGTGTCACCTGCATGTGCAGGTGACGTGTCGTTTGATAAGGGCACTAGGTGTAGTCCGAGCCTGAGGCTCGAACAACACGTGCCACACCCAGCGTGTGACACGTATAGGTTTGGAGTTAGGCTCGACATAGTGTGTTACGTCCTACATGAGACATGTGTATGCCTAGGATGAGGTTTGGGTAGGTCTGGTAACACCAGGCACTGCCACAATGCATGCTCTTATTGGTTGGAAAATAATAATAGGCAGAAAATGAGAAAATTAGGCACAAAAGGGGAAAATTCAGGAAAAATATTAAAATATTGAGAAACAATTCCTGAAAAAATATAATAAATACTAAAAATGATAAGGAATCCAATAGATCAAAATTATTTAAATCTGATGTAATTTGATGGGTCAAATAAATAGATTAAGATCCGGAAAAATAAGAAAAAATAGTAAAATTATCGAGATCGATTTCGTATTGATTTTCGGGTAGAAACACATTGTTTTAAGGTTGTCATTGCATAATTTGTGTGTGTTTATGTATTGAGGATACAATATTAAGGATTCAGCTATGAATGCATATGTAGGTGGATACCTACAGGTTATGGATCTCGAGGAATCGGCCCAATGATTGAGAATCCAGTGTGGGAACTTCAAACGTCGGGTAACAGTGAGTTGACAAACCCTTTTTATTCATTATTTACTGGCATGAATAATTATGCATGAACATGATTAATTAGAAGCATAAGGAACGAATTAATAAATAAAATCATTGTGTGTGCTATGAATTAATTATGTGTTGCTTAAAACCTTGTGCTCCATTATTGATGTGTGTTAGGCTATAAGTTATGTTATGCATTGATTCAATGTGCCATGTGTGATTTTAATAATGGAAGTGCATATGAAGTGTTTGGGTGCATTCAACATCACAAGACAGAATCAAGCATCGCAACAATATAGGGTGACCAATGTGACTTTCAAGAACACTCTAAGTATGGTAGTGCGGCATAGATTTACCAAGGGAGGTATAAGGTGGGACAAGGTGTTTTTAATTAAATAAAAATAATACGAATAAACAGGATATCCAAACGTGGGGTTTAAGTAGGTGGAGCTACCATCACCTAACTCTCCGGCATCATTAGTGGAGCTGGGCCACGAGGATTGCACATCACATTGGGATTGATCGAGTCAGCATACAAAATAACAAGAGACATAAGGTGTCGTATATCAAAATGCCATTAACGGATCTCAGTCCTATTCCTGGAGCTAGAGGGAGTGAGAGACATTGTCAGCCCAGCAACTATTCTAGTTGCCTGAGTTTCTACGTGCTGCATTACGAGATGTCTTTGACCATGTTTCATTTTCATGATGAGTATGCAAGTGTGTCGTTGTGTGCCGCATACCTATGTTCTTGTCAAATATATGTGTGTGTTTTATAATGCATATTTTCCCGTCCGCTCAACTAACAGGCTTGTGTGTGTTATGGAATTGGGTGTGTCTTGATTAATATACATGCTTTTTAAAAAATTAAATTTAATACATATTTTGAAAAAAATATTGTTTAAAAGTAAAATTTTGTAGACTTTTAATTGGTTTATGTGTCAGATCAGTTGGCACTATACGATGAGGATTCCCATTTTCTGGGAACAGATCCTCATAGGTTAAGCCAGAGTTAATCTTAAAAATATCAGATGGAGTGGGATTCAGATCCTACCAACTGAAGATTTTTTAGATTTATTGAGATGATAACTATAAAAGATATGATGTATCTTTATGATTTATAGTTCATTTGTTTTATAATTTTAGCTTGCATCTAAAAATTGTTATTCTCGTTTCCAACACTCAGTTGTATTCCTCATCTTGGGAAATATAATTCGAAATTTCTTTAAAAAAATGTTATTCTTATTGGTAATGATAAATATATTGTTCAATTTCGTATACGTTATTTCTGACAATCGATGGGATGTCTTTCGTTAGATATTGACGAATGTCAAACTGTAAAACCCTGCAAAGATGTTCTGTCAAAATTTGCCGGGGAATTTCTCATGTTCTTCCCCCAAAGGATATGAAGGAGATGGGAGGAAGAGTGGGAGTGGCTGCCGTAGTATTGGCGGCGACAGATCAAACGCATTTCTTATCCCATTATGTCAGTATTTTTCAATTCTATAGCAAAAGAAAAGTATTTTGTATTCCAGCTAATTTAGATTATGCATTCATATTTCTATATATATATATATATAGATAGATAGATAGACAGATATAGATATATTCAAATATAAATTCTTTATTCCTATTTCCTTATACTTGTCCGTGTATATAGTGCAGGCATCAGCATAGGACTAAAAGAGTATTTATTGGAAGAGCATTGGGACAAAACTCGGCCCTGGGTATCATGCCAGGTGTAATCATGTCATGGGTATCCAAAGATACTTTCGCTTTCATAATTCTTTGATAATTTTAATTTTGGACTATTAAGATAGTCAATCCTTGATTATCCTCACGTTTCTCTCTGTGATTAAGAAGTACTCGACAAGTATAGACTGTCTCAACATTATATATCCTATCAAAATTAAATCTCACATGATCCCATAATAAATTTTGATTAAATATTTTATTTGCTGAAAAAGAAAATACCAAAAGACAGGAACACCACAAAGTCGGTGTCCAAAAAAATATTACTGAGGGCTTCAAAAGAGGTAGTGCTCTTCAATGGGCGCCTGATCATGTCTGCATCCTCAAGTTCAAGAAATTGGGAGGATAAATACAATAATTAGAGAGTTAAAGTACGAAATTTGTCCTAAAATACTTATCAAAATTGGTCGACATCAAATCATACATGACTTTCATATAAAAATATATGTAATATTCTCTTAATCTAGTTTATTCAATATGTTATTCTATAATAAGATTCATATGTGATGAAAATATAACCCTATGTAATAAACTTATCAAAGTTAGTCTTTATCATCTATACAAATCTACTTAATTATTTTTTTCCGTAGGGATGATAATATTATAATATATAGGAATTGGGATCCGTTTATGAATATTTTCTTTATTAATAGGGTTTTACAATTAAGTCATATACTTATACTCAACAAAAATTGAGCAATTGAGTTGCGTCTTTGTTATTTTAATATGCTTAGAATATTTGTAATAATCGCAATAGTCAGGTTTATGTTGGTAATTATATAGAACCAAAAGAGATATAGGTCTTTTTGTTAGGCCTTTGCCGTGATTGAAACACAACACAGAAAAGAGTTTTATGTCCCTCATCAAGACTTGCTTGCAATAGGGAGCTGGAGTAGATGGATCAAACTAATGTTCTGCGCCTTGGAGATTTTTGTATTTTCAGATGCTACTGAATATTGCGTTCTTAGCAAATTGGGTTGACACCAGATACCTTGTAAACTACTTTGACTCTTGTATATTCTTATCCTTAATTTTATGTTTTATCGTTACGATTGTGTTAGTTTTTACACAACTATTAGATAAGATATTCTTTTAATTTTTAAATATTAATTATTATTTGAACTTGTTATAATCCACGAATACAGGAATCCTACCAGTATCTAATCTTTAAAATCGGGTCGTCGGATTTTGTGTTGGATATTAAATTATTAATTCAGTGGAGACATACAAGGGTCAACGACGCTTCGGCTAAACTTGAAACGAAAGGTATAAAAACAATGGCGTGACTGTGGATGAGTCTTCAAAATCTAATACATATTAGGTTTTTCAGATTAATACAAAATCTAAAACATATCTCTTTCTATCAACCGACTATTCTCTCTATATTTTCGCAGTTGGCTTCTGCTTAGTTCTCATAAAGATAATGACTCTTCAAAGTAGGAATCATGCTTCTTCTTGCTGCTCGTATGGAGGAAATATTCCAAGGATACCGATTGGTTTAAGAGTTTCTTGTCGTTCAGGTTTCTGCCCGATTCCGTCACCGGAGAGTTTAAGCAACTGGGATTTATCGTATGGGCTCTCGGTGGATGTATACCACGACGGAGTATGGAGGGAAGGCGTGATCTTTGACAATAATGACGGGTGTAAGGAGAGAGCTGTGTTCTTGCCGGATTCTTGCACGGAACTCAAGACTGGAATCCAGTTTTTAAGGATGGGTCAACAAAGGGACGTGATTACCGGAGTCTGGAAACGCCGGGGAACGTGGCCGTTCCTCGAGTTGGCTGAGAAGAGTAGCCTTGATTTGCCTGTCAAAGAGGTTCTGCGCAAATTGAAGGAAAAGGAGGTTGGTTTCAAATCCTTCAGGGAATGGGATAAGGAGGACGTGATTAGGGTTTTGAAGGAGCTGGAGGAATCTGAATCCTTGTCTGCCAAGGGTTCCACAAATGGCGTCGCAGAGGAGTTTAACAATCCTATCCCTAATGGAACCACTGCTGTGGTTGATCCTCAGAGTGACGAGGAGATGGCTATTTTAGATGATTCCTCATGTGTTTATCCAGAAAATCAAACTGAGAATCCATTGAAGAATGGAAGTGACAAGGAGGGCTCTAATGCAGGTCTACCTATTGAAAATCCAGCTAATAGTCTCTCTACGAAAATTGCTGATGAACCAGCGAGGACCAACAAGGATTATCTCGTAAGAAGGAAGAAGAAAAGCAGAAGATGCAAATGGCTGATGGTTACACCCACGGCCGAGTTTTGTCCCAATGCTCTTACATTATATGCATCTTCAAAAGCCAACAAACGAAGCACAAGCCTTGCTATGGATGCGAGGAAACACATTGCATACTTGGGCTGGAAAATTGAGTATAAGACTAACTATAACCACTCTGCACGTGCATATCGATACACATCACCGGACGATGGCACGATTTATTTATCTCTTCGCCGGCTTTGTCACCATCTGCTCGGGGTCAAGTCGGCGGAATGTCCACCAGGGGTCTCTGCTGATAACTTAACCACTGATGTTGCAATATTGTCCTCCAACAGAGCACGGGGAAGAAAAAGGAATCGACCGGATGATTTACCATGGCCCCTCTCTGATACTGTTCAATCGGATAGCAACAAATTGGATGCAATCGGGTCCGTGACTGAGTCCAAGCCAGCGCAGCTTCCAAAACAAAGAGGCAAGCAAACTAGTGGAAGAACAGTCCTTTCGCAACGGACTACGTTGTCTTCCTTGATAGACAACAATGTGTTATTACCAGGGGCCAAGGTGCATTACCGATCCAGGAGGAAGGAGGGTGCATTGACAACAGGAAGAATTACTCGCGATGGAATAGAATGCGATTGTTGCAAGAAGATTCTTAATCTCACTGAGTTTGAAGCTCATGCCGGGAGTGCAATCCACAGACCAGCTGCCAATATTATCTTGGACGAAGATGGTAGGACATTGTTTCAGTGCAAAAAGGAGTTGAAAAGTCAACGTAACAACATGCGGAAGAAGCCCACGAATTCCAAAAGCAACCTCAAACAGCATAAATATGAATATAACGTGATCTGCGCTATTTGTAATGACGGGGGTGATTTGATGTTGTGCGATCGTTGCCCATTGTCCTTTCACAAAGATTGTCTTGGTCTGGAGAATGTTCCAAACGACGAATGGTTCTGCAAATCATGCCGATGTGGTATTTGTAGCGAGGGCAGACTCAAGGAAGGAGACGACAGCATGCTCCCCTGCAGGCAATGCAGGCGTAAGTATCACGCCAACTGCCTAAGGAACAGAAACATCAAGTCGGATGATAATTGGTTTTGCAGCGACAAGTGCAGAGACATATCTTCAACTCTAGAAGGGCTTCTAGGAAGATCAGTCACGGTTGGGTCTGACAAGATAAGCTGGACATTGTTGAAGACCACAAACATGCAATCAAAGAACAAGACCAAACTCAAAGCTGCACTTAAGGTAATGCACGAATCTTTTCATATAATTGAGGATCCATATACAGGAAGGGATATGGTGAAAGATATCTTTGACGGAGGATCTGAGTCTAGTCAGCTAGATGTTAAGGGATTCTACATAGTTGTACTGGAGGAAAAAAATAGAATAGCCAGTACTGCTTGTGTGCGAATTCTGGGTGATAAAATAGCAGAAATACCATTTGCTTGTACAAGGTTGAAGTTTCGCAGGAAGGGCATGTGTAAGGTACTCATCAACGAACTTGAAAAGCAGATGAGGAATTTGGGAGTTGAGACGCTATTGTTGCCCGCAAGTGAGGGTGCACTAAACACCTGGATAGATGGTTTTGGATTCTCAAGAGTTTCAGACGCGGAAAGAGTTGAGTATCTGGAGCACAGTATTCTGGAGTTTCAGGATACAATATTATGCAGAAAACATATAGCAAAAGAGAGTTGAAAATGTCATCTTTGTTCTCAATTTGCAAGTATGGCATTTGACTCTACCACTTGTAAGCTTCATCGATTTTGTTTTCACATAATGTAAAATGTAGTATATATAATACTAATGATTATGGTTGTTGTTTATCAAATTTGTTGAATTGGATTTGGCAACATGATTTGCCATAAGCATATGTTTAAATATTTTTTGAATTTTTTCTTAATAAAAATGGTACAAAAACCAGTTTAAGCCATAGCTATCTGGTATGTTTGATTTTTTACCTTGTTTGTAGTTAGCTATGTAATCATATCTAAGGTGATTATATCAGAACATGAGACTATGGTATTACTCATACTTTTAAAATACAGCGGATTTAGTCCAAAAAACCATGACAGAGCAAGCATACAAAAAATATGTATAGTTTATCATTAAATCAAGTCCAGAACAATTAAAACTCCCAGACATCAATAGATAAATTATAAATTGACCAAAGGATTTTAATGTTTGTTTAGGATATTTTAATCAACCAAAACTATGCGACAATCCGATGCCTATCATCCGCTGAACCCTGCTTTGTTGAACAGAAATTGACCGATCTCATACAATTCAGTAACACATAATATACATTGACACTTCCAAATTAGTGGCAAAGATTTACATAATCCAACGCTCATTCAATACCAACAACACATCATGTAGAAGACACCTATTAAGATAGATAGAAAATGGTAGAGGACGACACATACCAATTCCCTAAAGTGTTAAAAAAACCATGCGGAGGTTGGAAAGCAAAGGTCAAAGTTAATCGCTCCAATTATCCCGATCCTCCTCAGGTCCCGTATCCTGCATTCCCAGAGCGGTGTGAACTCGGTTGTCGAAGATAAGCAAGAAGTCTAATAAACTCATTAAACTCAGGGTTACAAAGGAATTAGGAGGGCTAACCATCTCATTAGAAACCAATCTGGATGGTGACCAGACAAGAATTTGTCTATCATTGCCACCAGTGTATAGTTCCTGCAACAAAGAGCCACTACATCAAACAGCTGCAGTAATGCAGGCACAGACAGCAGACTATTGCGTTCGACTTCACCTATACTGCAGCAAAATTATGTTAGAACCCCGTGCAGAAGAGGCCTTTCTCACTTTAGTGGTGACTAACGGCTAATCAACAATTTTGTGAGAGAAGTTAATATCAGTGTTCACTTCTAACTTCCCACTATAATTGGTTCATAATACTTCCATACAAAAAATTGAAGTACAACTCCAACCGGAGATTTTATCTATGTAATAATTCGAACACTCTTCTTCTCTTTCTGGAAAAGAAGAGCCTATTTCCAGTAATAATTTCAGGATAATAATGGAAATAATTTTGTACACTACCAAATCATGGATTGAAATGCAGATATCATGTTGTTATGAATTTGGTATGCAAAGGCTTTCATATTCAAAATCGATAACATAACCAAACATGTATTCTGCCAATCAATCGGTTTACAGGAAAGAAATAAAAGATCCAAGGAGAATGAAATGGACCTGGTCCTGTGAGCTAAACCAGCAACAGTTCACAAGCTCATAGTGGCCCCGGAATGTCACAAACATCTTGCCCGACCAAACATCAAATGCCTAAAGCATTCAAAAGAATCTCAGAGCTTCCAGTAACTGTATCTTGTGCCATTATCAGTCTCAACAGAAGAATCATAAGCAACATAAGGGGTGCTTACTTTCACAGCTGTCATGCATGGAACAAAAGCAAGGGCTGAGTTCTGAGTTGTGGCCAACTGGATCGGCTTGCTTGTTTGAAGGCGTACGGTTTCAAAGTTGACAAGTGTATTGTGGCCTGATTGACAATCCCACAATCTTATTCTTGAATCAGACCCTGAAAATATATGCACAAAAAAAAACAGAAGGAAAAAGGGTCAGATAACTGAAAACTAAGTCATCAATCAAAATATGATATATAATATGCCACAACCATTGATCTTTTTTCTTAAGAAAACGAGGTTCACAAGACAAATAACTATCAATTATATGAATAGAAACAACCTGTACTAAGAAGATACATGCCATCTTCTGTTGTTTTTAAACCAGTAACAGCACCATAATGAGCAGTTGCTCGATCCTGACAAGATAACATCCCAGGGTGTAGTCTCTGCCTCGTTGGGCCCTTGCTTGGAGTTCGACCAAGGGGTGATTGTTTGATACCACTCCCACTAGAATATTTTTTTTGCTGCACACGTGGTTTTGTAACTAAATTTTGACTCATCGATGAGGTCTTTGAGCTTGAAGACTGAGAGTAACACAATCAATAGTTAGCAGAATATGCAAAAGCCAATGGCTCATATAATGTCCACAAAGCTACTCTTCTCATGATATGGTATCTTAAGACAAGGGTCGTACAAAATCAAATTTAAATGATAAAGGATAATCCCCAATCAAGTGGACAAATGTAGACCATATTTAAATGAGAAATCAAACACTTCAGATTACTCTAATGATACCTACAATCTCAAAATTAACTAGAATAGTAATTTGTATTACAGTAATATAAATAGTTATGCTGACTCCAATACCACAGGAATATGGATATGATTCCACGTGGACAAGGTTCTCTCATTACTCCCCATGCTTAAGTATTGGGTAAATCAGTGCCGTATAATCACAAGAAAAATTCTTTCCACAGTTACTGTGGAAATCTTGATTAAATAATTGGACTACGGAAACAATTGGTCCTTCTTGATGGAAAAAGCTGACAATTCCACATTTAAACAATTGAACAGTCATGATTTTTTCTGGGTGAATGACGATGACAAAATAACAAGGTAATGAAGGTAAAGACCTTATCCATGACAGACCGTGAGAGGATGGGAGGGCGTCTCCCAAGCTGAGACTTGGACTGATTCAATACAAGATAACATCCAGCACGTCTGATATCCCAAAAACGTATAGCGCCATCACATCCACCAGTAGCTAAAACCCACTCATTTGAAGTAGACCATTCCACTGCCATAACACCAGCTGCAATGATCAAAGCAGCATCACGTCTTCTGTCAGCTACACTTACCTTTAAACTACAAATACAATTAAAAAATTGGATTTACCATCTCTACAAAGAATAGACGAAAACTGCAACACAATTTGAAATAGTACAAAACAATAGCTATACCGCGGTGACCAGAGAGTGTGTGTGCAAATGCACCAGAAGCAATATCACATAGCCGGACTTGGACATCTTCAGTCCCAGCAGCGATCAGCATATGAGAAGCAGCCACAGGAGACATGGCAGTTTTATAAACTTTTCCGGGCATTTTAAAATTCGTCACCACCTACAATACACCGCAACAAGTTTGAAAACCTCAACAGCATCCCGCAACCTGTAACCGAACGAACATTTCGAGAACCCACCTGCCTAAAATTCGTGTCCCACACTTTAATATAGTGATCATACGAGCCGGTGATAAACAGTCCGGTGTCAATCGGATACCAAATCGCCGAAGAAACGGCGTATTTGTGTCCCGATTCATGTTGCTTATCAACAGAGAACAAACACTCATGCTTTGCTATGATCCCTTGTCCTTGGAAATTAGTGGGGCGTTGAATATCAAAAACGGCAGCGGATGCATCCGAAGCGCCGGACAACAAATATCTCCTCTCTGTTAAATCAACCTGATAATTCATGATTCAAAAACAGGCGGCAACTATTGCAGATACTAAAATATGTGAATATCAGTTAAGCGCATACCTGGAGGGAGTTGATGGAGCCTCTGTGAGGAGAGACAATGTCTTTATGATTAGAGAACTGGAGATTTGAAGTCCGGTTGGATTTGACCCGGTTCTGGAAGGACACGGAACGGGTTTGGCCCGTTTCTCTCCGGCTGATTTCCCTCCACATGTTGCAAGCATCTCGGCCTCAGGAACACGGCCTCCGAGGGTTACTGTTCGGGCAGGAGAATTCGAAGCTTCTTCGTTGGGATCCGAATATATGGATATGGCTTTTGGCGTCAGGTCGGGAATTGATTTGGCAACTCGCAACTCACAGCTTCCTGCGTTTTATCTGGTTATCGTTCCCTCCCTCTTGTTACTGTCCGTGACCTTGACAATGATCTTTGTACACAAAATGCTCAATTAGAAAGAAAAGAGTTGCTTCGGCCCGCCCAATTGCCATTCGGGTCTATAAGAAAGTTGGATTTGGGCCTTAGTTGGGATAATTATTTTAATAAACCTCTATGGATTCCCCGTCCATGAGTCTTTCATATTTCAGGTATACCAAAGGTTGTAACAGTCTCTTTTCAATTACATCAATTTTAATAATTAATTTTTATAAAAAAATTATATATGCAATGAACAATAAAAATATAAAAATTATCAGGTACGGACTTCGTTCAGATCAAACCAAATTTATTTTGATTTAATTTAATTTAATTGAATCGAATTTATAGAACTTGATATGTAAAATTTGTTTGGATCGAAATTCATTCGGTTTGATCTAGAACAATCAAATCCAATTTTTTAACTTAAATAATAATTTTTAATAAAAATAAAATAAATTAAGAGATATTGGCAAAGAAGGGTTTTTTTATTTTCTTACTAGGACTTTCATAATTAGTAGGAATAAAAAGTTTTATTTTTTTTAAAAAAATATTAATAAATTTAGTTTATTTTATCTATAAATCAAAAGCGAATTTAATCTAAAAAATATTTTATAAGCCAAAATAAAATTAAAAATTAAAAATTAAAAATTTGATTAGTCTAAATTTAAACAATTTTGATGCGGTTTATTTTGGATAATTTTGGAGTTCATCTCTTAATAAATTATTTCTTCTTCAATGCCTAAAATCTTATTAGCTATTGATTTGCATCTCTTATGGATCCCCACACTCAGGCGGGATTGTCTTTCAGATTTTCACTGCTCGAGCAGTAACCAACAGTGTGACATTTGCCCTATCCTTGTCAACCAAATAAACCAATGATCCCATAGCTGGAAAGGACAAAGATTCTGAGCAATTCCTGAAGGATGAGACGTGGGCCATCCTCCTTTTTCTGACCTGGATGAAGGTAAGACATTTTAACAGTTAACCCAAAAGTAACATGGAAGCCAAGATTATCGAATCACTTCCAAGAAAGCTATACATATACCGGTGTAGATGCCACCCTCTCAAGTCTTTTCATATCATTTCTGGATGGATGGTAGGTGTTAATAAATCTGTATGAGTGGCTGGGCCGCACGAAGAACACCTAAATCCACATGGTAATTTGGGTGTTTTAAGTCAACCCAGTCTCAAATGGTTCAGTAAATGTATAGAGGCCGGAAAATTAACGCATAAACTGATGGGAGCAGAAAGCGGCAAAAGCTGTAAAAAGAAAATGATGGAAGAGAAACTGAAATTTGAATTGCCAGGCACTCCCGAAGAAAGTTTCACAACAGGACAACTTCCAAAAAGATTTCAAAAAGAAGTCGGTGCTGCCTTTGCCTGTCTGCCTGCCTACGAAGAGAGGAAGTGCACGTGATCTGTTTGTTGGTTTGTGAGCTTAGCTTCTCCGCATCGATCGTCTTTAGGTTACACACAACTTTTGAACTCTCTTTTCACTTTTGTTTTTCCTTTATACATATAAACTGTGCATATAAAGTTTCATCTCCGCAGATCTCCATGCTTATAAATAAGTTACTTGGTCACTAAAAAAGATTATCCAAGTAATGTTCATCTTCTGTCGTGGGTTAGATTTCCCATGGAGCATGTCTCTGTCTTTTAGCCTAAATTAAAAACTCATCAGCCATAATAGGTCAGGACTCAGGAATCAGGACACTACAAACAAAAGACTTGGTAGTGAGATTATGGTGATGTGACAAACTGTAAATTATTCTGCTATGGAGACAGGGTGAGTGGAATCAATGATCCTTTATCTTCCAGATCATTTAATGGTTTTGTTGCTTCTGCATCATATCTGCTGGCATGATGCCACTCCCATCCAACCTCCTTCACATTGTTTATGTTCTTGGAATTATAACATGCACAACTTGGGGAGGGATGCATGAAAGGGTATTATAATGGATGCCAGTGATAATGATTGGTCAATTTATGGGATTTGGTAAGATGAAGTAGGATACCACAACTAAGATATGTTATTATCATTTGGTTAATTTTCTGAGGACCCAACTGTAGGATTTTGATCTATCTCTACCTAAGAAATGTGGGAAACTGTGTGGGTTAGCATAGGAGGGAGACCCTTTATTTAAACAGCCAATTCAACTAGAAGAATAAATGGCAAAAGAGACTGACGGAAGAAAACAACATTTCATAGTCCTTAGCTGTCTAATTCACAGATTGGGTGGCTGCCTGGCTGGAGTGGTTAGTCTTCACTGCACACAGCAAGACCAGAAACGAAAGAAAGAAAGTCATTTCCACATCTTTAAGAAAAGGAACAAAAAGAGTCACATTTGAGGGATTCAAATGGCATATAAACACAAATAAAACCATAAAATAATGCTTCCTATAAATAAAAAACAAGGCTTTGGCTAAATAAACAGTACAACCTGTGCCCACTAGGTCACTAGCCACAACTATAGGCTCTGCTACGCTACAAGGACCCCTCCTTCGCCCATGCTACCCACGCTAGGCACCAGCTATGTAGCAAAACCTTCCCGTAAAAACCCCGTAATATTGGAGCCTGGGAAGTGGGAATAGTACAACAGGAAAATAAAAGAAGAAAAACCAAATGTCAGTACTGAATGTTCAAAATCATATCACGTTC
The DNA here is from genome assembly GCA_019739055.1 of Passiflora organensis. Lineage (NCBI taxonomy): Eukaryota > Viridiplantae > Streptophyta > Magnoliopsida > Malpighiales > Passifloraceae > Passiflora > Passiflora organensis. The sequence goes on from JAEPBF010000282.1 coordinate 30,389, forward strand.
CTGGCAAAATGTATTTCCCATAATCACAAACCTACTCAGAGTTAGTATGTTTTTAAGTTTCTAACCAGCTGTACTGAGGGAATAAAACCAATGAAAATGCTGTATCTTTCATGGATTCAAAATGAGCAACGGAAGATTCTGGGTTTTCTGTTTCTGCTTTTCTTTGGTAAGGTCAAAATTTTGTTGTCTTGTATGTCTTGCCCTTTTCATTTTCTGCTTGTTTTCGTTTTTATTCTTTTAATGTGCATTTGTCTCGTTCCTGCTCGTCTATTTCGTAGTTTTCTCTTTGCCCCTTATGTTTTGCTCCTTCATCTCCAGTTGTGCGTTTCTGTTTTGATGCTTTGATTTCAGGTTTCTGAAGTTTAATGGGTCCTGCTTGTTTCCTGGATGTAACTTGAATATGTTCCGTATCTGGCCATATGTATTATTTGGGGATGGGTTTTTGACGAAGAGACATTTTTAGGGTACCCACTTCCTAGAGTTCAGAGGACTGACTGACAAGGTTGCATAGATCGCCAAAAGAAGATCCATATATTTCGTCTTCCATCTATTGGGAACGATGTTGTGTGCTTGCTCCGGGGAGCAATTCAAGTTTGATGAGGCACCACAGTCACCAGAGTCTTTGGCCACTCGAGATTTTTCTGCAAGTGCCCTTTCATCCAGGACCACGGGGGATTGGGAGTCTAAGCTTGAGGATATTCAAGTTGATGAAGCTGAATCTACTCTCAAAGAAGCTCTCTCTTTAAATTATGAGGTGGGTTTATGGAAAACTCGTTTTTTTTTCTCTGTATGCTGACGAAGCTGATTCACAAATGAGAAAACAAACGCTTGATATTCTGATGAGTTTTGTTTGCCTCTAATGGCTGACAGGAAGCCAGGGCACTATTGGGTAGGCTCGAGTATCAGAGAGGAAACTACGATGCTGCTCTTCAGGTAATCCAGGGGATTGACATTAGAGGTTTAACCCCAAAAATGACCAATGCCATTGTGGAAAGAACCCGGCTGAGAAAATCACGTTCCAAGGGGGAAATTGTGCCTACAAGTGTAATGTCCATGCATTCTGTGAGCCTACTTCTCGAAGCAATCCTACTTAAGGCGAAATCGTTAGAGGAGCTTGGACATTATAGAGGTATTTTCGCTTTTCCTACCTTTTAGCATTTGAACTTATGCCATACTTGCGAGGAATAGTGCAAGAATTTCAGAAAAATTGACTTCAATGAAGCTTATTAATAATATGTGATTCGACTAATTTATACTGGTGATACCTCTCTTTTTCTCCATTTCTTTCTGTACGTACAACTGCAACTTGATGTTCTGTTTGATGTGGGCTAATATAGTTTGTTTTGGGCACAAGGAAAACATAAAATATCCTTTTGTATTTACGAGTTCTGTATAGTTATATCTAAAACTGAAGGGTTCTGATATTCAATTCATCAGAGGCGGCAAAGGAGTGCAGAATTATTTTGGATGTGGTGGAGGCAGCACTACCAAATGGTATGCCTGAAGGGTTTGGTGAAGAATGCAAGTTGGAGGAGATGTTTCATAAAGCACTTGAGTTGCTGCCTGTTCTGTGGACAAGGTCAGGCTCGCTGGATGAAGCTATCATTGCATATCGTCGGGCTTTAGTCAGGCCATGGAATTTAGATCCGCAGAAGTTGGCTAGGGTGCAAAAAGACTTGGCTTCCATGTTACTTTATGGTGCTGTTGAAGCAAGCCTTCCCCCTCACTTGCAATCGCATGGCCCTGATAATCCTAAAAGCAATGTAGAGGAAGCAATCCTTCTGTTGTTAGTACTCATGAATAAGGTATCTCGTGGGGAAATTGCGTGGGAGGAGGAAATCATGGACCACCTGACGTATGCGTTTTCAGTTACTGGGCAATTTGTGTTATTAGCAGAATATGTGGAGAAGGCTCTTCCAGGTATCTATAACCGAGGTGAGAGATGGTATATTCTTGCCCTTTGTTACAGTGCTGCAGGTCAGAATGAAACAGCCTTGAATCTGTTAAGGAAAATTTCTGGTTTTTCTGAATCAAAGCACAGACCCCACAGACCCCACATACCTTCCCTTTTGTTGGGAGCAAAGTTGTGTTCTCCAGACCCAAAGCATGCTCATAAAGGAATTAATTTTGCTCGCCAGGTGATCAATTCTGCTAATAATGACAATCAACATTTCATTGGTCAAGCTCATAAATTCCTCGGCATTTGCTATGGCAATGCAGCCAAAATTTCCTGGTCTGATTCTGAAAGGGTTCTCTTGCGGAAAGATTCTTTGGCATGTCTAAACCAAGCAGCTCGATATAGGAATGATGAATCTGAAATCATGTTTAGCCTTGCGGTAGAAAATACACTGCAAAGGAATTTGGATGAAGCTTTGGACAACGCAATGTTGTGTGCTGAAATGGTAGCTGGAAACTCAGTGATAGGATGGAAGGTATTAGCTCTGGTAGTGTCGGCCGAGCAGCGGTTCCATGATGCGGAAACAATTGTGGAGTTTGCAATGGATGAGGCTGGGAGAACAGATCGGTTTGAACTTCTTAGACTGAAGGCCGTGCTTCAAATTTCTCAGGAGCAGCCCAAGCAAGCAATCGAAACATACAGAATATTGCTGTCTCTTATTCAAGCACAGCGGGATCTCCAAGCCAAAAACCCTGATCAAGCGCAATTCTTTGCTTCTGAGGTATAGTCACTAGGATTTCACATTCACTTCAACGCTGCTGCAAGCACATGGACGGAATGGGGTTCTTCATTCCTGTTTATCCATGTTGATTTGATAATATCTGGCATAGGTCGATGCTTGTTTTCTACCATTGGAGATTTTGATGGCAGATATTTTAACTTTCGTCTACTTATGCAGGCAAGCTTAGAGAGACGCTTGGAACTAGCAGCATGGCTAGATTTGGCCGACATTTACACTAAACTTGGTACAGTGCCTGATGCTAAAATCTGCATCGACAAAGCCAAGTTGATGGAGTTCTATTGCCCCAGAAGTTGGCATGCCACAGGTTAGAATGTTGTTAAAACTCGATTCTATAAATCTTAGATTACATTCAGGTTTCACCGCATGTTTGCCAACAGAATCCGCAAGCCTATTATTAATCACAACAAAGCTGGTTTTCACATGCAAGTTCATGATGGTTTCTGCAGGAATGCTTTTTGAAACCCAGTCACTATACAAGGAAGCCCTAGTCTCCTACTCTGTCTCGTTGTCAGTTGAACCAGAATATGTTCCCAGCATGGTTTCAACCGCTGAGGTATTGATGAAACTTGGCGGCCAATCACTTCCAATTGCGAGAAGCTTTTTAATGAATGCCTTACGACTGGATCCCACAAATCACGAGGCGTGGTTGAATCTTGGTTTAATTTCGAAACAGGAAGGCTTGCTACGAGAAGCTGCAGAATTTTTTCAAGCTGCACATGAGCTAAAACTTTCTGCTCCTGTTCAAAGCTTTGCCTGATCCTGTTTCGTTTTCCCTAATAATTAAAAGACCAAACTTCCTGCAAGAAGGTCCCGTCAATCACCTTTAGCATCAGAAAAACCTATGGCGTGGAATCAACAGTGTGGCGACAGGTTCAGTGTTTGATCCGCCAGTCGGACTTAGTGGTTAGCAGGTTTTTGTGACTCTACGTTGTATAGCAATTCTGCTTTAGCTTTTTTGCATTATTTTGCTAATTAGCATCACAAAGTAATTTTTAAGTTGAGGGACTCCTGATTGTATACGAATACGAGGCTAAACCATAAAATGCTGCGTGTAAAAAACAAATATAACTAGAGTAACGCAGAAGGTCTTAGGTTCAAACTCGACAAGCCGATGGAATTTCAAAATTATGAGTTCTAAGGTATGAAAAGTATTTAGTGATCTTGGATTAAATTTCGAAAGAAATAACTTATAATATATATTAGTGGTTTTCGGGGTGGGATAAATAATAGAATAATATAGTAGTCTCTACTGTTATTCCGTATAATATATATTTAATGAACTTATATAAATTCTATATTAGAAATATTTTTATAAAAGTTAAACACAATTGATTAAAAGAAAAAGGATTCATGGCAACGTTAGGAAGTACCTGATTCGTCGTCGTCCAAAGTAACCCCAGAAAGAGAAACACTCCAGTAGCCTACAAGGAAGAAGACGCAAACACGGTGACTGAGCCAAAAGCAATGAGCAGTCGACCGTTGGACTCCCTCCCTCCCACGGAATCCCTTGAAATCGAAAACGGCCTCTCTCTGGTCCCTCGCATCAAACTCAATCTTTCAGTGCACCCCGCGGTCGCATCCTCCGCCACAAAGCCAATCGACGAGTGGAAACTGAGGCGCGCCCTCACGGATTTCCTCAAGACCTCTCTCTCAGTCCCTATCACCATACCGGCGTCCGACCTCGACATCAAGCGCTTTAAGGACCTAAAGAATCGCAAACGCGACGATCCCCTCGCGCACGGCACTCTCTGCATCCGCGAACTAGGGTTTCTTAACAACAATAGAAAACGAGGATATGAAGAGGACGACGTGGAGAAGAAGTTTCTGGACTGGAGGAAGTACGTCGTCGAGAAAATGAATGGTATTGAGCTGAATTTACAAGGGGATAAGTACAAGCTGAGCGTTTCTATGCCAGATTCCGACGATTTTGAGTCAACGAAGAAGGCATTGGAGGAGTTTCACGCTTTTGGAAGCCGAGGTTCTTATGAAATTTCAATTTCTATTTTGTGCTATTTGAATGCTTTTAGTTTGGGATTTATTCTGGTATCTTCAAAGGTAATTCAAGAGAACGGAGGCGGGAAGCGGATACGATGGTGATCACGGGAGTTCCATCCAGGTGGTTTGCGGAACCAAGGGTTTCATCAAAGCCTTCGATGTTGGTTACACATACGATTTTTTCTACTTTTGGGAAGATAAGGTACTGAGTTTTTTTTCACAATGCATTCCTTACCATTTCCTGGGTGCTATCATTTTTTTTTAACTTCTTCTTGGCTCTAAAATTAATGAAATAACTAGATTGTGTGACAATTTTTTTTCTCATTCATAGGAATCTTAGTATTACCGAGGATGATGATCGGGGTTCAGATTTAGGCGAGGACGGTCTGCACATAATTCCAGCTCTACACTGTAAGATTGTGGTTCAGTTTGAGAAGCACAGGGATTTTTATAATGCTTTAAAGGTCTTGTCGGGACGCTCATTGCAGAAGGTAAAACTTAGTTATATCTCAAAGTGCAGATATTATCTTTTGCATTTATGTATCTCCTATCGTTACTTAATGGGGCTTAGCCTTATAATTGTTGGAAAGTGATGAACAACCATTGCTACTGTACTTATATTGTCACTAAATGATGAAACCAAGTGCAACAACTGGGTCTTGTATTTTCCATTTTGTTTCGATTTCTCTTCGCACCCAAGTTTTGTGCATAATACATATTCTTTTTATAGTCGCACAACTAGCAGTCATATGGTCTATGTATGCTACTGTATCTGATGAGCCATATTTTAACTGGCAAAGTTGAAGGGATAACAGAAAACTTGGGATGATATAACTGGAATTAGCCAAAATATTTGTGAGGACATGCGTTTTTGGGAGTTTTCTCTGTGTCTAAAATCTGCATGTAAACACTTTGGGATGGCCAATAACAGATGAGCATGAATGTTGTGATATTTACTTGGCATGGGTTTGATTGGAACATGATGCAGAGATTTTCTGTTCATCGTTGCTCTAGGTCCATTTTAGAAATGGGCAATGTGCCACATATCTATTCTTTCGCCTAAGGGTGAGCCTTGAACCAGATTGGATTGAAAATCCAAAACTCTGAATTAAAAATTTTAAAATTTGGATTATGTCTAAACAGAAAAAGGATATTTCTGGTTATGTCTAGATTGGTCCTAAATTTATAAAATATGGTTTATTCATGCATTTTTTTTAAATACATCCAAAAAGGATTTTCTTTGATTAATATGATAAAATATGGTTTATTCAAGCCCACCTGAATCAGACCGAAATAAATTTTGATCTTTGGGTTTGGTCATAATTTTTATAAATTACAGTCTGGTCCTAAATTTTAAAAGATCAGATTATATCGGTTTGACTCAAAACTGGAATGCTCACTCGAACTTTCCTCATCTTCTCAATTGTGATTATTCTAGCTCAAATGATTTTATTTCTAGTTCATAATCGATCTGCTGAATCATGCACAACTTGTTAATTTTAGTTTTACAATTTTGAAAGTATTCTGTTTTAGTTTGTACAGTTTATTGGGTGTTTGTTTTATTTCTTATAAAAAAAATAATAAAATGGTTTACTTTTGAGCAGCATGGCTCTCAGCTGAAGGCTGATTATGATGTCACCTGGGCCAAGGAGGGCTTCTTCCGGGATTCTAGAAGTCAAGCTGAAGAAAACAGTAGAAATAGGATGCCAGTATCAGCTCGATGGCATTACAGAAATGAAGCTCCTAGACAAGATGTTCGCATATCTCACTCTACTTATGATGATACACGCAGGAAGAAGTTTAAGGTCAGGGACCAAATTAAGTTAGCAAATAAATTAAAGTCTGCTGCTATAGGGCCTTTGCAGCTATCTCTATCCTTGCAACATAAGAATACTTTATTTTCATGATACTCCAAAGTGCCCTCTACTCACCAAGTTGAATATTTGCAGGATCTACTTTATTAATTATTGTCGATTTGAGTACTCAGTAATTATCCAATCTTCCACCATCAATGACACTTGTTTTCTTGTTTGCAGGAATAGGCATTGTGATGCACTTCGAAACAGACCACTGACTCGGTTTTGCATATCAAAAAGTTTATTCTTTTTGGTGCGTTTTTTGTTCTGTTGCTCTTAATTGCTGTACCATCATCCATGACAGTATCTAAGAAAACTGAAATTTTGTGAAAGAAAATCTGCACAGCTATCAACTTGAGGTTTGAACCTCTTAGACCTTGCAGATATAAGTGATACTAGCGTTCAAGTTACAAAATTTAACTGGCATCATTTTGTTATCCATGACAGTATCTAAGAAAACTGAAATTTTGTGAAAGAAAATCTGCACAGCTATCAACTTGAGGTTTGAACCTCTTAGACCTTGCAGATATAAGTGATACTAGCGTTCAAGTTACAAAACTGGCATCATGTTGTTCTAATAACATAAATGGCATTCCTTCACCATAATCTTCGGAAAACTCCGAAGAATCTGTGAGACTTGGATATAATCTGTCTCTTATGTTTGCATTTGTTGCACTGTTGTTTTCTGTTTTTGGTAGCCTAACGCTAGTATTCTTATGATGTAGGTCGAAAACATGCTTTATTCATTGTGAAAATAACCCTATCTTATCTAATAGACTGAAGGTACCGTCGATTTTGGCTACGCAAAGGAAGGAAAATATCGAGTCGTTAGTGTATTTTGGAGCACTCCTTTGAGTTAATGCATTCAGCTAATCAAACAGGAAACCTATATATCCGACAGGGAACTGTCGGTACTGGTCTTTTGTTATAACCTACAGGCCGGGCCTAGCATTATTTGCTACTGCCCCATAAACAATATATTTTACAGTTGCAGTCCCTATGAATTATTTTTCAGGGCTTGACCAAGAAAAAAATACACCTAGTTGAATAAATGTTGAATCCAATCATGGAGAATGAAACAGCTCACAGCCCATCCTCATAAATAGAGTCAGAATGCCTCAACCTACTCGTTAGATCACCTTCGAGAATGTGCACGTCATGCCTTTTATTTTATATGTGCAACGCAAACTAGCAATGAATCTATCTACACACGAATTGTTTCCTTAAATTATTGTGTGACATTTCTGTAATGTTTGAGAAATGTTTGAGAAATGTTTGAGAATGTATATTTTTGTGACGGATCCTTGGCTCCATACAGGGAATCAGACGAATTTGCAGAAGTGGACAAGAACTGGTTTATTTTTATTGAGACCGGCAGAGGCTCCCATCAACTACATTCACTGCATGCCCTCTTCAATTGATAATAATGGACGCTCACTCCGACTGTTTTGCCAAAAAAGCTGAAGCCCAATTCTGTCAGGGAAAAGATTTGTTCAAAAATATAGATGATGAGAATTGTATGGCTTGTTAAGCCAGCATCTAGAACATGAGAATTGCACGTCTTGACCCTAGATGACAGAATTTCAAGTCATAATCCTCAACTACCACTTGGTTGCATATAAATTTTGCAGAAGCAGTATTACCTATGACAAGCTAACGTTTATTACATTCAATGAATTTACATTTATGAACATTTCAAAACGGATTTGGATTTTCAACCCAACCCGGCAAAGCGGAAAAAAAAAAGTTTTTACATCCATCCAAAATTCGAAAGAAGCGTTGAACAAAAAAAACTCCTAACCCTTTAAAATTAAGTAAAAGGAAAAACAAATTGCAGAATCAGGAAACTGAATCAGACTATCTTCAGAAGCTTTTTCGATGCTCTTGTTGCTGAGTAGTGTGATCTTTCCTGGTCCCGGTGTTCTTATTTCCCATTCTGCTTTCACTGTATCTTCTCACATATTCCTTCTTCTGTGCTTGCTTCTGTCTCCTTACATTCAACGCCGGAACCAAAAACCAGGCCATAGAGGTGCATAATATCGCAGCCGATCTCCCGAACAAAGTTAAAAACAATAAAATCAAGGTCATGGCCACTGGCATATAACGAGAAGGTCTCCTCCAACTCGGCAAGTTCATCAATTTGTACCATGTCGACCCTTTCTTCACATCGGTCTTCTTGTACTTTTCCTTGGGTTTTAGCTCCACATCTTTATCAGCCGCAGGAGCAACAGCAACTGATGATACCTCTACTGGTAATTTATCAATAACTTGTAAGTTGTGCGTTGTTTGGTCTTTCATGATCACCTCATGGTTGATTCTGGGTTTCCCTTGCTTCTGGTCTTTCAGCTTCACCACTATCGGTACAATATCGTTTGAACTCGAATACACGAAACGAACTAAAGATGCATCGTGAGAGTTCATCTGTGAATATACCTTCTGCCTCTTCTCGTCAAGTTCAGCTAGAAGTTGGGAGAACTTGTCAAGTCCACGCGACGAATATGGGTTCTTGCTCTCCTTGTTCTTCCTCGACGACTTTCTTGGGGAAGAACGAGGGCTGCCACTCCATGGCAAATCATCCAACTCCTTATTGTGAAAACTACCACCGCAAATAAACGCGTTCAACATCTGATCATATATCGACTTTGTTGGTGTGGAAGGTGTGCTTGTTATATATATATATATATAGAGAGAGAGAGAGATTTCTTGCGATTCAGAGAGAATGAGAGAGAGAGATTGAACGATATGTACTTACAGAAGGAATACATATAAAGGAGGCTAATCAAGACCGGATCCAACCAAGTCTCCTTCTTTGGGCTCAGTCAAATGTTCAAGTCATTCAGAAAAACCACAAAACCTTGTAGAAGCTTCCCTGCTAATTGCGGTCGTTTGACTTCTTGGAGAGGGGGATAAGAGATAAAACAAAAGGTGTCACTTGATAATTAAATAATATGGTATATCGAACTTGAAGGTAAGCTCAAGCTCAAGGGCCTGAACTACGATTAGAGAGGGAACAACCAAAGGCTTAGTGTTAAATGATTAATTAATAGGGAAGGTGAAAAGTTTTGATATAGATAAAACTTTTTTTAACCTATCATGGATTGACTTTCTATCTCTATCGACTAATTTCGTATATCTCTATGATGGTCATTGCTTCTATCATCCAATCAATTCCAGTATGCTTATTCTATTTTTATCAATTTTTTAATCCGTATAATCAGATCATGTTCCTTTCAATTATTAGATTCTAATGTTCCAAGGACGTCCAGATCGAATTATCATTAACAAAAACCATCTTAAAATCCGAAATGTGTAATTGAATGATAATCTGAATATATCATTGATCAAACGTTTAAGAGTTTGATATTTGGTTTTGAAAAAAGAATTCGAATGGGGTTAGCTGATTTGATTTGATTGTGTTAAGATAAAAATCTAATTAACATGAGGTTGAAGATGAATGTTCATTGTTATTAATATATTCAGTAAAATATGTGCGTCATTAGCAAGCAAAATAATGTGAAAGTCAGATCTCAAATCCGTTGATTAGAGAGGGGAAAAAGATTAGGTTGCTTCAAGATAAGGATGACAAGTAAAACATGTCAATTGGAATTGTTGGTACTAAATAAAAAAGAACTTGCAGATGTCTTCTTTCTTGCCTCACCAAGTTTGGACTATTCTTAATTTTTCTCCGTAGTTGAAAAAAAACGAATTAAAATATACGTAATTGAGATATTGAAGATTCAATATAATATAGTTTAGTGATGAGTACTGGTAGATGCATGACAAATACAAGAAACCTTGAAATCACCAAGAAGCGGAGGTCTAAATCACTCCTTGGAATTGGAATTTAATTAAATTAGCAAGAGGCATTTCCTTCAAACCTTAGTTTTTTTTAGTTTTGTCAAATTACAATTTCTTTTGGGTAAGCTTGGTCACATGATAAACACATATATCACGTGATTCCCATGATATTATTCATGCTTAGTTAGTTGAATTGAATATTTTGCAGTTACAACATTTTTGTTTTAATAGACATATTTGATTAATATGTTCTTTATTGATAAAATCAATTATTTATTTGGATAATTAATTTTTCAAATAAATTCTCCCAATAAAATATTCAAATAAAAATTATTGATGAAAAATGAAAGAAACAACTACGTGTCAATCCCTACATTTGTTTTTAAAGTATTGGGAAAGACAAAGAAACACGACACTGGAGAAATTTCATGGTTTTACGTTGTAGCCATCTAATTCAGTTCACTAGAAGAGACAGGAAGCACGATTTTCAAACCTTCGAGGGTACTTTAGTTCTTATGCTTTCATCACTTCAGTTCCTAAATTCTAGAAACAGACAGAAGAGAAACCTCACCAGTTTGTTTGACAATACCGACCCAACTGCCTCCCTTTTCTCTATCTTCCCGCCTGTTACATTTTGCCATCTTTTCATCTTCCCTCTATGTTCTGATTCAAATTCAAAGTGCATGCATCCTTAATAGAAAGTTCTTTTGAATTTTTATAATCTTTATAAACTTTTAACAATATAGAGACTCTTCACATCTGTCACCTCCAATTTACCATTATGTAATCTCTCTATAATCAGTCTAATAAGCCTAAATCAAAAGTTTTGTAATAGAAATTCAATGTAATGTGTTGTTATTTTTATACATTCATGGCTTGTAAAATATAATTATAAGACATTACATATTAAGCCATATGTTATTAGTGTTCATTTTAATAATGACATGAATAATTTTATGATTATCAATCTAATTTGGGAGTAACCAATCTAAATAATCTTATAATTTAAAAAATATTATTCACAATCCCACTTTCTACCTTTTTCAAATGCTCTACAGTTATCAATTCACCCACTCTACAATTGAAGTTGTTACAACGAAACCGATCTAATTAACACTAATTCTTCCCAGTAATCATTACATTTGAAAATGCAGTATAATACACTAATCCAACATTTAATCCAAACTTTGATTAGGCAAGTGGAGAGAGGATATTTGGTTGCTAAGAGCACGCAAACTTGGAACTTCCCATAAATAAATAAACAAGTACCGATGGCTAAAACCCAAACCCCACTCCTACGTATACTTCGTCCCTCACCGTGTGGGGTGCCCTTATTATGGAGTCTCACGCGCTTTGCACTTTCAAACTTACAACCCACCCCAACAACACTCTCCTACTATAAGAACATCGCATGTGCCCACAACAAATTCTGATCTTTCTCACATCCCAAAACTAATCTTAATAATCCCAATCCGATTAGTTGACTAAGAATACTTGCTCATCACTCCGCATTTCATCTTCAAGGAACGCCCGAGTCAACGCGGGTTGAGTCTTTTTCACCCCAGTTATGATTAGCCGGGGGTCATTTTTTTCCGTCATCGGTTGCCGGGCTACGAGAATCACTGGGCCACAGTACGGCGGCTGTCTAGGTTGTAATGAGAGTGTAGTTTCATTATAATGCTTAAAATAGCGCAGGCCACGCCGCCGCAGCCACAGCCGCGCACATATTTCTTTGTCAAATTAAGCCTTCTAGAGGACTATAAAGCGTGCTGGGTAAAGAAGGTCTACGATAAAATTACACGCTATCTCAACTGCCATAATTAGTGAAATATTGAGTATCATTTTTGTTTAGATTAAAAAGTATGTATCGTTCATAATAATAATTAGTTTTTTTATCATATAATATTAATTATGAATAAACTTACTAAATCCAAAATTTTAGAAATATTTTATATTCATAATTCCATTGACGTGCTCTTGACCTGAAACAAGCAATTGAAGTAAAACCAGGGGCGACAAGTGATATGACGACATACATAACAATTATACAAAACTCTTGACAGGTCAATGTACATAATTTCTGGCAATAGCATCAATGTCTTTATCCAGTTTCAGAAACCTGAAAATCTGCAACCATTAGACACAAAAAACACAAAGATAAGGAAACCATAGTGCACATCTTTATCCAATCGGACAAGGCTTGGTAATCCTCCTCCTCGTCGAAATCTATATATGTAATGCTTTAGCAGCTGTATACGCCTTTGTCAAGGAAGACTCGTTCTTCTGCTCCAACTCATCAATTGCCGAAGCAATGATAATATTCTATACAGAAACTCATCGTTAAAATCGTCTCTCTGTACATGACTGGCTTACGGAATGGCTAAACCACTGGAGTTTTTGGGGCAAGGCATATGTTTTTGAAATTCACGTCAAATTTGACAAGGTCAAATGCCACATTATCCAGTAATTATCAATGGTGAGATGAAAAACCCGGTCCTGATTATATATATCCACAATGGGAGATGAGTTGCATTACGGGCTTTTTCTCAAAATCACAAATGGATCAGCTTCCAAAACTGGCTGGCCATTCAAAATGCCCTTTTAACACACTCTCGCATCTCTTATACCAAAAGCAGGGGATAAAAGCCATTTCTATATATTAAAACCAGAAGGGGCATTCCGAGAATCGAACTCGGGACCTCTCGCACCCAAAGCGAGAATCATACCACTAGACCAAATGCCCTTTTATTAAAGATGCAAAAATATAACTATCTATAATATTTGTTAGCTGAGCTGCTGAACTTTTAATCATTGCGACCCCAAAGCTTATTCATAGCTCTAGTCATCATTCAGCACGCCCATATGCTCCTTTCCAAGTTTCACAATGAAACGAAGGGATTTGATTTTGATGAAAGTTTACTCTGCAACCATGATTTTCCCTTCGAGGTTCTGTTCTCTCTTCCTATGCCTCACATGGGGCAACTATGCAATACAATAATGGTAATGTCCAGCTGGTCACCCAGTTGAAGTGCCCGCACTCCAAACCTATGGGGCCTGTGACTGTTCATAGCCAATGCATTCGTCTTTATGAGAGAGAAAAGAGGTTCAATATTTTTCATGATTCTTTTTCCTAAGAAAGATGCTTTTCTGTTTATCCTATTTGCACATGATTTGACTTATTTTCTCTCTGGAACTCAAGCCCAATACCATTTTCCTACTAGTTAGAATTGATGTAATCAGTAATCTTGATAAGCTGGAAAGTCCAAGATTACAGCTACCTTGGTCCCCCCCTCCTTTTCTTTTCCAACAATTGAAACTATTAAAGACATTATTACAAGACAGCAGTAGCTGCAGCAAGATTCCAGGTATTAGATTTAAGGATTTTATCTACAAACAGTAAAGTCAGTCATTTAAGATTCCACCAAAAATCTTAAATATTGAGTTAATGTTGTGCATCAGTTCTATACCATTCAAGATTTAGAATTTGAATCTTAAGCAGAGAGGATCATTGTTCTTAATCTATGGAGATGGTGCTTCAGCAAAAATATCAGTGGTTGAATGTAAGTTTTAACTGCAATGAAAGCACGACCAAACTAGTACCTTTGGGAACAGGTGCTCGACAAATAAGCGATAGATGCACTGGACATTTCACCTTATAGATTGACAATTTCTTAGCAACCTAACTAAATCTAAAACTTTACTGTCTCACTGTTAGATTTATAAGGTGAAGAAGATGGGAAAACTATAAAATATCTAAAGACAGCGGTGGTTAGGTGCTTCGGAGTTGTACAAAATCATTGCCTGGTTGCCACTAACTTCAATTATACACCTGCTGCTTTTGGTCTCCGCAATCCCCCGCAGCCCACATTTCTATATCACTCCCTTTCCCTTATCTTCCATCTCCTCCTCATTAATTGTCTAGGCCATTTAGTCTTTCCTACTCTAAAGAAACAACACACCAGAAAGAAAAGAAAAGAAAACAAGGGGCAGGGATAGCTATAGGTTTGCATTTGCTTAGCTGAGGAATAGGCATGGCATTTGCAGGAACAACTCAAAAATGCATGGCATGTGACAAGACCGTTTATTTGGTGGATAAATTAACAGCTGATAATCGGGTTTACCACAAGGCCTGCTTTCGATGCCATCACTGCAAGGGAACCCTCAAGGTATTCTTACTTCCGTCTTTCTCATGTTCAAAATTCGACTTTATTTATATCAGCTCTCCCGAAAGATTTCCTAGCACTGAATCTGCTTGACTATCCAACGTTCTTCCTCCCTTCTCGAGCGACAGATCTGATATCATCTCTTTTACCAGATCATACTTTTGCTAGTGCAACTCTGCAGTATCTAAATCATCCAATGCAACAAACCATTAATGAGATCCTATAAACAAGCTCTAGCTGTAACATAACATTGTCTACCAAACATAACCAGATGAAAAGTTTTTGGCACAAGAAAGGGAGAGAGACAATTTCTCAGCAACTCCAGATTTCGTCATTTTAAAGAAACATTGGATTAAACCTGTTGTTATATTGATCATGATCCATTGGATATTATGCATAACTGCAAAGAAAGATCCAGACCAACCAATAAAGAATTGGTTTTGACACGCCATTATACTGCTTTCACGGATCTTTTTGCAGCTTGGCAACTACAATTCTTTTGAAGGGGTTCTGTATTGCAGACCACATTTCGATCAACTATTCAAAAGAACCGGCAGCCTTGAGAAAAGCTTTGAAGGTAATGAGATATGACAATTCGAAGTTCTGTTTCCTTCCCTGAGTTGAACTGAGAAATTTTGATCTTGAAATTTCTTCCAGGGACACCAAAAATTGTAAAACCAGAGAAAGCAGTTGATGGCGAGGTAATTCCATTTATCTACATGCTTATGCTTTGAATTATACTGAAAGAGACTCTCTGACTGACTATGAACTACTTCGAACAGAAACCTATCGCTGCAAAAGTCTCAGGCATGTTTGCCGGAACTAGAGATAAATGTTTTGGCTGTAAGAACACTGTGTATCCCACGGAAAAGGTACAGTCAACCCAATTTTCAAGATTTTGTAATGTGCACAAGAGTTCGTCTCGAGCAGGCAGCATGATACAGACCAACAGCGATTGACCCTACTAATGTTAATGTATCTATTAATAGGTTACGGTGAATGGAACTCCTTACCACAAGAGCTGCTTCAAATGCATCCACGGAGGATGTACGATTAGCCCATCCAACTACATCGCACACGAAGGCCGACTCTACTGCAAACACCATCACAACCAGCTGATCAAGGAAAAGGGCAACTTAAGCCAACTCGAGGGAGACGGAGGGAAAGAATCTGAGATCAGTGGAACTGAAGTTACTGCTGAATCATAATCCAACGTTCTGATATATCTTAAGCTTTATTTTTTTTTGCTTTCAAGCTCTCCCAGGTTGCTGCCACCCCTTATAGTGGTATATGGTTTCTGTGCAGTGCAGTCCAAAATGGTTTTTATGCATTCAAGATTGAAAGAATTCACGACATTTCTTGTTGAAGAGTGTGGGCTTGTGTTTGTTATATTTGCGTATTGCTGTTACTATGAATCTTCAGAAAAAAAGGAAAAGTTATTTGATTTCAGTAAATGGTATGACGAGATAATAATGTTTGTAACTTGTGAATTCTTAATGATTTTTACGTCGTGTAATACTTATGCCTATCTATACAGTCTTTTAGATGCAAAGAATCATATCATATCCCGTACATAAAGTACCTATTGCTTCAAAGTATTGGCCACCGTGCTTTTGCTGATTAGCTCTATCAATCAGGACCCTTCCTTTGGATACCTAGCCCCAACTCCACAATGAAGAATGTTAGGGCATGAACTAGCCTAACCTCATACGAGTGGGAACAACAATTCCGAGTACAGTACAACAACACACAAAAGTTACTTGTCGAGATAGCATAAAACTATTTTGCATCTAACTGGAAGTAGTGCTCGATTGATTCCCAGGATTCATGTAATCATGCTATTTCTTCCAATGTGTTTAGATTTAATAAATCGGATAAATCAACAAGAAGCACTATATTTAGATTTAGCAAACAAATGATATGAGAAACTTTTGTAACTTTATTTATTGATTATCTACTAAATCTCTACAGAGGGATGCTTTTAAAAAAATGTTAAGAGTGTGGGCTTCATACCAATAAAGCAACTAATCACTATCTCTAAATATAAAATACGATATACAATGCCAAGGAGCAATGACAACAAAGTAGCAACCTAACAGTGCATAAGTGATCCCATTGAAGAATCTCAATCACTACCATGAATCACGGCATCAAGAAGATGACCATTTTCGGCAACATGCTTCAGATCCACAATAAAATTGTCTCGCAGGAACCCAAATCCAAATGTCCCATTGCAGTACTGCCATATCCTACCCTCAACACGCCAAGGGTGTGCAGAAGTTTCTGCCAAATCGGGAATTACCAGCTCATAACTCGAGTTGATGTACATGATGCGCGAGACTACTTTTTCATCTATCAATGAGCATTTCGACTGAATGTCACTCTCTAATACCAGTGGCCCCATATGTGTTCGACCATCATAAAGAGACACTTCTTCAGCAGATAATGGAGACTCGATAAATGTAGGATTTGATGTCCAGAACACAGGCATACTACTAGAGAGACGATCAGACAAGTCACCCACTCTCCGACAAGAGATGCCAGCTCCATCATAAGCCACGAGAAAAAATTCCAACTTCATGTCATCACAAATTCCCTGCAATGCGAAGCAGGAAAGAAAGTGAGGGTGGCAACAAGAGGTCCAGCATTCCTCTCTCATCCCCTCTGTTCCTTTCTGACAGATATACCATGTGATAAATGAAGTGATGAAAACAAGATTAACAAATTGTCATGCCAATATACATCCTGTGAAACAAAAAAAAATTTGGGCAACCATGTATACAGATCACATTGCATCCAATGACCCAATTAAGGAAACTTATTCAGAGTTAGGGCCAGAACTATGATCGGGTTGCAAATTGCTTGACGTGATCACAGAACCATGGTGCATTGTCTTCGGAACAGTAGAACTAAACTAGACGAAACCGATGGAAGACTTGGAAAGCCCAAGGAACTAAACTATATTTTTGTAGTCGTCTGGTTTATATTTCTACAATCTTCTGTATGAAACTAGAACCAGCATTTTATGGTAAAGCATTCCTCTGGCAACAATAATGGAACAGCCATTGCAAATTCCGCATGCTCAAGTAAAGCGAAATGAAACACTGATCCCCAGCGAAAAAGACAGACAAAATGGGAACTAGCACAAGCACACCGTTAATAACTCAAAGCAGGGTTCACATTTTCAGTTACCAAACACCAAAAAAACAACTTAGTAGCTGAAAAATAATTGCAAACCTTCCATAACCCCTGCAAAGGGCGGTTAGGGGTGGGTGAGCAATCAGTGATCTTCAAGAAATGTTCAGTCTCCCACCGCCTTCTACCCATCCTCTCCTTACCCCTCCTCCTTTGCCTCCGTACCGCCCCTGGACTCGTTTTATTGGCGTAATACTGATACAATTCAGACATTCCTGGTAAACTCCCGGGAGACCCGCTTTCCACGGACGCCGCAGCATCCTCACCCTCGTCCCCCCTGGAATTGAAACTCCCAGAGGCAAAGCTAACATCCTCCTCCACACTTAAATGCGTGTCCCCGATGAAATCAACATTGACCCGAACCAAATCCACTTCATCATGACCGTCGGGGTTGATGTAATTCACCAGTTGTCCATCTGGGCTGATACTCATGAACAGAAACGGCGTCTTCGAGACTCCGTACGCGAAGTTACGAGAAGGGGAGACCCGGGAACCGGAGACGAATGAGGGTCCCCACTCGAAGAAGACAAGGCATGGAGGGGAGATGTGTTTCTGGCGGGTCTGGCCGCAGCGGCGCCAGAAGCCGATGAGGTGGTCCCACTTGGAAAGGGTGCGGTACAGAAGACGGTAAGAGATGTTGCCGTCGCCCCATCTGTGGATTTGCGTCTTGGCACCCCAGTGCCTGGCACATAGGGAGTGCCAGAGCTTGCTATCGTCCCGGCAGAGAGAGACGAATCGCTTCGATGTGCAGGAGAAGTTTGCAATCTCAGCGGGAGAGAGGAAGGAGAGGATGCAGAGCTGGACGTCCTCCGGGAAATCAGAGAATGAATTCACCTCTTCAGCCATGGCGCACGTTAGAAAAAGTTTCTCTTCTTTTTCTTGCGTCGTTGGATTTGTGTTATCGGGGCGTGAAGAATATAAAGCGGGGAATTGCGGAGCGGTGCCGGTATATTCCTGCAGAGCAGAGAATGATTCGATGGATGGAGTGGTTCGCTGGTATTAGGATTTATTTACTATGCCTTCCTGTTTGATGAAACGTCCCAATGGGTTCCAGTATTTGTCTCCGTGCAGGGAAAGATTGCTTGTGAGTTTCATATTTCGTTTTGGCAAATCTAACTCAAAATCAAAACATTATATCCCAACATCATCTATATTCTATGGTACGAATTTTATATATCAATTTGTAATTAATAGCTAAGGAAAAAAATACTATATTGTATAAAAAATATTAATTTTATTTAATTTATTTTCCAACAACTATGATATTAGTTAGACAGTTTTAAGCGAAGGTAGCCGATCGCTTAAAAGTTCTAAATTGATATTGAATAAAGTTGCGCTGTATTATCTAAAAATAATTCGATAAATTTTAAATAAAAATTAAACAATAAAATTTATAATAATTCAATTTGAATTTTGGAATATTTAATCCAATAACTATAGTGACGTGGGAAGATGTACCGGTGCCAGCTGCCGATGGAGGTGAAACCGTAGAAGCGTGAAACTTCTGGCGGATTCTTGGGCAACTTTCTTTATAGAACACCTCCACACGTCTCCGTGTCTCAGCTTATAGTTTTAATCCATCGATGCATTGAGCTCATTCCATTTGGCATTGTAAAATCCTTGTTAATGCCTTTCCAAACCCCAGAGCGGAGATGTCCCTGCAACGAATTGCACTAAACCTGGCTGGTAGAGCTCCTCGATGGCCTATTGCGTCTGCTGCACCCAGACTGTTCTCCTCAGACGCCTTAGTGGAGGTCAAACCTGGCGAGGTTGGCCTGGTTTCTGGGATTCCCGAGCAGCAACTTCGGAGAAGGGCAAGTAACATATAATCCAGATTTCGCCTGTCTTCGTTTTCCTATGTTCGTCTACAATACTAGCTAGTATCTGTTAAAATCGGCCCATGTCGTATCGTTTCCATGATACTTGGTCCCAGAATACCAAATAGTGACAAGTCGTTTAAACGACACGTCAATCATCTTGTGTGCACATTTGCTGCAATCATCTTCCATGTCATGTGCCTCGTGCTTTATGAAATGCCAGGTAATGATTTATTCGCCTGCTCGGTCTGCATCACAACAAGGTTCCGGTAAACTTGGAAAATGGAAGATGGATTTTCTTTCTACCCAGAAGTATGCCATCTTTTTCCCCTACCTCTGTATTCGGAAGGCTGAATTTTGGTGGATTGTGTTATTTGGCACCGTAAAGACCATAATTGTCTGTTGATTTTTTATGCAGATGGGAGAATCCATTGATGGGTTGGACATCCACGGGAGATCCTTATGCTAATGTTGGTGATGCTGCACTTAGCTTTGATAGTGCAGAAGCTGCAATAGCATTTGCTGAAAAACATGGTTGGGAGTACGCGGTATTTGCATTTTCCTGCAGAATTTCTTTGTTTTTTGTGTCTTATCTGGTTCAATATCGTTGCCAGTGGACCACTTTACTTCTCCCAGCAACTGAAAACCATGGTTAATTACTGTTTGCTTATTCTTAAAATTTTTTTTTACTGTTCGCTCTTTTTTGCTCTGTTTCATCATGTAGTTTGCTCGATTAGACTAGCATACATGGAACTTCCGTGGTGTTTCTATGAAATTTGTAGTTTTCTGCCATTTTGTTCTGATGAATTGCTTTTCGCTATCGAGGATGTCGCCATCAGATCATAGAAGTGGTTTAGAGACTTACTGAATCATGAAAAGAGATAGGCTGATACTTGCTCTTGCTTCACATCATGCATGCTGACCTGCTCTCACGAAATATAGGTTTCGTATCTCCGTACTCCATTTAAAAAGCTTTTCATTCTTGTGCAGGTCAAGAAGCGACATACACCTCTTCTTAAGGTCGTACTTTTTTCTCTTCCACTATTTTTTATAAATTCGGCAGAGCAATAGAAAGATTATCGCCTACGGTACTATGTTGAGATGTAATATCCATTCAAGAACTGATGCATGTTAGAACAACTTGTGGGGGGTTTTTTCGGAGGAGTATGTGGAAAAATATGCGAACTGGAGAGAATATATTAAACTTTGGGAGCTCCGGGAGCTCATATGGCGAACTCACTATCCCTCTTATTCATGCCTTATATTTATAGTAAAACATAGATAATATAATAAAATCTAACCAAATCTAATATAATCAAATCTAATAAATTTAAAATCTAACCAGATCTAATATAACAAAATCTAATCAAATCTAATATAATTCTAACCGCATAATCAAATACTAACGACATATCCTAACAAGCTCCTCCTTGTCGTAGTATTTGCATATTCCCAAATTGGCGAATCTTCATATATCTTTTAATTTATGTCACCGTTGATTTGTCGACAACGATGCACTGTCATAGTCTGTCATAGCCTTCTTTCATGTGTGCCACTTTCATGTGTGCCACCAAGTCGATGCACTGTCATAGCCCTTCTTTCATGTGTGCCACCAAGTCGATGCACTATCATAGCCTTCTTTCATGTGTGCCACTTTCATGTGTGCCACCAAGTCGATGCACTGTCATAGTCTGTCATAGACTTCTTTCATGTGTGCCACCAAGTCGATGCACTATCATAGTCTGTCAACTTATTTCATGTGTGCCACCAAGTCGATGCACTGTCATAGCCTTCTTTCATGTGTGCCACCAAGTCGATGCACTGTCATAGTCTGTCATAGACTTCTTTCATGTGTGCCACCAAGTCGATGCACTATCATAGTCTGTCAACTTCTTTCATGTGTGCCACCAAGTCGATGCACTGTCATAGGCTTCTTTCATGTGTGCCACCAAGTCGATGCACTGTCATAGTCTGTCATAGACTTCTTTCATGTGTGCCACCAAGTCGATGCACTATCATAGTCTGTCAACTTCTTTCATGTGTGCCACCAAGTCGATGCACTGTCATAGCCTTCTTTCATGTGTGCCACCAAGTCGATGCACTGTCATAGCCTTCTTTCATGTGTGCCACTTTCATGTGTGCCACTTTCATGTGTGCCACCAAGTCGATGCACTGTCATAGTCTGTCATAGACTTCTTTCATGTGTGCCACCAAGTCGATGCACTGTCATAGCCCTTCTTTCATGTGTGCCACCAAGTCCATGCACTATCATAGCCTTCTTTCATGTGTGCCACTTTCATGTGTGCCACCAAGTCGATGCACTGTCATAGCCTTCTTTCATGTGTGCCAACAAGTCGATGCACTGTCATAGCCTTCTTTCATGTGTGCCACCAAGTCGATGCACTGTCATAATCATCTTCGACAGCCTCCCAAAGATCCATAGCATCAAGATAGACTTTCATTCGAACAGCCCATGCTTGATAATTTTGCCCATCAAACACTGATGACGCGATATTGTGGCTAAACCGATTGTGTTTCACTCTCTATTCTCACAGGTCACTCAAGAAAACCTTGCTCCGCTACCAATTTGGGGAGGTTTAAAGGAGGAGTATGTGGAAAAATATGCGAACTAGAAAGAATATATTGAACTTTGGGAGCTCCGGGAGCTCATCTGACGAACTCACTGTCCCTCTTATTCATGCCTTTTATAGTAAAACATAGATAATATAATAAAATCTAACCAAATCTAATATAATTAAATCTAATAAATTTCAAATCTAACCAGATCTAATATAACAAAATCTAATCAAATCTAATATAATTCTAACCGAATAATCAAATACTAACGACATATCCTAACACAACCACCACATTTCTTCCAAATCATAGACAAAAAGTAGATTTGTGGGGTATGTACATAATTGTTTGATATAATACATCTATTTTTCTCTTAACTAGCTTGTCGTCATTTGTGTTTCCAGCCAAAATCCTATGCAGATAATTTCAAGTGGAAGGGTCCAGCAAGTAGCGAGGATACTCACTCTACTCCTTAAAACTTTTCTTCTCCAGGGTTATGAACTTGTTATTTCGTGCTTGTGATGACATGGCTTTTACTGGATTAGATTGGTTCGGGTGGGACAAAGAGATAAAATAAAGTCCTCTGAATATTTAGAAATTAGCTTAGAAGCTGTCAAGAACTATATGTGCTACACATCCTTTGTATAGATGATAGACGAGGCAACCTTTTTCTGCTAAACTACTATGTTCAGCAGAATACTCGAAGCACGGATCCTGTACTGAGAAATTTGTCTATCATGCGTGAGAAATATAGTATATTGTATATGCAATATATAATGAAGTAGCGGTTGCTAATGCACTTGACGATGGACATTGGATACAATGAAGGAGACAGGAGTAGCTCACGGCTAGGGCTGTTCAAAATATCGGGTCAGTAATTACCGATCCAGATGTTGCCCCAAAAAGTTCCCCGACGGGAAATTTTTTCCGACGACTTGTCTTTCCATTTCCTGACCGACCGAAACACGGATTGGATCAGAACGTATTTTTACCGATCCGACACTTTGGCGGCGGCAAAAAGAAACCCAAACAAACTGAGACCAGCAAAACAAACCCAAAAAAACCACTGCGGTTGTGGTGGCTTGAATGCTGCTTATCTTGGGGAGAGAGGGGGGAGGGGGTTGCGTTCTTTGAGAGCTTGCTTCCCTCAAGTAGCTCCCTCGGGATCGGGCTAAGGGGGCCTTGCACTGGTTGGGTCGGGAAATCGACTGTCCCGACAGACCTCCGGTCGTCGGCGAACTCTCTCGATTTCCGACTGATTTCCCGATCGAATTCGGGCGGATCGGGAAATTACCATCGAGTCAGACTATTATGAACAGGCCTACTCACGGCATTAGGTGGTCTTATATCACAATTTATTATTGTAAAAACCAGTTATGATGACAGGCTATAATTATGGATTACTAATGTTATATCGAAACTCTGGAAAGAAAAATCCTGTAAAGCTGGAAAACGAAAATTTGTCTCAGGAATAAGTTTATTAGAAAAGTTTGGAGTTATAAATTAACAGCGACAGAATGAGTTGATGACTCAGTAAGATTGTGTGCGGGAATATATCAGCCAAGTTGGAAGTCAAAATTCTTCATTGGTCAGACAAATCTCTATGGGTGTTCCTAGAATATAAAATTATATTTGTTGTTTCATATACAAGTTTATTTAAATATTTAGAGTCATATAAACTTATTACAAGCTTATATTAATTTTGAGAGGTATATTTGTCTATATCCTTCTCCACCTAAATGCTAGGATATTTTCAGTGTCTTCATTGTCTCTCTCTTGTCTTAGTTTAATATTTTAACTTTATCTCTCCCTCTATGTTGAGAGTTTCGAAAGCTGAGATTCTCCCTGTGGTAGTAAAGAGTATCACAAGTTTTTGGAGAAAATTTTGCAGTTTTTGGAGAAGAATGCATCCACATTTATAGGAATATCCCACCTTTTCATAGAACATTTTCATATGGCGTGGCATGTGTGGGATGAATCGCGTGTGTCATGAATCACGTGTCATGATCTGGGTGCTTCGGATGTAGGTGTGACAGCATATAGTGCTGTCAAATATTGCGTTTTGATTGGTCCAAATTAAATAAATTTCAGAAATTGATAAAAAAAAGAAATTAAAAAAAAATCTAAAAAATAATAAAATTTTGAGAAAATTTTGAAAAAGTTACAGAAATACTTGATTTAATTTGGAGTCTAATAGTACTAAATTTATATAAAATAGACTTGATTTGATGGATTAATAAAATTGAACAATATTTAAAAATTTAAGAAAAATAGAAAAATCATCCGGATTGGTCCCGAGTGTTGGTTCTCTAGTAGAAATGCATCGGTTAAGGATATAGATATGTGATTTTATGTGACATTATATAATTGAGTATGATTCACTGAGAATTTGTGGAATCGTTGCATGTAGATGGATACCTACAGTGGCAGAACCTTGAGGAATCGGTCTGACAAGCTGTGGATCATATTGAAGGCTTCGAAACCCATGAGTAGACAAAACTTTCTTCTTAATTGCTTAATTGCTAGCATGAACTGTAAAATATGATTATTAAGAAATAATTGATTGGAATTGAGCATATGTATGCTTGAGAAATACTCTATTGGGTATGATAACTAGTATATTGTGCATCGAGTATTATAATATTCTATGAACCATATGAATGCGCCATGCTATAATTGGATGATTGAGATGCATCAAATGCACTTAACGTATTTAGGGTAAAACATTATCATGTGGAAAGCACTAGATCCGCATAAGGTAACCTATACAACCTTGAGAGCTCTCCGTGTTTGGCGTCAGTCACTAGATAATAAGGAAGGAAATAATTTTTATTTATTTTATTATAATTAATTATATGAATTTGGATATAGCAGAGTGAAGATCGATTAGGTGGAGCTACTATCACCTAATACCTTGGCATCATTAGTGGATCGGGATAGGATATCAATTGATATAGATTTTTCTATTACATGAAAAAAAGAGCTAAGTTAAAAAGATAATGAAACTAGAGTGTCACTAATGAACTCTAGTTCTATCCCTAGCTTGGATAGAGTGGAAGATACTACCAGCCCAAATCATGGTCTCGTGTATTCTGAAAAATCTTGCTTGCTGTATATAAATTGACTGTGATTGCCTATGCTAAATGCGTGATATGATTAAATCATTGCATGCCAGCATATTTTTCGATTAAAACAATTATTGCATATGAAATTCTTGTATATTTTTTTCGCCTGCTCACCTCGCAGGCTTCTGCTAGATTATTGGCATAAAATACAAGCTGGCATAATAGTACGCTCAACCAAAGGTTGTATGCCTAGATCATTACAGACAGGAATGCTAGTCTCTTTTGATCCTGATATCGAGGCGACTTGCAGAAAAAAACAATGCTAGAAGAAGGGTTGTGCAAAATTTATCTCCAGCTTTTGAAGCAGTAGCTGATTCACCAGAGACCTCTTCCTACCTACCTTCTCCAAGCACCTCGACATCATACTCCAATCCTCTGTTCGAAACGATGGTAGTCAATGGAGGACAGGCAGTCAATGCAAATCTGGCTCAAAATGAAGGAGCCAATAACAATCAACCAGCTACACTAAACCATGCAGGACCACTAAACCGGGGGCCACGAAGGAACCATAACAGGAATAATATAAATCAAGCAGGCCCGAAAAATCAAGAAGGTCAGAACCAGTTGGCCCAAGAAGATTTCCTGAATAATGGAGAGGAGGATGAAGGGAATGATGAGCCACTATGACCTATGAATGAAGGTCGACCCCTACGTCGGAACAAGCAACCAATAAGTTTTCACACCTTGGCAATTGACAACAACTTTGAGTTGAAACCTGTGCTTCTTCAGATACTGCCTACTTTCTATAGTCATTCCAAGGAGGATCCGAATATTCATATATAAGATTTTGAGGCCATTTTTTCAAGCTTCAAACCAAAGGCATGGAAAAAAATGATATAAGACTTCGAGCCTTCCAGTTTTCCTTGAAGATGCAGCTAAAGAGTGGCTAAGGGATCTTCCGCCAAGGTCCATAAACACTTGGGAACAACTAGTAAATGCTTTCTTAACTAGGTTATTCCCAAAAATTGGTGAATAAACACTTCGAAAGAACATCTCAGGGGTCAGATAGTACAAGGATGAATTATTCCATGAATATATGGAGCGTTACAAAAAGCTATGCTTGGCATGCCCCTCTCATGGGTTCTCTAATAGGCAGCTCATCTAGTATTTCTACGGAGGCTTGACTAAAGCTGATAAACTGATGCTGAATTCAAATAGTGGTGGGAATTTCATGAACTTGAATTACCAGGAGGCTTGGGAGGTCATAGCTGACTTAGCTTCGCAAACTCAGAAATATACAGACGATGAGGACGAATCTACCCAACCGGTAATGGAGGCAATGTCAAAATTAAAGAATCAGATTACCCAGCTAGCGTCTATGGTGAAAAAGATTCCCATTGGAAAGTCTCAGGTAAAGATGTGTTGTTACTGTGACAACAACGATTATGTCACTGATAATTGCTCGTCCCTCTTGGAGAGCCTCAGACCGTCAATGCTTACGAAACCTACGTTCCTTTAAACAAGAGGAATGACATGAACAAAATGTCTTATGAGAAACAAAGGAAATATCATCCTGGACTTTCTTATGCTTCACAAGGCCACGAACAAGCACAAAATTTTCAGCCTCCAGTAGAGTATGCACCACAACCGAATTTCCAACGATAATCGAATTACTCACATCAGGCTAATGGTCCTGCACATCAAAATTATCAAAACTATCCCCCAGGAATTTACCATGTAAAATCCGGAAGTGGACCATCTAAAACAGAGACCTCTATCGAGGAAATAGTAAAGCAACTGGTTGAAAGCCAACAAACACTACAAACTCAGCTTGGGAAGATGGCCTCAGTAATCAATTGATTAGAAGCACAAGGAAAATAACCCTCTCAGCCAGAGGTCAATCCCAAACAAAATGTGAGTATGGTGATAATAATAAATGACAAGTAGAAACAAGTAGAATCTAATGTAGTTGATGAGATAATGAAGACCACTGAGTAACCAGTTTCAGCCAAAATTATGGACAAGACTGCTACGCACAATTCTAAAGCCTCAGACCAAGCCGAATCATCCAACAGTAGAACAAAGAAAGATAACAGAGCCTGGGATAAGCAACCCATCAGCCGACCGGAAACTGAGTTGGAAGTAATCTCGGAAACTGAGTTGGAAGTAATCTCCCAAACTAAGATCACTATTCCACCTCCATTTCCATCTCGACTGGCAAAAAATTGGATTGCAACTAAAGAATAGGCCATACTTGATTTCTTCAGGAAGGTGAAAATCAATATTCTACTCCTTGAGTCAATCAAACAGATTCCCAAATAAGCCATGTTCTTGAAAGAGTTGTGCACCAACAAACAGAAGCTGAGGGATAGTGATAGGATCACCATGGGAGAAAATGTCTTAGCGGTCTTGCCGGGGAAGTTGCCAAGGAAGTTCATCAATCTAGGTATATTTTCTGTTCTTTGCAGGTTTGGAGGGTAGGACGTATTGCAAGCCATGTGCGATCTTGGAGCTTCAATTAATGTCATGACCCTGTCGGTATACAATCTTTGAAGATAGGACAACTGAAGAAGACCAAAGTTTTAATACAACGAGCAGACCGATCCCTTGTCCATCACGATGAAGGATCATTTCCCCTTGCCTTTCGTTGATCAAATGCTTGAGCAATTGGTCAGGAAATCTCATTACTGCTGCCTTGACAGATTCTTTGGATTTCATTAGATTCATGTGGCCCTAGAGGATTAGGAGAAGACTACATTTATGTGTCCATTTGGGACCTTTGCTTATCGACGCCTCTGCTACATTTAGACTTTGTAACGCCCCCGTCACATTTCAACGGTGCATGGTGAGAATTTTCTCTGAATATGTAGAAGAAATAATTGAGGTCTTCATGGATGACTTCACAGTCTACGGAGATTCATTTTAGTCATGTTTGGAAAATCTAACCAAGATCTTACAGAGATGTATTGAAAAGGATTTTGTATTGAACTACGAGAAGTGCCACTTTATGGTAGACCAAGGATTAATACTGGGACACATTGCTTCATCCAAGGGTATCGAGGTGGACAAGGCTAAGATTGATATTATCAAAACCCTCCCCTATCCTGTGAGCACGAAGGAGATCTGCTCATTTGTTGGACATGGTGGATTCTATAGAAGGTTTATCAAATAGTTTTCTAAGATAGTTCAACCTATGTGCCGACTTCTTCAGCAGGATGTTCCCTTCGAGTTCTCCATTGATTGTAAAAGAGCCTTTGATTTAATTAGAAAAATGATTGTTATTGCACAAATACACAAGGCTCCCGATTGACAGCTTCCATTCGAGATCATGTATAAAGCCAGCAACCTTGCCGTAAGAGCAGTATTGGGACAAAGAATTAGGCAGTGCCCTTATGCCATTTACTATGCCTCTAAATTTCTTGATAACGCTTAGATAAACTACACCACCACCGAGAAGGAATTATTGGTTGTGGTCTTTGCATTGAAAAAAATTAGGTCCTATCTCCTGGGTCTCGAGTGACTATATATTCAGATCACTCTGCTTTAAAGTATCTCTTACAGAAGAAGGAATCCAAACCACGACTGATACGATGGTTCTTGCTAATTCAAGAGTTCAACTTAGAAATCAATGATAAGAAGGGTGTTGAGAACTATGTTGTAGATCATTTGAGCTAAATTCTGAAAAAGGAGATTGAAGACCAGACTATAAAGGACAACTTCCCGGATGAACATATATTTAGTATCCAATCTACTCTGTGGTTTGCTGACATCATAAATTACTTAGTTACTGGGTAGACTCCTAAGGAAATGCCAAGACACCAGAGAGCGAAGCTCATTCGCGAATCCCGGTTTTACATCTGAGATGAACCATATCTATGGAGATATTCAGCTGAATAGATAATTCAAAGACATATAGAAGACACAGAGCAACCTGCTATCATGCAATCATGCTATACCGACGCCTGTGGTGGGCACTTTGGGCCTGAGAGGACAGCAAGGAAGATACTTGACTCAGGGTTTTACTGGCCAATATTATATTCTGATATGGCCAATTATTGTCGGTCTTGTGCAAGATGTCAAGTAGAGGATTCAATTAGCCACATAGATCAATTGCTCCAAACACCAATCATGGTATGTGAGGTCTTTAATGTATGGGGAATTGATTTCATAGGCCCATTCTCGTCATCCTTTGGATTCTCCTATATTAGACTAGCAGTTGATTATATTTCTAAATAGGTTGAGGCCAAGGCCATGAGAGAAGATGATGCCAGACCCGTAGTTGACTTTGTCAAAACCTTTATCTTCACAAGGTACGGTATACCAAAGGCCATTATTAGCGACAGGGGTACGCACTTCTGTAACCAAATCTTTCAAACTTTGAAAACCAAGTATGGGGATACACATTGAACATCTGCAACTTATCACCCCCATATTAATGGCTAAACAGAGGTCTCCAACTGGGAGATCAAGAATATTTTTTAGAAGACGATTGGACCAAGTCACAAGGATTGGAGCCTACGACTGAATGATACCTTGTGGGCTTACCGGACTGACTACAGAACTCGTCTTGGAACCACGCCCTTCCGCATGATGTATAGAAAGGTATGTCATTTACCAGTTGAATTATAATATAAAGCATATTGAACTTTGAAGATAATCAACCAAGACCTCGAGAAAGCAGGCCAAGAAAGAAAATTACAGCTAACAGCACTTGAAGAACTTTGAAACGATACCTACGATACAATTACAACTTACAAGGAAATGACAAAAGGATTCCATGATCTCTGATTACGAACCAAGATGTTTGAAGTAGGCTAGAAAGTGTTGCTATATCACTCTAAAGTTAAACTTTTTCCTAGGAAGCTTCGTTCTAAGTGGGTCAGACCATATGTCATCAAGAGAATCTATTCTCTTGGAGCATTAGAGATCTTTAGTGAGGAGACTGGCAAGACTTTTAAAATAAATGGGCATTGGTTGAAACCATTCTAGAATACAAATGAGGCCTTAGCTCAGTCCAGTTATAGATAGAGAATGAAGCGCTACTGGGAGGCATCCTAGCTTAACCATTTTTCTGTTTTGTTTAAAGATCTTGAAGCGGGGATATTTGCCTAAGATTTTGAGCCAACATCTACTTAAGGATTTGAAAAAGGGGAGATGGAAGGACTTAAGCGGGGGGGGGGGGAGGGGGGGGGGGGGGTTTGAGTATTTGCAGATGAGGATGACAACTGACATAATGGTAGATAGGTGTCATAACTAATGGTTATCAAATCAAATCATATCATCATTGATTCTCAGTTGGCACCCCCTAAATAAAGGCTATCCCCCAAACCCTTCACATTCTACTTTCGAAAAAACTCTTAGTTCACTGAAACCTCTCCTGCCTCTAGCCCTCACATAAGAAAAGATGAACCCCAACAACAATACACCATCAAAAACTGGAGTTCCTACTGGAGCACGAAACTCGCCTCGGCTCTTAGAGAGCTCGAAAGATAGAGGGAATAGATAATTAAACATTTCAACGAGCAAATGTTGCACATCGCCAGTTTCGCAATGACGACCCAGACTCCTGCTCCGGCCAACCCACCTACTCCAATGATGATAGAGGAACCTGTGGATGCGGTCGTTGAAGGCAGTCCACTTGCTCCATCGAACTCCGGAACTTCAGTCAAATGGCAACGAAGTACTAACGCCGACTCCTGGTCATAAAAAAGAACCAACCCTCTTGAACCAACATCTTCTGACAAGAAGTCAGTCACAGGTAATATGGTTGTGGAGGTTTAGCTGCTATTGCCACAGGTATAGTGATCGGAGACAAGGCTACTGAGGGAGCCATTCTGGAACCTACTGAATCACCAGAGGTCTTGTCAGAAGTCCTCCAAGGCCTTAGAAGAGTCTGCTAAGCCTTCCCAGAAGCTTGACGAGCTGATACAAGAGGATGTCCAAGCAATAAAAAATACCTTGGAGGCCATGAAGGAGGCGGAGCTAACGCTCGCCTTTATGCCATAAGAAACCCCACCCATTCAATCCGTTATTGCCAAGGGAGGAATGGGTGAAGAAGATGTGGTGGGTGTTCTAAGAAGCCAGTCTCTCTAACTCCTCAAGATGAAGAAAAGGAGGCTCCTTTGTCTTCACCTAATTTTGTTGCTGATCCCAATCAACCATGCCCTCCATCAATCAAATCAATGACCGGAGGGCCAAATACTGATGTTATTGATGATATTGATACTATTTTACCAATCATTGTTGCTAACATTCATATTTTGCAAACCAAGGTCCTTGTTCAAGAACCATTTCCACAATTACCGCCATAACTTGCCTTGTCTTGGGCATCCTCTTCCTTAGAGCCCTCTATACATGATAGTCTAGTTCAGGAGCCGTCTGATACATTTCCCGAGCCAAACCACCAGAAGAAGAAGAAAGTTATTTCTTTTATGGATCCCCCACGACAAAAAGGTTTAAGGATACAAGGAAACACTACTGAGGCTCCGACTTTTAAAGCAAAAGCGATGAATCTAGCTGTTGCCTCTAGGTCTTGTGATCTCAATAGTTTATACTTTCGTGATCATGATCTTGTGGAGCTATGCCAAGCCCTCTCCAGACGACAAATGAACATTTACAAAAGCCTTTATGCCTAGACTATAGTCATCTTGGGGATCAAGGATGAAGTGAAGCTACTCGTGAACAACATTGATTGGACAGAATATTTCCACATTGTGCAGCCAGCATATGTTGAACTCATGTGGGAATTCTATACCAGTTTTGATTATAAAAAGCCAGCTCTCTTCACCTGCAAGCCCCCTGTCTTGGTACACTTCCGACTGGTTGGCCGAGAGTTCAGTATCTCACACGCTGAATTTAGTAGGCTACTCGGTTGCACGTCCAAGAAGGGTGTAGAATCTATTACTGCTGACTTCGATGAAAATATTGTGTACCAAGAATGGATGGGGACCTTGATGGCCTACAACTCTTTCCATAGCAAAGGATTATGATCTATTCTCCCCAACTCTTAGATATTTACATCGTGTACTGGTGTAGAATTATTCGGGTCACACCAGTTCTGCTTCGACCTTGAACAAAAAGGAACTTTTACTCCTTTGGTGCATGACCTCGAGCATACCAGTAAATATGGGGGTCTGGCTAGCACCTCAGTTCAAGAGGGCCAGGAAACAAGGAAAGTCATTGCTAATGAGAGGTGTCATGATGCATATTGCCATTCAGGCTGGTCTGGTGATTCCCTCGACAATGCGGATGGCTCATGATCGTAGCTCATTAAATATTACTAGCCTTTACAATATGGAGCTAATATATCAATGACCTGATGGTACCTATGCATTTACGCATAGGTATTATCATTGTTACAGAAGTCTCTAGGTACGCGGTTGAGTTTCATTATTGCGTTTCACCCTCAAACAGATGGTTAGTCAGAAAGAATTATTTAGACCCTTGAGGACGTGCTGACAACTTATATCTTAGATTTTCAGGGAAGTTACAATCATTATATGTCGTTGGTTGAGTTTGAATATAACAATAGTTTTCAGGAGAGTATTGGTATGACGCCTTATGAGTCATTGTACGGGATAGCTAGTTACACTTTATTGTTGTGGAGCGAGGTTGAAGAGAGGAAGATTGAATGAAGAAGAGTTGATAGATTTCACCTTGGATAAGATGAAACTGATTCGAGATAGTTTGAGAGTGGCTAAGGATCGCTAGAAGAGTTATGTAGATAACAAACCTAGACCTTAAAAGTTTGCAGTTGGTGAGAGAGTATTCCTGAAAGTAGAACCTTGGAAGGGGGCGATACGCTTCAGGCAGAAGGGCAAGTTAGGACCTTAGTATATTGGCCTTTATGAGGTGATCGAGAGGATTGATCCTTTAGCTTATCGTTTGAGTTTGTCTTTAGAGTTGGAAAGGATATATAATGTGTTCCATGTATC
The DNA here is from genome assembly GCA_019739055.1 of Passiflora organensis. Classification (NCBI taxonomy): domain Eukaryota; kingdom Viridiplantae; phylum Streptophyta; class Magnoliopsida; order Malpighiales; family Passifloraceae; genus Passiflora; species Passiflora organensis. Next base: position 63,488 of record JAEPBF010000282.1, read on the forward strand.
GATGTTGAGGAGGTACATCCCAAATCCTACTTATATGTTATACACGCTTCCTTTATAGATAGCAAAGGATTTGTCCTATCCCAGTTATGTGTTCCTATGGTGCATATGCTCTGGAGGAGTCCCTAGTTAGAGGAGGAGACATGGGAGATTGAGGCCGAGATGAGGAGGAGATTCCCTCAGCTTTTTGCTTAGTAACTTTTTTGTTTCCCTTTGAGTATATTTCCTGTATTTTTTTTCTTTTTATGATTATACTGTTGTTGTGTTTGTTAGTATTACGGTAGTGTTTGAGGATATTTCTTGTGTTTGAGGATATTGTTGTTGTATTGGATGTTATGATTGTGTTTGGTGGTATGTTATGCTTGTTGTTGTGCTTGGAGGAAAGTTTAGAGACAAAACTTTCTTGTTGTTGTGCTAGCCCCGGAAGAGTTTGCTAAGCCTTCCCAGAAGCCTGGCGAGCCGGTACATAAGGATGACCAAGCAGTCAAGAATCCCCTAGAAGCCATGGAGGAGGCGGAGCTACCACCTGCCTTTGAGCCAGAAGAAATCCCACTCATTCAATCCGTTAGTGCCAAGGGAGGAATGGGTGAAGAAGATGTGGTGGGTGTTACTGAGAAGCCAGTCTCTCCAACTCCTCAAGATGAAGAAAAGGAGGCTCCTTTGTCTTTGCCTGATTTTATTGTTGATCCCAATCAACCAAGCCCTCCATCAATCAAATCAACAGCCAGAGGGCCAAATACTGATATTATTGATGATGTTGATACCATTTTACCAAACATTGCTGCCGACATTCATATTTTGCAACCCGAGGTCCCTGTTCAGGAACTACTTCCACACTTACTACTAGAACTTACCTTGTCTTGGACATCCTCTTCCTCATAGCCCTCTATACATGCTAGTACAGTCCAGGAGCCGTCTGATACATTTCCCGAGTCAGACCACCAGAAGAAGAAGAAAGTTATTTCTTTTGTGGATCTCCCACGACGAAAAAGTTTGAGGATACAAGGAAACACTATTGAGGCGCCGACTTTTAAAGCTAAAATGAAGAAGCTAGTTGTTGCCTCTAGGTCTTCTGCTGTCAATAGTTTGTACTTTTGAGATCGCGATCTACTGAAGCTATGCCAAGCCCTCTCCAAACGACAGATAAACATTTACAAAAGTATTTGTGATGAGACTATAGTCATCCTGGGGATTAGGGATGAAGTAAAGCTACTCGTGAACAACATTGACTGGACAGAATATTTCCATATTGTGCAGCCAGGTTATGCTGAACTCATGTGGGAATTCTACACCAGTTTTGATTACTAAAAGCCAGCCAGTTTCACCTCCAAGACCCTTGACTTAGTTCACTTCCGACTGCTTGGCCGAGAGTTCAGTATCTCATACGCTGAATTCAATAGGCTACTCGGTTGCACGTCCAAGAAGGGTGTAGAATCTATTACTGCTGACTTCGACGCAAATATTGTGTACCAAGAATGGATGGGGATCTCGATGGCCTACAGCTCTTCCACAGCAAAGGATTATAATCTATTCTCGCCGGCTCTCAGATAGTTACATTGTATACTGGTGTACAATTATTCGGGTTACACCAGTTCTGCTTCGACCTTGAACAAAAAGGAACTTTTCCTCCTTTGGTGCATGACCTCGAGCATACCAGTAAATCTAGGAGTCTGGCTGGCACCTCAATTCAAGTGGGCTAGGAAACAAGGAAAGTCATTGCTAATGGGAGGTGTCATGATGCATATCGCCATTCAGGCTAGTCTGGTGATTCCCTCGACAATGCGGATGGCTCATGATCGTAGGTCATTAAATATTGCTAGCCTTCACAATATGGGGCTAATTTATCAACGACCTGATGGTACCTATTCGTTTATGAGGACTGAAAAATCTTAGAAGGGAGAAACCTCAAAAGCAGGCTTATTAATAGGGTCCTCTGCTTCTTTCGATGCCATCGCAGTCTTCAGACTTGCTCTTTCCAAACTAGACATGTGACTGGCATGAATGGAGAACCAGCTGGACTTATTACTCGCGGCTCAGAGCCTCAAATGATTATCTGTTTCAGGTTCTTTTTGTTAGGATTTAAAATTTTATTTTTATAATTCTGCATTTCATCATTATTCTTAGTATACATACTTAGGGTCAAGCATTGAATAAGTATGAGGAGGTGTGTTACATGTGATAGATGCTTTGTGATGCTTTGTGATCTTTGCGGATTGCATGCGATTATGATCTTAATTGAATTTCCATGACTGTATGGAAGTCTCTACTCTTGATTGAAACTTTTTTTTCTAAGGTCTTAGTTAGACAAATGTTAGAATAACTGTATGATTTGAAATTAGATCACACACACACATGTATATTTGTGAGACTTGAGCTTATTGAGGTAGATTTTCTGCCTTAAAAATTTTTCATTCTTTAGAGGTCTTCATATGTTGATAGATTCTAGAACTTTCCATATATACCTTTCCAAAGCTTAGATAGGACTTTACACATAGGGAGCTAACTTGGGAAAAATAGGTTTTAGCTAGTTATGATGAAGGACTTTTCTTGATTATGGACCACCATTGAAAAATATTGTCCTGTAGAGAAGCCCCTTGAGCCGATACCTCTATTTGTTCATTGACCCAAGACTTGAAACCAAACTCAATCCAATTTTGATCCTTATGTTTCTAAGTCCCAACTGTTAATTAGAATTATTTGGACATACAAGAACAAACAAAGGTCTTTGACATTATAGACATTCCTCAAAGGCAAGAATGATAAAGGCATCTCAGCCGAGCCCTCGAATGACTTAAATATAGAGAAATAGATAACCTGCATAACAAAGGAGAAGGAGTACATCACAAAAAAAAACAAACTCCGAATAGAAACCGAGGGATAAAAAGAGATAAATCCTAAAAGGCCTATCGAAGAAACAACGAATTGAGGGCACAACGAGAAAAAAAGTGATGAGAACGAAAATCACATTCTTATATGATCCGAGAATTTTGACCAACTACTCAACTGTCAATAGAGTCCCCCGATTGACCTTAACCACAACCCCATTACAACTAAAGGAAAGACCCAATGATCTCTATGTCTCAAGTTTTTCGTAGTGGAGTCTAGGTATGATGGCAAGCCTATAGAAGTTTATTGATCATGAATTGATGAAGAGTGCTTTAAACACGTACCCTTAGAACTATAGATGTTTACTGACCAAAATGTGTGTATCTGATTGAACATATTAGTAAGTCTGATGTTTCGACTAATCCTAAGGTCTCAGATTAGTATGAGTAAACTGAGGGTGGGTTTGACTATATGGTTTTGTGGTTTGTGAATTCAGATTATTTACATATGCTGCATGCTTAGGGACAAACATCACTTAAGTATGAGCATATATGATAACACCTTGTTTTTACATACTTTATTCAATGATTATCATGTTATTTTGAGATAAAAGATTGTTATTTGATATGATTTGGTTATCTTTTGATAAACTAATAGGAAAATATACCCTTGAGATATTTGTAAGAATCTAGGGGATACTTTTAGAAGGAATATCGATGCAGTTGTGACCTCCGATGCATACTCCCAAAGGAGGACCCTACAATTCCGGAAACAAGACAGTCTTTATCCAAAAATAATCTTTTGATATTCAAACATTCAAATATTTTGTGCTATCACAAGGGATCCTGCATTATCCATGATATATATAAAGTCCTGGCCGCTTGTGGCTGGGAAGAACGAATTCTATCTTTTAGCTTTTGCATCTTTATTTCCTTTTTGCTTTCATTTAAGACTATGTCCAGCTAGATTTCTTTAATCTAGTTATGGAGGTTCTAAAAGGCCCGAGCCCTCTACGAGGCTCTGCATTTAACTTAGTAATTCATCATTTTTGTTTATCTTACTCTCTAAGTAATTCCATAAATCTGATCTCTTTTTTTTTCTGGCCAATTCAATAGGAGCGTATTTTTCATCAAAACCAATAATGATTTGCTTTTAGCTAAAAGTGACCCCTCCAGTGAGTGACACACCGACAAAGAGCTTGAGTGAACCGACTAATCAATGAGTGACACACAAGAGAGTGAGTAAGCCCGAAGATTGACTATATTAGAAAAACGAGGTCTTGAAATCGAAGGAAGGAAAGCGGAAGGGCCTTTGGTCGTACCGAGCCCCTGGAGTGTCAGAGTCATACCTGGTAGCCTCGTTGGAGGTTTCTAAGCAGAGAAAAATTACGATCTTTCGTTGCCCGTGACCATGATTCGGTAAAAAATAACCATCAATTGAAGACACTATTACAATCAGGTTTAATTTCTCTTTATTGCACAACTTTTTTTTAATTATAACGTTCTTTTGTAGATCTCTATTTCCATTTTGAAAGAGTCGAGGACACTGCTCAAAAGCAATCTTCCATGATCACACTTGATCCCAACTCTCCATAGGATTTGACTTTGCTTCCACTTGCTACCCACCAAGAAGAATAGGTATTAATTTGCGTGACTAGTGACAACACGTCACCCTGGTCACTTTAGGGATCAGGGAGGAGGTGGAGTTGCTCATGAGTAATGTAGGCTGGATTGAGTATTTCCACATTGAATAGCCAGTTTGTGCTGAATTAATGTGGGAATTTTGCACCCGTTTTAATTACAAAAGGCTGACGAGATTCACTTCAATGACCCCTGACTTAGTGCGATTCAGATTGTTGGGTCGGGAATTCAACATCTCATATGCTGAATTCAATTGACTACTTAGATCAAGGAGGAGGTGGAGTTCCTTATGAGTAATATTGGTTGGACTGAGTATTTCCACATTGAACAGCTAGTTTGTGCTGAATTAATATGGAAATTTTACACCCGTTTTTATTACAAGAAGCTGACGAGATTCACTTCAAAGACCCCTGAATTAGTGCATTTCAGATTGCTAGGTTCGGAATTCAGCATCTTATACGCTAAATTCAATCGACTACTTGGTTGCTCTGCTAAGAAGGGGGTCGAAACTATTACATCTGACTTTGATACCATTGTTGTTTATCAGGATTGAATCGGGACATTGGCGGCCTACAACTTGTCCACAGCTAAGGACTATGACTTAACTTCTCCAGCTCTTAGATATATACATCGAATACTGGCATATAATTATTCAGGCATAACAAACTCAACATTAGTGCTGAACAACAAGGAACTATTCCGTCATTGGTGTATTACCTCGAGCATCCTTGTTAATTTGGGGGTCTGGCTGACACCATGGTTTAAGGAGGGCAAGAAGCAAGGGAAACCATTATTGATGGGTGATGTTGTGACCCATATTGCTATCCAAATGGGTTGGCACATCCTTTCAACAATGCAAGTCGCTCAGAATCATAGCTCACTCAACATAGCTAGTTTCCATAACATGGGGCTAATTTATCAGCAGTTTGACAGTTCGCACACATTCACAAGGGCTACTAAGCCATATAAAGGAGAGGCCTTGATCACAAATATACTTACGGAGACCTCAGCACCTCTGGATGTAATTGCGGATTTCGGGCTTGCTTTGTCCAAAATTGACATACAACTTGCAAGGATGGAAAACAAGCCGGACCTGTTACTTGCTACGCAAAACCTCAAATGATTATCTATTCTATGTTCTTTTATATAGGATTTAAATTTCTAATTTATAATTCCGCATCCATTTATTTAATCCTTGCCACTAGTATATATGTTTAGGGACAAGCATTAAATAAGCAGGAGGAGGTGTTATCTATGCATATGTAGTATTGCGTGATGCTTTATGACCTCTGCGGAATGCATATGATTATGATTTAAATTGAATTTCCATAAATGTATAGAAGCCTCTACTCTTCATTGAAAATTTTTTCTCCAATGTCTTGGGTAGAAAAATTTTTAGAATAGTTGTATGCTTTGAAATAAGAACACACACGCAAGCATATTGTGAGACTTGAGCTTATTGAGGCATATTTTCTGCCTTAGAAATTTTTCATTCTTTAGAGGTCTTCATATGTTAATAGACTCTAAAACTTGCCATGTATACCGTTGCAAAGCTTAGAAAAGACTTTACATATAGGAAGATGACTTGGGCATAATAGGTTTTAGTCAGTTATGATCTTGGACTTTTCTTTCTAGAATCACCCTTATAAATATTAGCCTCTAAAGAAGCCCCTTGAGCCGAGACCTCTACTTTTTCATTCACCTGAGACTTGAAACCAAACCGAATCCGATTTTGATCCTTATGTTTCTAAATCCCAGTAGTTGGCCAGAATTATTTAGACATATAAGAACAAATGAATGTCTTTGAAATTATTGACATTCCTCAAAGATGAAGAATGATAAAGCCATCTCAGTCGAGCCCTAGGATGATTCAAATACAGAGAAATAGAAAACCTGTACAAAAAGGGAAAAAGAGTTTACCACAAACAAATAAAACTTCAAATAGCGACCGAGGGACAAACAAAAGAGATAAATCCTAATAGACTTGTCAAAAGATAAAGAAAAAGAGGAAACAATAAGAAGAGAGAAGACGAGACTGAAAAAGAAATACACTCTTGTATGATCTGAAAATTATGGTTGAAAACTTAGCCTTCAATGAAGGCCTCAACTCACCTTAACCATAGCCCCATTACAACCAAAGGAAAGAACTATTGATTTCTATATGTAGTGTTTTGCGTGGTGAAATATAGGTATGTGATGTGCTATCATTAGTAACGTAAATTAATTCCTGTTCTTCTTGATGGATAGCAAGTGCAAGCGTGGTCAAATTCTCTAGAGAGCTGGGATCAAGCGTAATCACAGAAGATTGCCTATGAGCTGTGCCCTCAGTTCCTTAGAAATAAAACTGGAGATCTGCAAAAGGACGTTATAACTAATAGAAAGCTTTGCAAATAAAAGAGAGAAATTGAACCTGATTGTAAAAGTGTCTTCAATTGATAGTATTGTCTAGCTCCGATGGTTGTTTGTCACAGAGCCGTGGTCACGAGCCACTAAAAATCGTAATTGTCTTCTACTAAAAGACCTCCTACAAGGCTTCCAGGTATGATCATAGCACTCTGAGGGCTCAGGACCAGAGGCCCTCTCGCTTGCCTTCCTTCGATTTCAAAATCTTGGATTGCTAATGTAGTCAATCTTTGGACTTACTCACTCTCTTGTGTTTCACTCATGAATTAATCGGTTCACTCAAACTCTCCACCACTGTGTCACTCACTGGAGGGGTCACTTTACTTAAAAACGAATCGCTATTGGTTTTAATTGTAAGAAACTATCCTATTGAATTGTCCAGAGACAAAGGGATTAGATCTATGGTATTGCGTATAGGGTAAGATAAATAGAAGAAATTAGTTACTGAAAATAAGAATGGAGCCTCTCAAAGGGTTCAGAACTTTAAAACCATCTAAACTAGATTAAAGAAATCTAGTCGGGCACATCCTATAACAAAATCAAAGAAATAAAGATGTAGAAGTAAAGCTAGAATTTGTCCCTGCCTAGTAACAAGCGGCTAGGACTTTATATTAAATTCTGGGATCACCCAGGATCCCCGATGAAGCTCAAATTTTAAATGTACCATTGTCCAAAATATCAAAAGATAAAGACTATCTATTCTTCAAAATCTTTTCTTCGTTTGCACGCATCAGAGGTCATAGCCAAATCCAACAAAATCTCCCCCTAAATTTCTGTAAATGACTCAAGAGTAGATTTTCAGGTTAGTTTGATAAAAGATAATCAAAACATATCAAATTATAATCTTTTATCTCAAAATAACTAGATAAATACTAAATAAAATATATAAAATAATGGGTTATCATATATCCTCATACTTAAGTGATGTTTGTCCCTAAACATGCAGCAAATGTAAAATAACCTAAATCTGCAAACTACGGAGCCATATAGTTGAATCTACCCTTGGTTTATTCATACTCATCCGAGACCTTAGGTTATTCAAACTATCAATCATCAATATGTTTAATCAGATACACACTTTGGATAGTGAATATTCTATTGAATCTAAGGGTTGGTGTTTAAATCACTTAGTATCAATTCACATTTAATAGACTACCATGTGCTTGCCATCATACCTGAACTCCACTTCGCAGAACATTACACATAGAAATCAATGGGTCTTCCTTTTGGTTGTAATGGGGCTATGGTTAACGAGGGCTCTATTAAAGGTTAACTGGTCACTCAAAATTTTCTGATCATACAAGAGTGTAATTTTTTTCAGTCTCGTATCTTTTTTTTCTTATTGTTTCCTCTTTTCCTTTGTCTTTGACAAGTCTTACTTAGGATTCAACTCTTTTTTCCCTCTGTTTCTATTCGGAGATTCTTTTGTTTATAGTGTACTCCTTCTCTTTGTTGTGCAGGTTATCTATTTCTCTGTATTTAAATCATTCGAGGGCTCGGCTGAGATGGCTTTATCATTCTTTGCCTTTGAGGAATGTCTATAATTTCAGAGACCTTCGTTTTTTCATATATGTCTAAATAATTATGACTAACTACTGGGATTTAGAAACATAAGGATCGAATTCTGAATGGATTTGGTTTCAAATCTTGGGTGAATGAACAAATAGAGGTCTCGAGTTAAGAGGCTTCTCTTGAGGGTAGTATTTATAGAGTGGTCGAAAAGAAAATGTCCATGCTCACAACAGGCTAAAACCTATTGTACCCAAGTAATCTTCCTACATGTAAAGTTCTTTCTAAGCCTAAAAAGGTATACATGGCACGTTCTAGAGTCTATCAATGCATGAAGACCTCTAAAGAATGAAAAATTTCTAAGGCAGAAAGTGTGTTTTAATAAGTTCAAGTCTTACAAATATGTGTGTATGTGTGTGTGATCTTATTTCCAATCATATGGTTATTCTGACATTTTTCTACCTAAGACCTTGGACGAAAAATTTTCAATCAAGAGTAGAGACCTCTATATAGTTATGGGAATTCAATTTAAGTTACAAACACATGCAATCCGTAAAGGTCACAAAGCATCACGTACTACTGCACACGTATAGACAACACCTCCTTATACTTATTCAATATTTATCCCTAAGCATGCATACTAGTGGAAAAAATCAAATAAATATGGGGTCATAAAATAGAAATTTAAAATTTAATTAAAAGAACCAGGTCCTGAGTGGCCAGTAATAGGTCTAGCTGAGTCTCCATTCTTACTAGTCACATATCAATTTTTGACAAGGCAAGCCAGAAGTCTACGATTGCATCAAAATGGGCAGAGGTCCCAGCAATCATACCCACTGCCGAGGTCTCACCTTTCTACAGTTTGCAAGTCTTCGTGAATGCATAAGAACCGTCAGGCCACTAATAGATTATCCCCATATTATAAAGGTTGACAACATTAAAAGAGTTGTAGTCCTGAGCGACTCGCATTGCGGAAGGTAATACCAACCCAGCTTGGACTGCAATATGGTTCACGACGACACCCATTAAAAATGACTTCCTATGTTTCCTGGCTCTCTTGAATTAGGGTGCCAGCCGGACCCCTAGATTGATAGGAATACTTGATGCCATACACCAGAGAAGGAAAAGTTCTTTCTTGTTCAGAGTTGAGGCTGAATTAGTGAGACCCGAGTAGTTGTAAGGCTTCTAGGTACGACCGTGGCACTCTGGGGGCTCGATACTACCAGAGGCCCTTTCGCTTGCGTTCCTTTTATTTCAAGACCTCAGATTGCTAACGTAGTCAATCTTTGGACTTACTCACTCTCGTTTGTGTTACTCACTAATTAATCGGTTCACTCAAGCTCTGCTGGTGTGTCACTCACTAATTAATCGCTTCACTCAAGCTCTGCTGGTGTGTCACTCACTAGAGTGGTCATTTTAGCTAAAGTGAATCGTCATTGGTTTTAATTGTAAGAATCTATCCTATTAAATTGGCCACAGACAAAGGGATCGAATCTATGGAATTGCATAGAAGATAAGATAAATAGAAGAAATCAACTACTGAAAATAAGAATAGAGCCTCTTAAAGGGCTTTTAACTTTAAAACCACCGAAACTAGAATAAAAAAATCTAACCGGAAAAAGTGTGTAACAAAAGCAAAGAAATAAAGAAGTAAAAGGAAAATTAGAAGCCGTCCCTACCTAGCCACAAGCAGCTAGGACTTTTATGTCAATATCAAAAGATAAAAACTATCTATTCTCTAGAATCTTCAGGGGTCTCCATCGCTCGCATGAATCGGAGGGCATAGATAAATCAGACAAAATCTCCCCCTAAATTCCTGCAAATAACTCAAAAGTAGATTTTTAGGTTAGTTTTAAAAAAGATAATCAAAACATATCAAATTATAATCTTTTATCTCAAAATAAATAGATAAATACTAAATAAAATATGTAAAAATAATGGTTTATCATATATCCTCATACTTAAGTGATGCTTGTCCCTAAGCATGCAACAAGTGTAAAATAACCTGAATTTGCAAACCACACAACCATACAGTCGAATCTACCCTTAGTTTACTCATACTCATCCGAGACCTTGAGTTATTCAAAATATCAGACTCACCAATATGTTTAATCAGATACACACTCTGGACAGTGAATATTCTATTGAATCTAAGGGTTCATGTTTAAATCACTCAGTATCAATTTACAGTTAATAGACTACCATATGCTTGCCATCATACCTAAAATCCACTTCGCAGAACATTACACACAGAATTCAATAGGTCTTCCATTTGGTAGTAATGGGATAGTGGTTAAGGTAAGTCGAGGGCTCTATTGAAGCCTAAGTAGTCAATCAAAATTTTCTGATCATACAAGAGTGTAATTTTTTTCAGTCTCGTCTCTCTCTTTTCTTATTTTTTCCTCTTTTCCTTTGTCCTAAACAAGTCTTACTTAGGATTCATCTCTTTTGTCCCTCGGTTTCTATTTGGAGATTCTTTTGTTTATAATGTACTCCTTCTCCTTTGTTGTGCAGGTTATCTATTTCTCTGTATTTGAATCATCCAAGGGTTTGGCTGAGATGCTTTTATCATTCTTTGCCTTTGAGGAATGTCTATAATTTCAGAGACCTTGGTTTGTTCTTGTATGCCTAAACAATTCTGACTAACTACTGGACTTAGAAACATAAGGATCAAAATCAGATTGGTTTTGGTTTTAAGTCTTGGGTGAATAAACAAATAAAGGTCTTGGCTCAAGGAGCTTCTCTAAAGAATAATATTTACAGAGTGGTCGAAAAAGAAAAGTCCATAATCACAACTGGCTGAAACCTATTGTGCCCAAGTCATCTTCCTATGTGTAAAGTTCTTTCTAAGCCTTACAAAGGTATACATGGCAAGTTTTAGAGTCTATCAACACATGAAGACCTCTAAAGAATAAAAATTTTGTAAGGCATAAAGTGTGCCTTAATAAGTTCAAGTCTCACCAATAAACGTGTGTGAGTGTGATCTTATTTTAAATCATATGGTTATTTTGACATTTGTCTACCCAAGACCATGGACGAAAAATTTTCAATCAAGAGTAGAGACCTGGCAGTTCAATTTAAGTTAAAAACACAAACAATCCGCAGAGATCACAAAGCATTATATACTAAAGCAAAATTATAAACAACACCTTCTCATACTTATTCAATGCTTGTCCTTAAGCATGCATACTAGTGGCAAGAACCAAATAAATATAGGATCACAAAATAGAAATTTAAAATTTAACAAAAAGAACCTGGAATATATAGTTGTTTGAGGTCCTGAGTGGCCAGTGACAGGTCCAGCTGGTTCTCTATTCTTGCTACTCGCATATAAATTTTTGACAAGGCAAGCCAGAAGTCTACGAATGTATCAAAAGAGGCAAAGGTCCCAAAAATCATACCCACTGTCAAGGTCTCACCTTTCTGCGATCTCAACTATACCCCCTTGGATTCTTAAGCTCGTCCTTCATGGAGGATCCACGAAAGAGATTGCCTATTTTTTCTTTGGGTCTGGCTCTGGAGAAGTAACAGAAGAGACCGGAATGGGATTGGTATGGATGGAGGCCTTCGAGGATAAGGAGGTTAATAATAGGGCCAAGTCTGGAGGTAACACCGGAAGTGGACTGACAACAGGGATCTAGGTTTTGCCAGGTGGTATAATTTGAATATCAATAGCAACGTTGGGCAACTCGGATGTATCAGGAACAACATCAATCTATGGCCCTCCAGTTACTGACTTATTGAATGGAGGGCTCGACTGAGATTCTTCCAACGGAAGTTCAATTGAAGGTATCTGAACTTCCTCCTCAACTATAATTCGCACCAGAGACATCGACACATCTACAGAATCTTCCTCCCACTTCTCTTCTTCCTCTCCTTCGCCCATTCTTCCCTCGGTGATATCAGATGGAATAGGTGGTGTGACAATGCAATCAGGGGCATGTGCGACCTCGAATTTTGAGTCCTACAGATCCAGAAGCCAGTGCAGGTGAAATGACCGTTTTTCCCGTGAAGAAATGGATATGTGATGGCCGAAAATGGTATGGAATGTCTAGTAATTATTTCTGATTTTAATTCTCTTTAATTTAGTTTCTTATTGGTTGATAATTACCTTAGGAGATAAAATCCTTAAAATTAAGGGAGGATAATTACATAATTTAATTCTGATAATTATCTTTCTTTAATCTAGCCTTTAAAGTAGGGAAATTAATCCCATAACCAACCTATATAAAGAGGAAGATGGTTAAAAATAAATTTTACACAGAAAATATACAAAATTCGGTAAACCTCGAACCTTACACCTCTCTATTGCTGCCGAAATTCCTTCAACTTCAAACTAGCATAACTCTCTCATCCTTTGTCAGATTTTTACAAATAATAGCTTGTTAAAAAGCTCTTTCCATCCTATATCTAGCTACCTAGGTCCGGTCATTAGGAGGTTAGTTATTCACTGTCTAAATTCAACTCATAATTCGGTGAGATTGGTACCAAACTTGTGTGATTCTTTCTTCAATTGATTTCTGTTGTTGTTCCTCTTGTTCATATGATTGTTTGGCATCCATTAATGCTATAAAATCATGAATTCATCCTTTGAATCTTCTTGATACATGAAATTGGTATGCCCTACCCTTTCCCTATAGTTGTCAATCTTGATCAATTGATTAACCTATTGGTTTCTGTTCTTGTTCCTTTTGATTGTATGCATTATAAACACATAATTTAACACAACCCCTATAACTTGTTAACATGAAATCGCAACTTGCCTTGTTGCCCTATTCTTAGTGCCGAAAATTGAATGTTGATTGGGATGGTAATTCGGGTTGTTTCCTGTTAAGTTCTTGGCTATCACATCACAAATCCAAGGGGGAGGCACCTACGACATCAAATCACTGATTTCTGATAGGTTTGGTGAGTGGAATTGGTAAGGAAATAAGGTATTCACTTGGTTATTGAGTATGCATGCTTAGCTGGTTTTGTCTTTGTCTTATGATGTTACAGGTGGTTCGGATCCTTTGAATTAAAGCAAAGGACTAGCTTCTTGTTCAGAGACAAGAGTGGTAGGATCTATGTCTTATGGGTTTCTCTAGAAATCCTTGTAGTTGGTTGTTAATTTCGATACATGTCTTTGTATTATTGTATGTGCATATGTGAGATAGTGTCTACATGAGTTGTGGATTGATTTGAGGTTTACTTAGGCATTTTTGAACCCTTGAAATAGGTTATGTGTGCCTAATTTACATGCATTGTGTGCATTGAATATGCTGATTGTGTTTTAACATGATTGAGGATGCCTTCTTATGGTATTGTGCTTTGAACTTGCCTATGTGTGCTTGTATGTGTTTGTGTATCAGAATCTTTTTCCGGTGGCCATTCGGGATAACGCTGATGCTCCTTGGGAGAGCAGAGGTTCTTACTGGTATAGGAGTCATATGGGTGGCAATCCCTAGTTTGCGCATACTGGATGCCTAGTCCTTGTGTGGTTATATGCCTCGATCTTGTGTGGCAAGATGCCCTTATCCTTGTGTGGTTTGGATGCCCTTATCCTTGTGTGATTTGGATGCCCTTGTCCTTGTATGGCTTGGATGTCTTGTCCCTGTGTGGCAAGATGAATAGGCTTGCTGATTAGCTTGTGTGCTAACCTTTATCCTTTGTGCCGCGAAGTCTTGGACAACACAGGTGGAAGGGGATGACCTTTTCCAATTGCCGAGATGATTGATGACTTTTTCCTGCCTGTGTACTTCTGATTTTCAGAAGTGTTTGTAGTCCACCCTCAGCCTTAGTTTCGACCCTAATCCTTTAGTTGATTCTTGAATTATGTGATATCCCTTAGATGTGTAGGGATGATCTCATGTTGTTTGGGAGATATTGTTTTAAGATTTCTGTAGATCTTATAATCTCATCTTGTTGTTTTCACCATTTTTCAGGCTTTGGTACATTCGTTGTTCATGGTACTAGTGTGTGAGATCAACGCTACAAGTCGGGACGATATTGCATCACATTCGCATTCCTGATTCCTTGGTTGCTTGTGCATATAACATGTACAATGATTGGACTATTTTATGGTTTTTCAAGTTCCTCCTATGCTTGATTGATTCCGGATTATGATGGAGGTTTACTTGCTGGATTTTTGGATCCCTATGGGGCTTGGGTGTTGTGGATTTATTGATTAAATTTAAAAACTTCCGCTGATGTTTTATTCAGTCCGTATGATACCAGAATTTTTTTCCAATATCATTCTCCAAACTTTAAAATCTTAAAGGAATTAACATACTAAAATCGGAACTAGATGGATAAGCCTTGTAGGATTCAGATAGGTCCTGGTTTGGGCTTGTTTGGGTTTCACGGCGGTAAGAGTCCCATTATGAGCAATTTTGGAATATGGGATTTGGGTCCTTAAAGGGACATATGACAATTTCTACTCCACTAAGGTCTTGGAAAACTCCTGTACTGCTGAGTTCTTGGGGAATTCCTGTACCGCTGAGGTCTCGGGAGACTTCAAAACGATAGGAGCTGATTCCTCAGCACCACCTTCTCCTTCACCAACATTATCAGAACCAACTGTTTGTAAAACCACCTCAACCAATGTACCAATAACCGATTTATCCTCGGAAGATGTTGGTTTAAGAGGTTTTGTTTTCTTCAAAGAGGGAGAACCTTCTTCAGTGCTTTGTGGTCTTTTGGTTGGGCTTTCCAGTGTCTTCACTAGTGATCTCTATAGCTCTATGAGAATACATTCTTTTAACAATATATGGCCCTATCCATTTGGATCGAAGTTTTCCAGGAAAAATTTTAAGTTTAGAATGAAACAATAAAACTTTTTGGCCCACTTCGAATGTCTTGACTCTCAGTCGAAGGTTATGAAACCTCTTTTTCATCTCTTTGTTAGTTATGATTGTATCATAGGCATCGTTTCAAAGTTCTTCCAGTGTTGTGAGCTGTAATTTCCTCTCTTGGCCTGCTCTTTCAAGATCTTAGTTAATCATTTTCACAGCCTAGAATGCTTTGTGTTCCAATTCAATAGGCAGATGGCAAGCCTTCCCATAAACCATGCGAAATGGTGTGGTCCCTATGGGAGTCTTCTAAGCAGTCTGATATGCCCATAGGGAATTCTTTAGTTTCAAACTCCAAATCTTTACGATTAGGACCAACTGTTCTTTGGAGGATATTTTTATTCTCTCTGTTGGAGATCTCAGCTTGCCCATTGATTGTGGGTAATAAGTCGTGGATGGTCGATGGGTAATCCCATACTTAGTCATCAAAGCACGAAAAATCTGATTATAAATGTGTGTACCTCTGTCACTAATGATGGTCTTGGGAATACCATATCTGGTAAAGATGTAAGTTTTGACAAAATCAACCGTCATTTTGGCATCATCTTTCCTGGTGGCCTTGGCTTCAACCCATTTACAAATATAATCAACCGCTGGTATAATATAGAAAAACCCAAAGGATAGAGGAAATGTACCCATAGAGTCAATGTTCCACACATTAACGACCTCGCATACCATGATTGGGGTTTGAGGTTGCTGATCCCTACGATTGATTGATCCCTCGAATTGACATCTTGCTGCATCACATAACATGGTAGGCCAAGAGAAGCCAGATTCAAGTATCTTCCTACTTGTCCTCTATAGACTAAAGTGTCCACCACAGGCCTCAGCATGGCATGATTGCATTATGGAAGGCTGCTCAACGTCTATAACACACCTTCGTATAACTTGATCAACAAAATATCTACAAAGGTAGGGTTAATCCCACAAACAAAACCGAAACTCACAAATAAGTTTAGTCATTTGATACCTTGACATTTCTTTAGGTGTCTACCCCATTACTAAGTAGTTTACCATATCAACAAACCAAGGGGCAGATCAAATGCTAAATATATGCTCATCTAGTAAGATCTCCTTAATTATCTTATCTTCATCTTCCGTGGTCAGAATTTGGCTTAAGTGATCTGCAACATAAATCTCAGCACCATTCTTATCTTTTATTTCTGAATAAAACTCTTGGATTAACAAGATCCACTGGATCAGTCGTGGCTTAGATTCCTTTTTTTGGAGAAGATACTTGAGTGCAGAACGATCTGAAGATACTTTAGTGCAGAATGATCCCAAGAAATAAGATCAAAATTTTTTTAGAGCAAAGACAACAACCAATAGTTCTTTTTCAGTGGTGATATAATTTATTTGAGTATTATCAAGCATCTTAGAAGCGTAATAAATAGCATGAGGACATCAACCTATTCTTTGTCCGAGCACTGCCCCTATGGCATAGTTACTAGCATCACATATGATCTTGAATGGGAGTTGCCAGTCCAGAGCCTTGAGTATTGGTGTGGTGATCAATATTTCTTTAATTATATTGAAGGCCTTTCACACTAATCCAAGAATTAGAATGGAATATCTTTATGGAGGAGTCAGCACATAGATTGGATGATCTAAGAGAAATCTTTAATGAACTGCCTATAGAACCCAGCATTTCATATAAAAGAACGAATCTCCTTTATGCTCACAGGATAGGGAAGTGTTTTGATGATGTCAATTTTAGCTTGATCTACCTCGATACCCCTGGCTGAAAGAATATGTCCCAGTATTAACCCCTAGCCCACCATGAAGTGACACTTCTCATATTTCAACACCATATCCTTCTTAATGCATCATTTCAAGATCTTGGTTAAATTGGCTAAGCATGACTGAAAGGAATCCCCATATACGGTAACATAATCCATGAAGACCTCTAATATTTCTTCTATATACTCAGAGAAAATACTCACCATACACCTCTGAAATGTAGTTGGTGCGTTACAAAGGCCAAACGGCATACAATGATATGCAAAAGTCCCAAAGGGACAAGTGAAAGTAGTCTTTTCTTGATCTTCTGGGGCCACAGGGATTTGATGAAATCTAGAGAATCTATCAAAACACCATAATGTGACTTCCCAGCAGGTCGTTCGAGCATCTAATCTACAAAGAGCAATGAGAAGTGATCTTTTATTATGGCCTTAATCGATTTCCTGTAGTCTTTCATCAAGATTCGATGCATAAAAGTGAAGGGCTCAATCCCTTAAGATCTGTAATGGTCTATCTAATGGCTTCCTTGTACTCCTTGAGAACTAACACCAACTGCTCAATTTCTTCTTTTGATAGTTTATTAGAGATGATTATAGGAAGGTTTTCATTTTCCCAAGATAGGCATATTGCAGATGGCTAGGAATTTTCTCCAATTCCAAAAGAGGGGCTTTTATTATACTTTTCTGAATTTTTTCATGAGTAATAGGTAAAGATATATCCTCGAGGTCTTTATCTTTCACTTCACATTCAAGATCTCGAATAAAATTACACAATCGGTCATCAATCTTGAGATTATCACTTACGAACTCCTTCATGTCCCAGCTTTCCTCAATAGCTAACTATAGTGTATCAGCAATGCAACATTCATAAGACCTCTTGGGTGAGAGGTTCAACAATATCTATCATGGAAACTGAGCTTTCAAGATCTCGGTACTTCATAACATCATAAATGTTGAGGGTCATCGTATTCCAGTCAAATTCCATGGTCATAAAGCCTCTATGCATATCTATTTTTGTCTTGGAAGTTTTCAAAAACAATCTTCCTAGTAGGATTGTTTGAGCATCATCATTCATTATTTTAATAACAAAGAAATTAGCCGAGAAAACCAGACCCTCCACTTGTATGAGTAAGTCTTCCAAGATCCCCACTAGATGTACTAAAGATCGATCTGCAAGTTGTATCGAAACACCTACTATTTTAGTTAACCTAGTTTCAATGACTTATACACTAATAAAGGCATGACATTGATTGAGGCTCCGAGATCTCACATGGCTTGCAAAACTTCCTACCCTCTGAACCTGCATGGAAAAGAAAACATACCTGGATCGGTGCACTTCATGGGCATCTTCCTTTGTAAAAGAGAAAAAATATTTTCCCCCGTAATGACCCTGTCGCAGTCCTTCAACTTGTGTTTATTGGTGCACAGTTCTTTCAAGAACTTAGCATATCTGGGAATCTTCTTAATCAATTCAAAGAGTGGAATATTGATTTCCACCTTTCTAATGGCCTCGAGTATGGCATGTTTTTCAGCTCCCTTGCGAGTCTTTGCTAGTCGAGATGGGAATGGAGGTGGAGTAGTGATCTTTGGCTGTGGGATCACTTCTTCTTCAGTTTCTAGTCTACTAACAGGTTGCATAATTTGTGCTCGATTATCCTTCTTAGTTTTGCTACTGGATAATTCGGCTTAGTCCGAGATTTCAGAATCCTGTGCAGAAATCTTGTTTGTGATCTCAACTGAGACTGGTTCTACCGTGATCTTATCCATTCCTGGTGCTTCCGCGTCTTTTGGTGTTTCTTCAGAGATTACCATTAAAGAATTGACATTCTATCTAGTGTTAACCTCTGGTTGGGAGGGTAACTTTCCATGTTCCTCTAATCGACTAATTCCTGAGGCCATTTTTCCAAGCTGAGTTTGCAATGTCTGGTGACTTGCGACTAGTTGCTTGATCGTTTCTTCAATAGAGGTCTCTAACTTCGATGGTCCATTCCCAGCCTTTACATGATACATTCCAGGCGGATAGTTTGGTTGATAATTTTGTTGTGCTGGAAAATTGGTTTGATGCTTAAAATTTGGTTGTAGTTGGAAATTTGGTTGTGGTACATCATCTGATTGTGGCAGAAAATTTTTTGCTAGTTCGTGACCTTGAGGGGCATACAAAATTTCGGGATGGTATTATATTCATATCATGCCTTTTATTTTGGGGTATGTAGGTATCATAAGCATTAACAGACTGTGATTCGCCAAGAGGCAATTATCTATGACATGGTCGGTCCCATCACAATAACCACACAACTTAACCTGAGGGGTACCAACAGTAATCTTTTTAACCATGGAGATTTGTTGAGTAACTTGATTTTTCAGTTCAAACATCCCTTCCATCACCAGTAGGGAGGACTCATCTTCATCATCTGTATATTGCTGAGTTTGATGCTAAATCAGTGATAACCTCTCAAGCTTCCTGATAATTTAAGTTCATGATATCTCATCTACTATGTGAGTTCAGCATAAGTTTATCGACTTTATTTAAGCCCCGCAGAAACACTGAATAAGTTTCCTATTGGAAAATCTATTAGAAGGACAAGCCACGCATAATTTTTTGTAGCGCTCCCAATACTCGTGGAAGGATTCATCCTTGTACTGCCTGACTCTTGATATGTTCTTACGGAAAGTTGATTCACGGGTCTTTGGAAAGAACCTGGTCAAGAAAGCGTCCACTAGTTGTTCCTAGGTATATATGGACCTTCGTGGGAGACCCCTAAACCATTCTTTAGTTGCATCTTTCAGGAAAAACTGGAAGGCTTGAAGTCAAATGTCATTTTCCTCCATGTCCCCTTGATTTGTCAGACCTGCTTAGGTGGCATTATTCCTATTATAAACTCGGCGTAGAACTCGGTTAACTGGACTTCCCTAGTTAGCTGGATTTCCTCCCTGGTTATGATATGCATGGTTAATTGCAATTGGTTGACTGTTGTTGGTTCCTTCAATTTGAGCTAGATTTGCATTGGCAGCTTGTCCTCCGTTGTCCGCCATGCCCTCAAACCATGGGTTAGGAATAGATATCGAAGGACTTGGTGAATCAGCTACTGCTTCAAAACCAGGAGACAGATTCCGAACACACTTTTTTCTTGCATTATTCCTTCTGCAACTCACCTCGATTTTGAGATCAAATAGGACCGGAGTTCCTGTCCGTAATAATCTGGGCATGCAAACTTCAAGCGATTATGCTGTTTTTTCAGCTCCCTAGCAATGGTGCCAAATTTGGCATGCTATCGTTAGTCCTGTGCTTCTTGATGGGTAGCAAGTGGAAGTAAGGTCGAATCCTCTAGAGAGTTGGGATCAAGCATGATCACGAAAGATTTCCTCTCTAAACTATGCCATCGGCTCCTTAGAAATAAAAGTGGAAGTCTACAAAATGAAGTTATAACGAATAGAAAAATTTATAAATAAAAGGGAGAAATTAAACTGAATTGTTGAAGTGTCTTTAGTTAATAGTATTATGTAGGCCCGATGGTTATTTGTGTGAGAGCCCGAATTTTGAGTCCTAGAAATCCAAAAGCCAGTGCAGGTGAAAAGACAATTTTTCCCCTGAAGGAAAGGATGTGTGATGGCCGAAATTGGTAAGAGTTGTATGGTAGTTAATTCTGGTTTTAATTCCCTTTAATCTATGTCCTTATAGCTAGATAATTACCTTAGAAATTAAAATCCCTAAAAATAAGGGAAGATAATTAAAAAATTTAAATCTGATAATTATCTTATTTTAATAAAACCTTTAAAGTAGTAATCTTAATTCCATACCCATCCATTATAAATAGGAAGCCAACCCCACAAAAATCATTCATAGAAAACACACAAAACTCGTATAGCCTAAAACCCTTACACCTCGCTATAGCTGTCAAAATTTGCTGAAACTTTAAACCAGCATAACTCTCTCATCGTTTTTCGGATCCCTGCAAATAATAGCTTGTTGGAAAGATCTCTTCATCCTCTTTCCAACCATCTTTTTTTTTACGGGAGGTTAGTATTTCTTTCTCTAAGGTTAAGTTGAAAATTGGCGACGGAATTAGGTTTTTAAATTTCTATAGTTTTTGTCTTCGGTTGATTTCTGTTGTCGTTTTGCATGTTCTTATGATTGCTTAGCATCTATTCATGATGTATGATTATGAATTTCTTTCTTCTAAACTTCTTTATGCTTAAAGTCGAAATTGTCATATGCTCTACTCTTAGCGACGAAATTTGCATAGTTAATTGGAATGGTAATTCAGGTTGAATCTTGTTAAGTTCCTGGCTATCACATCACATCCAAGGGGGAGGCACCTGAAGCATCTGATCACTGGTTTCTGATAGGTTTGGTGAGTGGAATTGGTAAGGAAATAGGGTATTCAATTGATTATTGAATATGCATGCTTAGTTTGTTTTCGTCTTTGCCTGGTGATAATATAGGTGGTTCGGAATTACCTAATAAAGGCAAAGGAGTAGCTTCTTGTTCAGAGACAAGAGAGGTAGGATCTATGCCTCATCGGTTTCTCCAGAGACCCCTGTTATTTTCTTGATGTTTTTTATACCTGCCCTTGTTGTATTACATACGATTTGATTATAGGGTGAGAGTATGAATTTCGGATTGAGATATGAATCTCATAAGCTACATCGAACCCCTGAGTTAGGTATTGAATGCCTGAGTTGCATATGTTATGTGAATTGAATATATTGATTGTGTTCTGACATTATTGAGGATACTCTATTGTGGTATTATGCTTTGTACTTGCTTGTGTGTGCTTGTACGTGTTTGTGTGTCAGGATCCTTTTTCGGTGGCCATTCGGGGTAAGCGCTGATGCTCCTAGGGAGAGGAGAGGTTCTTACTGGTATGGGAGTTGTATGGGTGACAAAGCCTAGCATGCGCGCGTTGGATGTCTGGTCCTTGTGTGGCCAGAACCCTGTCCTTGTGTGGCAGGAAGCCCTTATCCTTATGTGGTTTGGGATGCTCAAGTCCGTGTGTGGCTTGGGAAGACTTGTCCTTGTGTGGCAAGACGACTTACTAGGCTTACTGATTAGCTTGTGTGTTAACCGTTTACCCTTTGTGCAGTAAGCCTTGGACAACACAGGTGGAAGGGGATGGCCTTTTCTCTTCATTGCCGAGAGCAATCTAATGAGTTCTACCTGCTTGTGTACTTCTGATTTTTTGGAAGTGATTGTAGTCCTCCCTCAACCATAGATTTGGCCCTAACCCTTTTTGATTGATTCTTGAATTGCGTGATCCCCTTTAGTTATATAGTAATGATCTAATGTGAATTGGGAGATTTGTGTTTAGAGTTTCTGCAGATCTTATGATGCTGTGACCCTACTGAGATTCTTGTAATCTCATACCATTGTTTTTACCATTTTTCAGGCTTAGGTACATCCACTGTCCGTGGTACCAGTGTGTGAGATCAAGGCTCCATGGCGGGGCGATATCGCATCACATTTACTTACTTATTTGCTTGCGCATATAACATGAATGATTGGGCTACTTTCTGGTTTATTTTAAGATCCCTCCTTTGCTTGCTATTTCCGAAATATGTTGGAGGATTTCTTGCTGGTTATTTGGATCCCTATGGGACTTGTATGTTATGAACCCAATGATTTAATCTAAAGACTTTCGCTGATGTTTTATTCACTCCGTATGTTACCAGAATATTTATACAATATCATGCTCCAATTGTTGTTAAACATTAAAATAAACATGCTAAAAGTCGGAAGTTAATGATAAGCCTGGTGAGATTCAGATAGGTCCTATGTGTCATTTGGGCTTATTTGGGTTTCACAGCAGTGATGACCTTAATCGGAGCAAATAGTAATAGTTAGGAATTGGGTCGTCACAATTTGTCACCAAACCGTGGTCACTGGCCACTAGAAATCATAATTATCTTCTGCTCAGAGACCTCTGACAAGGCTGCCATGTGAGACCCAGAATTTTGAATCCTAGAAGTCTAGAAGCCAGTGCAGGTGATACCATTTTGCCCATGAAGAAAAGGATGTGTGATGACCGAAATTGGTAAGGAATGTTTGGTAATTATTTCTGGTATTAATTCCCTTTAATTTGGTTCTTAATTTGTTGATAATCACCTTAGGAATTAAAATCCCTAAAATTAAAAGGGGATAGTTACAGAATTTAAATCTGGTAGTTATCTTACTTTAATAAAGCCTTTAAAGTAGTACTCTTAATTCCATACCCATCCATTATAAATAGGAAATCAACCCCACAAAAATCATTCATAGAAAACATACAAAACTCGTAAAGCCTAAAACCCTTACACCTCCCTATATCTGCCAAAATTCGAAACTTTAAACCAGCATAACTCTCTCATCGTTTGTCGAATTCCTGAAAATAATAGCTTGTTGGAAATCTCTCTTCATTCTCTTTCTAACCATCTTTGTTTTTTCTTCAGGAGGTTAGAATTTCTTTCTCGTAAGATAAGTCGAAACTCGGCAGAACTGCCAAAATCTTTTTGAACTTCAATGTAGCATAACTCTTTCATCATTTGTCAAATTCCTGCAAATAATAGCTTGTTAGAAAGATATCTTTATCCTCTTTCCAACCATATTTTTTTTTTGTTTGGACGTTCGTATTTCTTTATAAAAAAATAAGTTAAAAATCGGCGGCGGAATTAAGTTTTAAGATTTGAATAATTCTACCTTTGATTGATCTCTGATGTTGTTGCCCTTATTCATATAATTGTTTAGAATCCATTCATAGTGAACAATTATGATTTCATCCTTTGAATGCATGAAGTCGAAAATTGTCTTGTGTCTTACTCTTAGTGCCGAACTTTGCATAGTTAATTGGGATGATAAATCAGGTTGAATCGTTAAGTTTCTGGCTATCACATCACACATCTAAGAGGGAGGCACTGCGGCATCTGATCACTGGTTTCTAATAGGTTTGGTGAGTGGAATCGGTAAGGAAATAGGATATTTACTTGGTTATTGCTTATGCACGCTTAGTTTGGTTTTTTTTGTCTTTGCTTAATGATGACTTAGGTGGTTCGGAAGTATCTAGTAAGGGAAAAGGAGTAGCTTATTGTTCAGAGACAAGAGCGGTAGGATCTATGCCTCATCGGTTTCTCCAGAGACCTCGTTGTTTGCTTAATTGATTTCGGTACCTATGATTGTGAAACTGTATGCGCATTTGTATTAAATAATGCATGCTTAAGTTGCGGATTGAATTGAGGAATTTTTAGGCTATACCGAATCCCTTAAGGTAGGTTAGGAGTGCCTAGCTTGTATGTGTGATGTGTATTGAACATGCTGAATGTGATCTGACAGAATTGAGAATACCCTGTTGTGGTTTTGTGCTTTGTGCTTGCCTGTGTGTGCTTGTACTTGTTTGTATGTTAGGATCCTTTTCCGATGGCCATTTGGGGTAAGCGCTGATGCTCCTAGTGAGAGGGGAGGTTCTTACTGGTATGGATGCCGTATGGGTGGCAAATCCCAGCAAGAGCTCGCTGGATGTCTGGTCCTTGTATGGCCAGAAGCCTTGTCCTTATGTGGCAGGAACCCCTTATCCTTGTGTGGTTTGGGAAGCCCTTATCCTTGTGTGGTTTGGGAAGCTCTTATCCTTGTGTGTTTTGGGATGCCCTTGTCCTTGTGTGGCTTGGGATATTTTGTCCTTGTGTGGCAAGATGAATAGGCTTGCTGATTAGCCTATGTGTTAACCAATTACCTTTCTTGTAGTAAGCCTTGGACAACACAAGTGGAAGGGGATGACCTTTTCTTCTTCATTGCCCAGAACAATCTGATGAGTTCTGTCTGCCTGTGTACTTCTGATACTTTTTGGAAGTGTTTGTAGTCTCTCTCAGCCTTAGATTCGGCCCTTCCCTTTTTTATTGAATCTTTGAATTGCATGAATCCCTTTAGTTGCGTAGGAATGATCAGATGTTGTTCGGGAGATTTGTGTTTATGGTTTCTACAGATCTTATGATGTTGTGACCCTACTGAGATTCTTGTAATCTCATTCCATTGTTTTCACCATTTTTTTTAGGCTTAGGTACATTCACTACTCGTGGTACCAGTGTGTGAGATCAAGGTTGTACGGCGGGGCGATATCGCATCACTTTTGCATACCTATTCCTTGATTACTTGCGCATATAACTTGAATAAAAAATTGGACTACTTTCTGGTTTATTTTAAGATTCCTCCTTTACTTGTTATTTTCGACTATGTTGGAGGAATTCTTGCTGGTTATTTGGATCCTTACGGGACTTGTGTGTTATGAATCTAGTGATTTAATTTAAAGACTTCCGCTGATGTTTTTACTCACTCCGTATGATACCAGAATGATTCTCCAATATCATGCTCCAACTGTTATTAAACATGTAGAATGAACATGCTAAAAGTCGAAAACTTAGTGAGTAAGCCTGGTGGAATTCAGATAGGTCCTAGGTGTCTTTGGGCTTGTTTGGGTTTCACGGCGGTAATGACCTTAATCGGAGCAAATATTAATAGGTAGGAATTGAGGTCGTTACATGCCAAGTATAACCTTGACACTTTGGGGCTTAGTACAACCAGAGGTCCTTTCACTTACCTTCCATTTAGTTTTAAGACCTTGGATTGGTAACGTAGTCAATCGTTAGACATAGTTTGTAACAAAAGCAAAAAAAAAAAAACAAAAGATGCAAAACCAAAAGCTAGAATTCGTTCTACCTACCTAATGAAGCTAATTATGGATCACACATGATTATGAACTTTTATATCTGATTATGGATCACACATGATCGCCAATGAAGCTCAAATTTCAAATATATCAAAATCCAAAATAATAAAAGATAAAGACTATCTCCAACGAGCGCATACATCGGAGGTCAAAGGCAATTCCGATATTTCCTTTAAAATCTCCCCCTAAATTCATGCAAACATCTCAAACATAGATTCTCAAATCAGTTTATCACAAGATAATCAAAACATATCAAATTATAATCTTTATTTCAAAATAACTAGATAAATACTAAATAGAATATATAAAAATAATAGGTTATCAGCTAGATACTCTCCTCATATCGTTTACAACCTTACATACTCTTGTTTTTTCCTATTCATAGCTTGCAGACCAGTTATAACAATTCATTCCAAATCATAATCACATGCAATCTGCAGAGGTCAAAAAGCATCACAATTACTACACATGGTAGATAACACATCTCCTCATACTTCATTAATGCTTGTCCCAAAGCATATATACTAGACAAGAATTAAATAAATAAATATGGAATTGAATGCATAATGAAAATCCTAAACTAAAACAACTTGGAATGGACAATCAAATGAAGACCTTGAGTCGCTAAGAGCATGTCCAATTTTGCCTTCGTACTTGTCAGTCTCCCATCAACAGTGTCTCCAGCTTCCTAGAGTTCAGCAAACATTTTCAATACTGATGGGATCCCTGCAGTCTGGTTGACACCCGAGGTCTCCCCTTTCTATGGTTTCCTAGCCCTCAGAAATGCATAGGTCCCATCAGGCCACTGATAAATAAGCTCTATGTTCAAGAGGTTAGAGATGTTTAATGGGCTGGGGTCTTTCACAATCTGGAAGGATGCAGTGATCTTCAAGTCAGCTTATATGGTGATGTGTGTAATAACGGCCCCCATTAGCAATGGCTTGCCTTGTTTCTAGACTCCTCTAAATTGGGGGGCCAACCAGACACCAAAATTAGCCTTTACACCCAAGACCGTGCACCTAAAAAGAAAGAACACTTTCTTTGTCCTTCTGGAGTAATTATAGGATAAAAGCCTATGAAGGTGAGAAGAGGTTATAGTTCTTTGTGGTGGAGGAGTTATATTGAGTTGAGGTCTCCGTCCATTCTTTGTAGACTTTGAGGGCATTGAAATCGAAGGTGATAACTTCGATGCCCTTCTTCACAGAATAGCCTAGCAGACGGTTGAACTCGGTGTAAGAAAGACTAAACTTGTAAGGACCCGAACCCGAAAACCAGGCCCTTACCGCCGTCAAACCCGGACTAGCCCAACACGTGGACCAATCCGAATCCCACAAGGCTTAGACGACTTTTCAAACACGATTCCCAAAACAAACGTATTTAAAATTTCAAGAATTGGAGCATGTCAAATAATAAACGGACATCTGGCATAAAAATCGGAGTGAACAAAATACCACAGCGGAAGACTTTATTCGAATGGACAAATATTCAAAATAGAAAACGGGTCCATACAGTCATAAGCCCAAAATCACAAACTGGGCTTAAAGTCCGATACCAAAAACCCTATCCAGTAAAGTAATAAATGCGTAAAAACATCAAAACGAGTCAAACAGGAAATGCCAGAAAGGAAAACCGTGTAAAATGTGCGGGTACGATAGTCCAACCAAGTCGTAGGAAGCACTCACACCTCAAACACCGTCTACGGCTCACGAACTACTCCTGAAAGGGGGAAAAACATCAACGGGTGAGATATAAATCTCAGTAGGAGTCACAACATCATATGTCCTACAGGGGAAACGAGAACACATACAAAGAAGGGAAGAAACGGATCACTATACGAGCAAGGACGTAACCGAAGCAACCCAGATAATATGGAATTTACACATTTGACTTTTATAACGTATAACATGATTCCAAGCCAATAGGTTATAACTCAACAACTCGTGTCCCAACACGGCTAACAATGCCAACCAAAAACCCATCGGGATGGACGTAATAAAACACTCCTCGAGTAACCCTCGCTAAAGAGAAACGTAACGACCCTAATTCTTAAACCATTATTCATTGCTCCAATTAAGGTCATTACCGCCGTGAAACCCAAATAAGCCTCAAAATCACCTAAGACCTATTAGAATTTCACAAGGCTACTCATATGATACCGATTTTAATCTTGTTTATTTTGTTGCTTATCAATCAATTGGAGCATGATACTGGACACATATTCTGGTAACATACGGAGTAAATAAAATCATCAGCGGAAGTCTTAAATTTATCCTTTGGGTTCATAACACACAAGTCCCATAGGGATCCAATTAATCAGCAAGAGATTCATCAACCAAGTTCGGAAATAGCAAGCCAAACGAATGCTTAAAAATAAACCAGAACAATGTCCAATCTTTCAAGTTATTTGCGCAAGTAACAAGTAGTATTTGTGATGCGATATCGCCCCGCCGTGCAGCCTTGATCTCACACACTGGTACCACGATCAGAGGATGTACCTAAGCCTGAAAAATGATAAAAATAACGGTTTGAGATTACAAGAATCTCAGTAGGGTCGCAGCATCATAAGATCTACAGAATCCCTAAACACAAATCTCCCAAATCACATAAGATCATTCCCTAAACAACTAAAGGGATCACGCAATTCAACAATAAACCAAAATCACAGGCAGGTGAAATACAACAAAATCACACTCAATGATGAAGAAAGGCCATCCCCTTCCACCTGTGTTGTCCAAGACTTACTGCACAAAGGGTAGATGGTTAACACACAAACTAATCAGTAAGTCTTTCACCTTATCCTCGCAAGGACAAGTCGACTAGCCCCTCATGGAACAAGTCTTCCCTTAGTCGCAACCAGGGCATCCCCAAATCTCGCAAGATAAGGGCTTCCTGTCTCGCAAGACAGGGATCCGGCCTCGCAAGGACAGATATCCAGCGTGCACTTGCTGGTTCAACACCCATACACCTCCCATAAATTGGTAAGTACCTCTCCTCTCACTAGGAGCATCAGTGCTTACCCTGTGTGGCCACCGGAACAGGATCCTGACACACAAACAAGAACAAGCACACATAGGCAAGTACAAAGCATAATACCACAACAGGGTTTCCTCAATCATGTCAGGAAACAATCAACACATCCAATTCATATAACAATAGCATCCCAGGCACTCAAGGCCTAACTCAGGGGTTCGATATAGTTTAGGAGATTCATATCTCATTCCGGATTGCATATTCACACCCTACAATCCAATCACAAACAATACAACAAAGGCATGTAACAAAAACATCAAATAAGAGCAGGAATTTTCTGGAGAAACCGATGAGGCATATATCCTACCTCCCTTGTCTCTGAACAAGAAGCTACTCCTTTGCCTTTATTAAGTAAATCTAAACCACCTAAATCATCACCAGACAAAAACAAAACAATCTAAGCATGCATATCCCAAAAATCAATTGTATACCCTATTCCTTACCAGTACCACTCACCAAACCTATCAGAAAACCAGTGATCAGATGTTGCAGGTGCCTCCCCCTTGGATGTGTGATGTGATAGCCGGGAACTTAACAAGATTCAACCTGAATTTACCATTCCAATTATTTATGCACAACCTGTTGCTAAAAGTAGGGCATAGGACGATTTCATCTTAACCTAAACAACGAAGTATTTACATCCAAGCTGCGATTAATATAGGGTTGGAAAGAGGATGAAAAGAGCTTTCCAACGAGATATTATTTGCAAGATTCCAACAAACGAGTAGAAAGTTATGCTATTTTGAAGTTCAAGAAGATTTGGCGAAAACCTAATTCGGCCGCCGATTTTCAAAGTAACATTAGACAAAGAAATACTAACCTCCTGACGGAAAAAAAAA
>JAEPBF010000282.1:92996-116081 GCA_019739055.1 Passiflora organensis
ATGGTTGGAAAGAGGATGAAGAGAGCTTTCCAACAAGCTATTATTCGCAGAGATCCAATGAACGATGAGGGAGTTATGCTGGTTTAAAGTTTCAGCAAATTCTGACGGCTAATGGGAGGTATAGGGTTTTAAGCCTATACGAATTCTGTAAGGTTTTAGGGGAAACTTTTGTGGGGTTGGCTTCCTATTTATATTGAATGAGTGTAGAATTAGGTCTACTACTTTTAATCAATCTATCAATTCAATACAATCTATCAAATAATCAAAACTCTTAAATTACCTTCCTTAATTTTTTTAAGGTAACTATCTACCTTAAAGGATGTTTTCCTAAAACGATTACCCATCTACAAGATCCTAAATCAAAAAGAATTAGAAGAAAATGAATTTACTGAACAATCTTACCAATTTCGGCTATCACACATCCTTCTCTTCAGGGACAAAATTGTCTTTTCGGCTGCACTGGCTTCTGGACTTCTAGGACTCAAAATTCTGTGTCTTACATGCTCCATGGAAAGGAGTCCTTCGTTTTCAGCAGCGAGGTAAGCTAGCACCTCGTTAAATTGGTCCGTATGAGATTTTTGAGAGGATTGGCCCTGTTGCATACCGACTTGCCTTACCTCCAAATATGGAAAGAATTCACAACGTGTTTCATATTTCAATGTTGAGGAAGTATGTGCGAAACCCTACCCATGTGCTCGAATAACCACCAATCGAAGTTGCTGAAGACCTATCCTGTCTTGTATAGCCAGTTTTCATACTAGATAGGTCAGTTCGACAGCTTTGCAGTCGAAGCGTTCCTATAGTACGAGCTGTTTGGCGTAATTGCCAAATTGAGGAATAATTTTAGGAGACTAAGGACTCTATGTATGCAAAATTTCCTTATCTATTTGCTTAGGTACTTGTGCTAAAATTTCGATTACGAAATTCTTATAAGGAGGGGAGGATGTGAGACCCCGAATTTTGAGTTTTAAAAGTGCAGAAGTCAGTGCAGGTGAAAAGACCATTTTGTCGTTAAATAAAAGAATGTCTGATGGTAGCAATTGGTAAGAAATGTCTAGTAATTAATTTTGGTTTTAATTTCCTTTATTTTAGTTCTTTATAGGTTTATAATTACCTTAGAAATTAAAATTCCTAAAATTAAAGAAGGATAATTATAGAATTTAATTCTGATAATTATCTTATTTTAATCAAGCCTTTAAAATAGAGATTTTAATCTCATAATCACTTTATATAAATAGGAAGCCAACCACTCAAAAATCTTATACAGAAAATATACAAAATTCGTAAAACCTAAAAACCTTACACCTCCCAATTTCTGCCAAAATCTACTTGAACTTCAAAAAAACATACCTCTTGTCGTTTGTTGGATTCTTCAAAATAATAGCTTATTGGAAAGATCTCTTCATCCTCTTTCCAAAAATATTTGGTTTATTGTCTGGAGATTAGTTTTCTTTGTCAAATGTTAAATCGTATTTCGACAGAATTGCCAAAATCTATTTGAACTTCATAATAGCATAACTCTCTCATCCTTTGTCAGATTCTTGAAAATAATAACTTGTTGGAAAGTTCTCTTCATTCTCTTTTCAAAAATCTTTGATTTTCTGTCTGAGTGTTAGTTTTTGTTTTTCGAAAGTTAAATCGTATTTCGACGGGATTAGGTTTCAAGATTGTGTGATTTTGTCTTTAATTGATTTCTGTTGTTGTTCCTCTTGTTCGTATAATTGTTTGGAATCCATTCATGTTATAAAATCATGAATTCATCCTTTGAATCTTTTCTATACATAAAATCAGTATGCCTTACCCTTGCCCTATTGTTGCCTATCTTGATCAATTGATTAACCTATTGGATTCTGATCTTGTTTCTTTTGATTGTATAAGTTATAAATACTTAATACTTCTTTTTTAACATGAAATCACAACCCTTACACCTTGTTAACATGAAATCGCAAATTATATTTTTTCCTATGCTTAGTGCCAAAACATACATAGTTAAATTGCGATGGTAATTCAGGTTGAATCATGTTAAATTCTTGGCTATCACATCACACATCAAAAGGGGAGGCACCTGCGGCATCTGACCACTGGTTTCTGATAGGTTTGGTAAGTGAAATTGGTAAGTAAATAGGGTACTTACTTGGTTATTGAGCATGCATGCTTAGTTTAGTTTTTCCTTTGCATTGTGATGCTATAGGTGGTTCGGAATTATTAAATAAGGGAAAAGGAATAGCTTCTTGTTCTGAGACAAGAAAGGTAAGATCTATGCCTCATCAGTTTCTCCAGAGATCCCTGTTGTTTGTTTGTTATTTTCGATACCTGCTCTTGTTATTATTGCATGCGAATTGATTGTAGGATATGTGCATGAATTGCGTATTAAAATATGAACCTATAGGCTATACCGAACCCTTAAGTTAGGTTTTGAATGCCTGAATTGCATATAATTGTATTCTGACATGATTGAAGATACCCAGTTGTGGTATTATACTTTGTACTTGCTTCTGTGTGCTTGTACATGTTTGTGTGTCAGGATCCTATTCCGATGGCCATTCGAGGTAAGCACTGATGCTCCTTGGGAGATGGGAGCTCTTACTGGCATGGGAGGTGTATGAGTGGCAATCCCCAGCATGCGCGCTCTGGAAGCCTTGTCCTTGTGTGGTTTGGATGCCTGGTCCTTGTGTGGATGGAAGCTTTGTCCTTGTGTGGTTTGGATGTCTTGTCCTCGTGTGGCAAGATGAATAGGTTTGCTGATTAGCTTGTGTGCTAAACTTTTACCCTTTGTGTAGTAAACCTTGGACAGCACAGGTGGAAGGGGATGACCTCTCTTTCTTTCTAGTGCCGAGAGTAATCTGATGAGTTTTACCTGCCTGTGTACTTCTGATTTTTGGAAGTGTTGTAGTCCACCCTCAGCCTTAGTTTTGGCCCTATCCCTTTGATTGATTCTTGAATTGCATGATACCCACAGTTGTGTAGGGATGATCTGATGTTGTTCGAGAGATTTGTGTTTAAGATTTCTGTAGATCTTATGATGTTGTGACCCTATTGAGATTCTTGTAATCTCATCCTGTTGTATTCACCATTTTTCAGGCTTAGATACATCCACTGTCTATAGTACCAGTGTGTGAGATCAAGGCTGCATAGTGGGACAATATTGCATCACATTTGCATACCTGTTCCTTGATTGCTTGCTCATATAACATGAATTATGATTGAACTACTTTCTGGTATTTCATGATTCCTCCTTCATTTTTTGTGTCCGATTTATGTTTAGGGTTAACTTGCTGAATATTTGGATCCCTATGGGACTTGTGTGTTGTGGATTCATTAATTTTATTTAAAGACTTTCGCTGATATTTCAATCAATCCGTATGATACCAGATTACTTGTCTAATATCATACTTCAATTGTTGATAAACATAAATAATGTACATGCTAAAAATCGAGAATTTGATGAGTAAGCCTTGTGGGATTCAGATAGGTCCTGGTTCTTGGGCTTGTTTGAGTTTTACGGCTGTAAAGGCCCTAATCGAAGCAATTAATAATAGGTTAGAAGTTAGGGTTGTTACATTTACGTTGGTTGAATTTGGAATCACGTCGGTATGATCCGCCATTGCTTGACACCGGAGGCTTCTCACTTTGCACAATCTTCTCGGGTTTAGTGGCAGTAACGATCAATTGTTACAAATTTTGCATAGGTGCCGTGCCCACTTTGGTTTTGAGATCGGTACTCAGCCCATCTTGGAATTATCTCGCAAGCTAATGAGGTGAGCAATCTTCTTCAGGTGAAAAATGGGACAACTCCCTCAATTCCTTCTTGTATTCCAGCACTGAACATGTGCCATACAATACAAACACTTGAAGTCACTCAACACATAACCCAATTACGAAACTAAGGAAAAGAAGTGGTACCTGGTGGAGAGACGTACACCGGATGATACGCATATGCTGAAAACAAAACACACATGCACACAAGTACACACAAGTTTCGGCAATCACACGCATACATACTAAGATACACAAGGAGTACAAGCACTCGAAATTCATACTAGCATACAGGAGCATTCGGCAATCACAAGAAAACAAACATCAAAATTCATCAGAATATATCAGAACATACAATACATAAAAACACACAAAACACACAGCAAATCACATAATCAATTATAGCAATTAAACATTATAAACCAATCATTTTAACATCAAGTTACTTTTCAGCATTAACCTCTAAAGGTGTGGGTATGTGTGCATGTATTTCCCTACAAACACAAAACCAGAAAAGATGTTAGCATATAACAAATCATATTTCCTAAACCATGCTCCGCTACAAAACCTGTAAGGACCCAAACCCAACCCCTATGGACCCTTACCGCCGTGAAACCCAAACAAGCCCACCCTTAGGACCTATCTGAATGTCATAAGGTTTAATCACGTTAATTCTAATTTTATTAAATTTCTTTCTTATGTTTTTAATGGCTAGAATATGATAATAATGGACAAACATTCTGGTAACATACGGACTATGATAATAAAAATATCAGCGAAAGACATTATAATTAACCAAAGGAACAACAACACACAAGTCCCATAGGGATCTTAAAATCCAGAAAGTGGCCTTCCAATAAATTCTGGAAATAACAAGAATAATAGGGATTCAATAAACCAAAAAGCAATCCAATCAAACTTTACGTTTAATGGTATATGCGCAAGCAATTAGCAAGGAAGGAGGAATGTGATACAATATCGTCCTGTCGTGCAGCCTTGATCTCACACACCACTACCACTGATAGAAGATGTACCTAAGCCTGAAAAATGGTGAAAACAATAGGCTGAGATTACAAGAATCTCAATAGGGTCACAACATTATAAAATCTGCAGAAATCAAAACAAACATCTCCCAAATAACATTAGATTCGTCTACACAACTAAAGGGATATCAAAAAATCATCAATCAATTATAAAAAAGGATAGGGCTGAAGGTCATAAGCTGAGGATGGACTAAGAACACTTCTAAAAATAAAAGTACACAGGTAGGTAATTCATCATTCAATCTCATCAATAAAAAGACCATCCCCTTCCATATGTGTTGTGTAAGGTTTAGTTGCACAAAGAGTAAATAGTTAGCAAATAATCTAATCAGCAAGTCTATCCATCAAGCCACACAAGGACAAGGCATCCAAGCCACACAAGGACAAGGAATCCAAGCCACACAAGGACAAGGCATCCAAGCCACACAAGGACAAGGCATCCAAGACACACAAGGACAAGGCATCCAAGCCACACAATAACAAGGCATCCAAGCCACACAAAGACAAGAGCATCCAAACCACACAAGGATAAAGGCATCCAAACCACACAAGGATAACAGCATATTGGCACACAAGGACAAGGCATCACAACATTAACTAGGACAAGCGACCGTAAACATCAATTAACCATCAAGAATCTCTGGAGAAACTGATGAGATATAGAGCATATGATTAAAAGACATTTAGAGTGAATTATGATTTCATGCATAAGGGGTTTAGAGATTGTGATTTCATGATAATAAGGAATGATTAAGTGTTTATTACACATATGATTAAAAGAAACAAGATCAGAAACCAATAAATAAGTCAATTAGTAAAAATCGGCAACAATAGGGCAAGGGAGTAGGGTATACTGATTTCTCTTTTAGGGAAGATATAAAGTATGAATTCATGATATTATAAGAAGAATAGGTTCCATACATTGATATGAAGAAGATGAACAAAAGTATAAACCAATTGAAGAATAAATCAAGAAATTTTGGCACCAATACCTAAGGAATTATGATAAGAAAAAATATAGAGAAAAACTAACCTTTTAATGATTAAACCAAGATAGAAATATAAAGAATGGAAAGAGGTTTCCAAAAAGCTTTTATTTGTAGAAATCTGATGAAGGATAAAAGAGTTCAGCTATGGTAGGTGAGGGAATTTTCAGCTGCAAGGGTAAGAGTGAGTGTTTATCACGTGATAAGTTTGTGTGTTTTTCGTGTGGATTTATGTGTATGGACAACGACTATATTTATAGGGTTTAAAAAGATTAATTTTCTAACTTTTAAGGGTAGATATAAGGATATAATGTTTTGGATTTAATTCTGAAATTATCTCTTAAGAATAGATAATGTACCATTAATGATAGAAATGAAATAAGAGAGAAAAGAAATCATAAATGAACACTAAACCCTCAAGACCATAGTCGGCTATCACACATCCACTTCTTCAGAGATAAAATGGTCATTTCAGCTGATTGGTATTTGGACTTTGAAGACACAAAACTGGTATCTCACATTGTGTGTGACGCTATAATTTCTGTGCACCTATATGTTTTACGTGATAAAGGCATGTTTGTGTGATGGATATATCATTGAGGGCACCGTTTGAGTTGTAGGTTTTGTAGTGTGAGGTTATAGTTCATATTGTGGTAATTTTGGTGTTTGTTCATCTTCCTGATAGTTAGATGAGTGAATGGGAAAAAAAAAGGTTTCTAGCATGAGAAAACAAATTTTTTTGTCGTTCGAGTATAGACTAATTGGTTGGTCTAGTAACACCGACCGATCGGTTTAGTAAGGTCCTCTTTTATTTTATTTCCTCTGGCCTTCCTTCGTGTCCCCAAGCTAACCTATTAATTTCTAAGTTTATTTCTAATAAGTTTTGTGCTTAGAGTGTGAAATAAGTGCCTGGCATGTGAGTTTATTGTCCAGTAAAAAATCTTTAATGTGAGATTAAGTCCAGTAAGTTGTGATATCGCTTGGGTATTCTTGAGGATGGTTGTATTGCATTGCACATATCATTGTTTTATATTCATATTGTTGTTTTATAAACATACCATTGCTTTACCAATGTACTATGGTTTATAAATGTATTTCGGAGTTATATATATATCTGAGTTGGTATTCTTTAGACAGTACATTTGGTTGGCTTGTCAACTTCGGATCCTAAAATGTTTTGCGTGACAATCGTAGTAAGCTTAAGGAGCACCTATCTTGTTCGTGAAGAAGAAAGATGGTTCACTGTGATTATGCATCAACTATCGGCAGCTGAATCGTGTGACCATGAAGAACAAGTACCCTTTATTGTGCATCGATGACTTATTTAACCAGCTCCAAGATGATGTCGTATTCTTTAAGATCGATTCTAGATCAGGATACCATCAATTGCGAGTCCCAGATGTTGATATTTTGAAGACCGTATTCAGATCGCAATACGACCACTACAAATTTCGGGTTATGCCATTCGGTTTAACCAATGCACCAGCCATGTTCATGGACCTGATGAATCGTGTGTTCCATGAGTTCTTGGACAGATTTGTGATAGTCTTCATTGACGACGTTCTGATTTACTCAAAATCGGAAGAGAAACATGCTGAGCACTTGCAGATTGTGCTTAAAGTTTTGAGGGATCGACATTTGTTCGCAAAGTACTTCAAATGCAAATTCTTGTTACGTGAAGTTGGTTTCCTTGGCCATGTTGTTTCCACCCAAGGTGTGTTAGTTGATCCGAAGAAGATTAAAGTCATAGTTGCTTGGGAATTCCCTATGAGCTGTGTTTGAAGTTTGTAGTTTCCTTAGTTTCGTCGGATACTACCGTCGCTTTATGAAAAAAATTTCATCGCTTTCTGGACCATTGATGAAATTGATATGCAAAGGAGTGCCATTCGTGTGAAATGAGAAATGCCAGCGAAAATTTGAAGAACTGAAAAGCCGGTTAGTTTCCACACTTATTCTCACCTTACCACTCAGTGGGAAAGAGTAAGTGGTGTACAGTGATGCATCAAAATCCGGACTTGGATGCGTATTAATGCAGGATGGGAAAGTTATTGCCAATGCTTCTCGACAGTTGCGTCCATATAAAAACAGCTATCCTATGCATGATTTGGAGCTTGCAGTCATGGTGTTTGCGTTAAAAATATGGGGCCACTATCTATATGGCGAGACGTGCCGAATCTTCATTGACCACAAAAGCCTGAAGTGTCTCCTTATGCAAAAGAAGTTGAACATGAGACAATGACGATGGGTAGAGCTGATTAAGGACTATGATATAATGATCAAATGTCATCCTGGAAAAATGAATGTTGATGCTGATGCCTTGAGCCGAAAGATTCATCCTCCTTCCCCATCGATTTTTGCTTACATACACACCCAATACATTCTAATGTTGTTGGATTTGAAAGCTACATGTGTGCATCTTGGCACTGATTTTTCTGGTTCATTGTTGGCGCGAATCGAAGTCACGCCTACATTAATTAAGGAAATCCAAAACCAGCAAACAGAATATCCAAGGTTGGCTGAAATTCGAAAGCAACTATCTGTTGGTGTTTATGTTATAGCCCGTAATTTCACAGTGCAAGATGATGGAGTTGTTGTCTTCATAAATCAGGTATGTATACCACAAGATGTTGATATTCTCAATCTGATTTTATTTGAGGGGCATAGCTCAAAGTTTGCTATCCATCCTAGTAGAACTAAGATGTACCGAGACTTAAGGAGCAATATTGGTGGCCAAACATGGAGCGCCACATTGCTGAGTTCGTTTCCTGATGCCTCGTATGTCAACAAGTGAAGATCGAGCATCAAAGACCCGCTGGTCTACTTCAGTCACTTCCGATTCCAAAATGAAAGTGAGAGCATGTCATGATGGATTTTGTGACCAGTTTGCCTAGATCTCAGCAAGGATACGATTCCATTTGGGTGATCGTGGATCAATTGACAAAATCTGCATATTTTCTTCTTGTTCGTGTGATAGGCACACCTAAGAAATTGGTTGTACGTTACTTTGACAAGAATGTTCGATTGCATGGAGTGCCAGTTTCCATCATTTCAGATCGTGACCCTCGTTTCACATCACGATTTTGGGAGAAAATTCAGAATGCACTGGGTTAACGATTGAATTTCAGTACAATATTTCATCCCCATACTGATGGCTAGTCTCAAAGGACGATTCAGACACTAGAGGACAAGCTTCTTGTGAGTGTACTAGACCAACATACTAGTGATCGATGTCTGCCATTGGCAGAATTCGTTTACAACAATAGTTTCCATGTAAGCATCGGTATGGCTCCTTATGAAGCACTATATGGGAGATGTTGTAGAACACCCATTTTCTGGATTGAATTAGGTAAGAAATGCCTAGACAATCCAAAATTGACTGACTAAGCAACGGAGTAGCTGAATTTGATTAAACAATGGTTAAAGATAGCGTAAGATCAGCAGAAAAATTATGCTGATAATCAAAAAAGGAAACTGGAATTTGAGGTAGGTGACAAAATGTTTCTGAAAGTCGCTCCGTGGAATGGTGTCCTCATTTTCAGCAGTGAGGTTAGCTAGCACCACATTACATTGGTCCGAATGAAATTGTGGAAAGGATCGGCCTTGTTGCGTACCGACTTGCACTGCCTCCGAGTATTGAGAGGATACACAATGTGTTTCATGTTTCGATGCTGAGAAAGTATGTGCGAGACCCTACTCACATGCTCGAAGTGTAAGACCCCGAATTTTGAGTCCTAGAAGTCCAGAAGCCAGTGCAGGTGAAAAGACGATTTTGCCCCTGAAGGAAAGGATGTGTGATGGCCGAAATTGATAAGATTGTTTAGTAAATTATTTTGTTTCTAATTCCTTTAGATCTAGGTTCTTGTAGATGAGTAATTGCCTTAGGAATCATCCTTAAGGCTAGATAGTTGCCTTATAGATTAAAGTCCCTAAAAATAGGGGAAGATAATTAAATAGTTTAGAGTTTAGTTATCTAATTATCTGGTAGATTATCCTATTTAGATAAAGTGATTAAAGTGGTAATTATAATTCTATACCCACTCATTATAAATAGGAAGCCAACCTCACAAAGAATTATTCATAGAAAACCTACAAATTTCGTATAGGCTTAAAACCCTATACCTCCCTATAGCCACCATAATTTGCAGAAACATCAAACCAGCATAACTCACTCATCTTTCTTTGGATCTCTACGAGTAATAGCTTTTTGGAAAGCTCTCTTCATCCTCTTTCCAACCATCTTTTTTTTTTCGTCAGACGATTAGTATTTCTATGTCTAAAGGTATTTTGAAAATCGGCGGTGGAATTAGGTTTTCGCCAAATCTTCTTGAACTTCAAAGTGGCATAACTTTCTGGTCGTTTATCAGAATCTTACAAATAATAGCTTGTTGGAAAGATATTTTCGTTTTCTTTCCAACCATATATAAATCGAAGCTTTCATGTAAATATTTCGTTGTCGGTCGAGACGAAATCGTCCTATGCCCTACTTTTAGCGACAGGTTTTGCATAGTTAATTCGAATGGTAAATTCAGGTTGATTCTTGTTAAGTTTCTGGCTATGACATCACACATCCAAGGGGGAGACACCTTCAATGTCTGATCACTGGTTTCTGATAGGTTTGGTGAGTGGTATTGGTAAGGAAATAAGGTATTCAACTAATTATTGAATATGCATGCTTAGTTTGTTCTTGT
Source organism: Passiflora organensis (assembly GCA_019739055.1). Lineage (NCBI taxonomy): Eukaryota > Viridiplantae > Streptophyta > Magnoliopsida > Malpighiales > Passifloraceae > Passiflora > Passiflora organensis. The sequence goes on from JAEPBF010000282.1 coordinate 103,470, forward strand.
CTTTGCCTGGTGATATTATAGGTGGTTTGGATTTGCTTAATAAAGGCAAAGGAGTTGCTTATTGTTCAGAGACAAGAGAGGTAGGATCTATGCCTCATCGGTTTCTCCAGAAACCCCCGTTCTTATTTGATGTTTTTGTTACCTGCCTTTGTTGTATTGTTTGTGATTGGATTATGTGGTGAGAATATGAAATCCGGAATGAGATATGAATCTCCTAGGCTGTATAGAACCCCTGAGTTAGGGATTGAGTGCCTGGGATGCTATTGTTATATGAATTGGATGTGTTGATTATTTCCTGACGTGATTGAGAATACCCTATTGTGGTATTGTGCTTTGTACTTGCCTGTGTGTGCTTGTACGTGTTTGTGTGTCAGGATCCTGTTCCGGTGGCCACGCAGGGTAAGAACTGATGCTCCTAGGGAGAGGAGAGGTTCTTATCGATTTATGGGAGGTGTATGGGTGTTGAACCAACAAGTGCACGCTGGATATCTGTCCTTGGTGGCCGGATCCCTGTCTTGCGAGACAGGAAGCCCATATCTTGCGAGATTTGGGGATGCCCTGGTTGCGACTAAGGGAAGACTTGTCCATGTGGGGCTAGTCGACTAATCCTTGCGAGGATAAGGTGAAAGGCTTACTGATTAGCTTGTGTGTTAACCATCTACCCTTTGTGCAGTAAGTCTTGGACAACACAGGTGGAAGGGGATGGCCTTTCTTATTCATTGCCGAGGGCAATACTGATGTGTTTTACCTGCCTGTGTACTTCTGACCTTTCAAAAGTGTTTGTAGTCCTCCCTCAGCCATTGATTCGGCCTTAACCCTTTTTGAATGATTTATGAATTGCGTGATCCCTTTTAGTTGTTTAGGGATGATCTTATGTGAATTGAGAGATTTTTGTTTAGGGATTCTGTAGATCTTATAATGCTGTGACCCTACTGAGATTCTTGTAATCTCAAACCGTTGTTTTTACCATTTTTCAGGCTTAGGTACATCCATTGTTCGTGGTACCAGTGTGTGAGATCAAGGCTGCACGGCGGGGCGATATCGCATCACATTTGCATTCTTGATGTTTGCGCATATAACATGAATGATTGGACAACTTTCTGGTTTATTTTAAGCACTCTTCTTGGCTTGCTATTTCCGAAACTTGTTAATGGAGTGCTTGTTGGTTATTTGGATCCCTATGGGACTTGTGTGTTATGAACCCTATGATTTAATTTAACACTTCCGCTGATGTTTTATTTACTCCGTATGTTACCAGAATATGTGTCCAATATCATGCTCCAATTGATTGGTAAGCAACAAAATAAACAAGCTTAAAATCGGTATCTTATGAGTAGCCTTGTGGAATTCTAATAGGTCTTAGGTGTCATTGAGGCTTATTTGGGTTTCACGGCGGTAATGACCTTAATCGGAGCAATTAATAATAGTTAGGAATTGGGGTTGTTACAAGTTTGGTAGCGGAGCATGGTTTAGGGAATATAATTTGTTATATGCTAACTTATTTGTTGATTTTGATGATTTCAGGTGGTGATTTCAGGTAAGAACTCACTCACCTAGGGGCTAATATTGAAAGGGAATGGGATTAAGTTGTAAGGTTTAAATGATATGAAAAAAAATAAACTAATCTACTGATTGTTTATATGCCTTCTTATGTGTTTCTTGTTATTACCGAATGTATATGATTGCTGATGTGTGAGTCTCTATTTGCTTGATGTTTGTTAATGATTTCTATGAGTGTTAATGTCATTGCCGAGTGTGCATTGCATGTGTTCATAAGATTTTCAAAAAATTTTATACTGTTTCCAGCATATGCGTATCGTCCGGTGCATGCCTCTCCACCAGGTACCACTCCTTTTACTAGTATTGTCTTTAGTATATGTTGAGTAATAAAGGTATAATAGAGTAGTATGGCACGCTCAAGGGAACAAAGGGACCAACGGGGTAGGTTTGAGATTCAGACCGAACAGCAACTTGATATGCAAGACAAGAGCACTCCACTTCATCCAAACGAGCGAAGAGAGCTCAAGGGTTCCTGCGATGACATTCCTAAAAAAATAAAAAAAAAATAAAAAAAAATAAAAAAAAATAAAAAATCTGGCGTCTTGAGCGCTTGAGAGAGTGCTTGACCTAAGACATTCACATGAGCTTATGAGAAGTCCCAATTTCGAAGGATTCTTTTGCCTGGAGATTCTGGTGCTAGAAGACTGCAGAAACTTAACTAGAATTCTAAACCCTTTCTGTTCCCACAAAACTCTTTCTCTTCAATCTTCATTCCAGGTCTGAAGACAGTGATGGCTGCTCAGCCGTGGCATGCAGCACTCAGGTTCCTCAGCAAAAGCAGAGGATTTCCTTTCCTGCTGCGGCTCCCCATCCGAAACCTTTCCTCTCATTCGGATCCGCACTTACTGGTTTCTAACTGCCTACTATCTTCAAAGTTTAGGCAGCGCTGAATGATGTCAATGCTGCCTCAGATTCTGCACCAACTGTAGACACAAATTCCAAAGTTGCTTCAACAGAGGAGAAGGGACAGACAACAACCGATGTGAACTACTGCAGATATCATTACATCAGTTCCATTTGCGGATGTGATCTTAGGATAAGATGAAAGAAGTGAGGTTTTTGGTGATAGTGGGATGCATATTGATGCGGTGGCTTACGAGGAAGACAAGAAGAAGCGATCATACATTCGATGTTTCTTGCCTGTGCTCTCACACATTTTACTGGCAATGTTGCAAGGAGAAACACCGACCCATAGGTTGTGATACTGTGGCCAAGTGGAATTTGAGGAATAGCTCGGAGGCTGAGGATCGGGCATGGAAGAAGGTTTATATAAAGCCTTGTCCCCAGTGCCAAAGACCCATCGAGAAAGCCGAGGGGTGTATACACATGACCTGTAGTCAACCTTGTGGATTTAAGTACTGCTGGTTATGTCTTGGTGACTGGTTTAGTCACAGAGCTGGACATGTTAGACCGAGTGCTCCAAGGTTTGATCAATTGGCTGACTATGGTGATGCCTTTCCATCCGATGAGTAAGGAGGCATGTGAGACCCCGTCTTTTTGAGAGTCTAATCAGCATTCGAATTTAGTTAGATTGTTCGGATTGGTCGATTTGAGTGAGTTGACCATTTGACCGTCATAGCTGACCTTTTGACCGAGTGACCTGGACATAGTCATAGAGCCTAGGTGTCATGTTTAGAATGTTTAGAACGTCATGTCGTTGGTGGTATGTCGATAATTTACACGACGTGTCGTTTTGGAGATTTAACGTGCATTAGATTAATTAGTCGATTGATGCATTGTTTGAGGTTTGAGTCCTGAGGATATAGCCCAATCTACTCTTTTGACCCGTATAAAGATTTTTGGAGGCCCGTTTTGAGTGGCCGTAGGCCTTTGGGCCGATTTACCGTTCGTGGGCCCGATTTCAGTTTCTCGAGTCCAATTACGTTTTAGAAACCCGATTTCAATATTTTGAGCTTTTAATTTTTATTTTACCTCAGTTAAGACATAATTGGGCTATTTTATTAATAAGGCAGATTAGGGGAATTTAAAAAAAAAAAAAAAAAAAAAAAAAGTCATAAAGTCAAAGTCAAAGTCAAAGGTCAAAAGTCAAAAGTAAAAAAAAAAAAAAAAAAAAAAAGGCCTACCTTACTAGCTCACTCACGTGAGCTGGGAAATTCTCTCTTTCCCCCATTCCTCCATTTCTCCCACAATTGCCGAGAGTTTCCCAAAGTTCACAAAGCTCCCAAAATTTCCAAACACAAAAATCCCTCCCAATTCATTTCTACATCAAATTAAGGAGTGGGTGTTGTTCCAGAACCTAAACCTAACCCTTCTCCCTATATTCCTCAGGTAATAGGTTTATTTATGGAGTTTTTATATTTATTTGAGTATTTTTTGTATTTTCGGATTTTATGAGTTTTTACTTGAATTCTTCATTTTCTGGGTTGATTTGTGGTTGATTTAGCAAGATTAGATATTCATTAACATAGTCTGATAGTCTAGATTGCTTGAAAACATCATTTGATCCATGATTGATCATTTTGGGTATCAATGGCATTTTGGTAATTTCGGGATTTGAATGATTTTGTGAAATTGGATGAAATTGGATGAAATTGGTTGATGTCATTGCTTGAGTTAGGTTGTTTATGTGTTGTAGAGAAGGTTGGTCGAATTAGGAAACCAATTTTGATGTTGGTGGAGCTTGGAATTGGAAATTGAATTTAGGATCAATTGCGTATGTGAGGGAATTTGTTATTTTCTTAAGGAATTGAGTGGTTTGAGTTTCTAGAGGTTGAATTGAATAATTTGGGACTTAGAATGAGTGTTTGAGGAGTCTCGTAGGTTGTTTTTATTTCTGGTCATTTTTCGAGTTTATTATTTTTGGGTTTGTTCTTAGTACGATTTTGTGTGTATGATTGTTTAGGTGGTATTTCAGCGATCGATATGGGCAAAGGCTTAGCCGTCGAGTCGTCTGCGCGTCAAGAGGTGGGAGACTATGTTTCATTTACATGCACGGAAATATTTTGGTTTTATTAATTAAAATCGGATATATGCTTGTTTTTGAATAGAGGCAATATGTGCATTGATGCATGACTTTGCATATTAGGTTCATTATGCGTGTGGCATGTTTATGATGCATAAAATATTTTTATGGACCTATATGCATGCCTGTGACGTGATTGAGATACTTTGCGAGAATTAATTGATTTATATTGATTTCTTAAAATGTGGGACTTTTATGCGAACTTTTGAATTGTTTTTGGATTGCATCATAATCGATTTGAATTATGATATGATTTGAGATCTTTTTCACAATTGCGAAGTACGTATATTCATATACGATTTCTAGGATTTGATCTTGGAATTGACGATAACAACGCTTGGCCAATGCGGAGGTAAGTGGATGAGCACCCTTAGATAGAAGGATATTCCCTTGCCTAGGAGTATAAGGTGGTGAGTATAGGCCTTGTGACGGTGTGAGTATCAGGCTATACATGATATGCCTTCGGGCTTTGCGAGTTGTGCGTGAGTTGGGATTTGTGTGATAGTGCGTTTTCTCCACATTTCCCTAGGACAACACTGGTGGCAGGGGATTTATATTTATTTGAAAATATGTATTTAAATTAGCCACCAGTGGCCTTTCGATTTCCCTTTGGCCCGGGTTATCAGGCGAAGCAGTTTTAGTGGTCCTCCCCGAGAGATTTTGGCATAGTAGCCACGTGTTTGAGACTTTGAGATTTTGTAATATTTGGACTTGTGCTCGATATATCGGTTTATGATTTCAAACTCAGTCGTACGTAATTGATTTTATTTATATGAGTTCGTTGCACGATTAGCATCATGGATTAAATGTGATTTTATTATTAAGCATTATATTGTTTATACTCGTTTTCGTATGTGCCTATATTCCACCGGAATTGTTTATGACGCTGTGACTTTCACTGAGGTCCTTGAGATCTCATCCCCCTCTTGTTGATATTTTTCAGGACTAGGTCGAGAGCCTGTGTAGCTGACTTATTTGTGAGGTCGAGATTTCTGGTTTGTCTTAGGGCTGGACTACTGCATATGACACGTTTGAGAACTCGACACTATCATTATTATTTTGGATTTGTGTATGCTTGCTTATCTTGTTTGCATACTTGTTTATTGAAACTATGATCCCTTATTGGGTTTGGGTTGATGCATGTTATTGGACTTATTTTGATAAAGTATGTTTGGGGCCGTGTGGCCTGTTGTGTGTGAAATTAACTCTTCCGCTGTTTGTGAATGCACTCTGTGATTGATTTTGTTGTGTCGAGATTTCCGGTTAAATGCATGCTCCATTTTAAAGAAAATTAAGAAGGTTCAAATTTATATGTAATTTTATATATTTTACGGAATTAATTTGAGGGTAAGCCTTGTGTGGTTTTAATTGGGCCACGAGTTGGGCCAATTGGGACTGCACGGCGGTGAGGAGCCCAATTACCGGGTTCGGGTCCTCACAAGGTTGGTAGCGGAGCATGGTTGTTTATGTGTACAATGTTTTCAAAAATGGTTTAAAATAGCATATTTTGAAGGTGCATCACACTCACATTGCACGTGCATAGTCCAGCATAGAGTTTTGTCTAGTAGTCTAATTTTGTTTTAGGGCTCATTATATGACTATATGTCCAGTTGATAGATATGCCTCGTGGTAGACCTCGTAGAGCAGCTAGAGGCCAGGGAGACCGTGCACAGTCTGATGAGGTAGATGAGCGATCAGATGCTCGTGGGCCAGCAGGTCAGGCAACTGAGGTGCAACAACCACAGATTACACCAGGGGTACAGGCAGGCCAGGCAACACAGGACCCTGTTATGATTCAGATGTTGGCGACTATACAGGCTATGCAGGCCACACTACAGCAGTTAGTACAGAGTGGAGTGGCTCAGCAGCCACAGGGACAGACTCATGTACCTGTACAGCCAGAGATTATAGCAGAGCCTGAGACACAGCCTGAGCCCAGAGTTCAGTAGGTACAGGTGCAAGGTACCAGACTACCTGTCCAGGTATCCAAAGTACTGAAGGAGGCCAGACATTTAGGCTGTGAGAGTTTCTATGGCACCAGTGATGCTTTGGTGGCCAAGATATGGAAAGACAAGATTGTCTTAACAGCCCAGGACCTGAGGATATCTTCTGAGGACAGAGTCACTTTAGCCACTAGACTACTAGAGAGAGAGGCAGCCACTTGGTGGAGTACAGTCAGAGACCGGTATGGGGGACAACCCACTTGGGAAGAGTTTGAGAGAGAGTTTGATAGGAGGTACTTCCCACAGCACTTCCAAGATAATAAGAGATCAGAGTTTTATCTGCTTCGCCAGGGCAACAGGTCAGTGTCAGAGTACGAGACTGAGTTGAGAGCCTTGGCCCATTTTGTACCAGAGATAGACAGGGCTGGTTCAGTGATGGCTAGTCGATTTGAGCAGGGCCTCAACCTGGGACATTCGCACAGTTCTGGGTGCGAAGACTAGCAGTGACTTTGAAGAGCTCGTTGTAGATGCTGTCAAGGCAGAGGAGATCATTCATGGGCAGAGTGGACAGCTACGGAGGTATAGGGACTTTGTGCCCAGTAGGGGTCCCTTTAGGCATAGTTGTAGATTTGACCGCCGAAAGAGGAGCAGGGTGTCCACCCCATACTCTGGAGTACAGACTCGTTCACCGGGTACACCTTCTTTTGTAGCCCGTACACAGACGACACAGTTTACTCCTAGCATCAGCAGGCCAGTGGGACTTCCCCGATGCATGAACTGTAGACAGCATCATCTTCCTCCATGCCCACAGCCACCTAGGTGTTATACTTGTGACAGGTTTGGGCACATAGCCAGAGATTGCCCAGGGGGTAGTGCATCTAGAGTGACAGCTTCTCAGCCGAGATTCCCAGCATTACCAGCAGCACCGAGGGCAGGTGTGAGCCATATAGGTTCACAAGGATCATCGAGACCACAGACTAGATCACAGACTGGTCGACCATCTGGTAGCCAGGCTATAGGTCAGACCCAGCAGCTGCAGCAGCAGAGGCCACAGACACGCCTGTTCACACTAGCAGATGCTGAGGCATGTGCTAGTCCGGACGTCGTTACAGGTACTATTTCTGTATTTTCTTGTTCTGCTAAAGTCTTGTTATATCCTGGAGCGAATATGTCTTTTGTTGGTCCTAGAGTGGCTAGGTGTGCTGATAGAGTGTTGTCACCTTTAGAGCCACCTATAGTTGTGTTGACCCCTCTTGGTGACCAGATTACGTGCATGTTATAGAAAACTTGGCATACAACTTTCAAGCTCTAAGTACATTCAACACCATCCTCAATTGCATGTTATGCAGCTCTTCTGATCTTAAGTATATCAAAATGTCATCTATGAAGACGATGATAAAATGGTCTAAGTACTCCCGAAACACCTTGTTCATGAGATCCATGAACACTGCTACGGGAATTGGTTAGCTCAAACGGTATAATCAAAAACTCATAATGGCCATATCACGACTGAAATGCTGTCTTCGGGATGTCTAACTCCCAAACCCTCAGCTGATGGTATCCCATCCTCAAATAAATCTTTAAGAATACCGAGGCACCCTGAAGCTGATCAAACAAGTCATTGATCCATGGCAGTGGATACTGGTTCTTCACTGTGGCATAGTTTTGCTGCCTGTATTCAATGCACCACCAGAGGGTGCCATATTTTTTCTTCACGAACAACACTGGTGCGCCCCACAGAGATACAATAGGTCTAATGAATCCTCTATCCAACAAATACTCAAGTTGATTCTTCAACTCTTTCAACTCCATTGGTGTCATCCGATATGGTGGGATAAAGATAGGAGCTGTGCCAGTTAATAGCTGAATCTCAAACTCAATCTCTCGTTCCGGTGGTAAACCTGTCACATCATATGGGAAAAAATCTTGGTACTCTCTCACCACTGGCACACTACTCAACTCACGGGATTCTACTGTCACATCTCTGACACGTGCCGAGAAGGCTATGTAACCCATGCTGATCATATGTCTGGCACTTAACCAAGAGATCACGCAAATTGGTGTCACTTATTTGTCATCTTCAAAACAAAACTCTGTACCATCAGCGAAACTGAACTATACCCTCTTTGTGAAGCAATCCATCTACGTTTTGTATCTGTCCATACCAAGAATAACGTCCAACTCTCTGATGTCTAATAGAATCAAATATGCCTCAATTTCCACTAAACCCATCCTCAGCACACAACCCAAATACACTTTGCTGCGATCATGTCAATGGTGCTGTAGAAACTCTCGCACCCCAAATGTCTGGCCTCTTTCAGCAGCTTGGAAAGCTACACTAGTAGCCTACCACCCTGAACCTTAGCTTGCTGAACCTTTGACTCAACCTGTAACTCTGTCTCTAATGCAACCTGTGGCTGAATTGGTGCCTACGATGCTTGCATCTATAGCTGCTGAACTATTGCAGCCTACATCATCTGTTGTATCTGACCTAAAGTAGTCTGTATTGCAGCAAACACCTATAACAATACCTGGTCTTGAACTACTGGTGCTGCCTAAGCTAGCTGTGCCTCAGGTGCACTATATGGCTAACCCACATCTGCTGTTGGCCCTCGAGCATCTAAGCTCTCATCTATCTCTCTGATTTGTACTCAGCCTCCTTTGCCACCACAAACTCTGGAAGCACTAAGGCCTTGACCATTGGCCATCTCAACTAACTAGATACATAGTCATAGGTATAAGCCTAAAGACAACAAGACCTCTAAACAACTCTATCCCAGACTATGCATGTGTAGTGAGGTGATGCACGTGTAAAATATGTTATTTTAAAACAATTTTGCTCTCAATGCACACATAAACAACTATGGTTCACAACCAACCCTGTGAGGATCCGCTCCCGATAAATAGAACCCTCACCATCATGTAGTCTCGATCGACCCAGCATATGGATCAATCAAAACTACAGATAGGCTCGTGTTAACTTATCTAATCCAAATTCCTAAAATGTATACCAACTTGAATTTTTCCTTTTATAAGGAGTATGGCAAGTCACATAATATACCTGACATAAAATAATTAATAGAATATGCATACACATGCTGCGGAAGTCTTAAATCACAAGTGACAGACCATATGGCCCTAAACATACAACACATTGAGACCATACACACAAGCCCATATGTATCCACAAAAAGTTCCCATGGCACACATACAAAATCCAAGTCATACATGCATATAAAGTATCAAATCCGGAAAACAAGCCCTCAATAGGTCCATAATAACACACATAGTTTGTAGCAAACATGTACATCAATAGAGTATGAAAATGATAAAAACACAAAACATGCCGAGCTTCCAAGACGTGCAAGTGCATATTCCAGCCCTAAGATACATATAAATCCCCTATTACCAATGTTATCTGAAACTGAGTGGAGAAATTATACTATTGCACTCAATCATAATCCACACATATAAAAACACATATTCTACTAAGTAATAACAAATTCAGGCAGTCTGCTAAGTCAGAGCAAATTTAGGCACACATATATAATCCATATATACAACAACAATACATAAGCAATATTCCCCTCTGCTGAGATTTTATCTACTTACCTTGCTTGGCCAAACATTAACTGTTAATTCCAAGCTGTTCCTAACAATACATGTATATACCTTTTACTTTGAAAACCCAATAATGCATGAAATGTAAGCATTCACCAAAGACACTCATTTGAGGTTGATAAAGGTGTGATTTGATGTTTATTTAGTGTTGAGTAGGTTTAGGGTAGGTTTGGGAGTGTCAAAATGGGGTACTTAGGCTATAGGAAAAGTATAGGGGCTGCCAAAAAAAGTACATGGCCATGTCGTTTTCTAGAATAGAGGGTGTAAAAGTACAAGGGCTGAAGTATACTATCATGTAAAAAGTACATGACCATATAAAAAAAAGTACATAGTTATGTAAAAAGTACACAGCCATGTAAAAAACATTACACGACCATGTACTCTTCTGCACAGGCCATGTTGTGTTCTGTCTAGAACAGTACATGGCCCACTAGGAGGGTACACAGATGTGTACTAGTTCGGGATAAGTTACGCACTCCGAAAATGACCCAAAACACTCCCCAAACTCTCTCGAACACTCAAGAACCCTTACCAAGGTTTTTTGGTGATGAAAGACACCTCACAAACCACAAAATATACCATTCAAAAGGGTCCTACAAGAACAATCACAGGGGTATAAACACAATCAATTTCACGGGTTCAAACATCACATCACGTGTCGTCTCACATGCATAAACATACAAATAACATGCTTAGGAGTTCAAACATATAGTTCATACTTCCAAAACATGGCAAGCAAGTTCATGAAGCTAAAGTAAATGTCATACAAAATGTATATACAGCCTCCATTCAAAACCAAGCATTTAATGTATTTTAATTCAGTAACACAAAATTTTTTCATGTGAGCAAATTAACTGTAAACTCCCACCTCTTGTCATGTAAAAAACTCAATCGTAGTACCTTTGCTCTTATCTACCACTCCAGCACCGCTTAAACACACAAACCGAACGAAAACGTATATATGCACCAAAATGGACAAAATTGACTGAATCACACAAAACTGAAAAAGAACCCTAAGAGACCCCATCGATTCTCACACTAACTCACCCACAAGCCACCCACAGCTCCACATTGACAGCTAAGCTTAGCCGATCATAAGATTGGGTTTCTCACCTGACAAATATACTCAGCAACTCACAAATCAACAAACCCAAGCAATAGGAACAACCAAAACCAACAATTCCATCAAAATCTCAAGTCGCTCAAAATTATTGATAGCGCTACTGAAATCTTAAACGCTCACCCATGGATAAGAGGGCATTTTCGAACGATCCAAACCACCAAACATGCTTAGGAATACCAACAGCAAGCTAACAAAACTAAAAATCAACAACGAAAAAGGAGAATTAGAGTTGTAAGGACCCACATTTTGTAATTTGCTACTATTATTACCCTTACTGCCGTGACACCCAAACAAGCCCAAAACCAGGACCTATCTGAATCCTACAAAGTTTAACCATCTAATTTCCGATTTTATTAGGTTTATTACTTATATTTTTTAAAGGTTGGAGCATAATATTGGACAAGTTTTCAGGTAACATATGGAGTGAATAAAAAAATCAGCAGAAGTCTTTAAATTGAATCAATGAAACCACAACACACAAGTCCCATAGGGACTTAAAAATTTAGCAAATAAACCTCCAAGAAGATTCAGAAATAAACAAGCAAAGAAGGGACTCAAAGAACCAGAAAATAGTACATTCACAGTTCATTTTATATGCACAAGCAATCGAGGAAACATGAATTTGAATGTGATGTATTATCGCCCCATCGTGCAACCTTGATTCTCACACCCTGATACCACGAACAACGAATGTACCTAAGCCTGAAAAAAGGTGAAAATAATAAGATGAGATTACAAGAATCTTAGTAGGGTCACAACGTTATAAGATCTACAGGACTAGGCATCCTAACTAGCAAATAGGATTAGGGAACCTTGCTAGCACATAGGACAAGGCGTCTATCCAGGACAAAGGACTAGGCATCTAGCCAGTACACAAGACTAGGCATCCAGCTAGCGCAAGCTTGGGATTGCCACCCATTCGACTCCCATACTAGTAAGAACCTCTCCTCTCCCAAGGAGCATCAACGCTTACCCCGAATGGCCACCGAAAAAGAATCCTGACACACAAACACGTACAAGCACACACAAGCAAGTACAAAACACAATACCACAACAGGGTATCCTCATTCATGTCAGAACACAATCAGCATGTTCAATGCACACAATACATGAAAATTAGGTAATCATAACCTATTTCATTGGTTTGGTATAACCTAAGTAAGCCTCAAATCAATCTGCAACTCATAGATACACTATCTCACATATGCACATACAACATAACAAAGGTATGCATAAAAAATAACAACTAACAACAAGGATCTCTGGAGAAACTGATGAGACATAGATCCTACCTCTCTTATCTTTGAACAAGAAGCTATTCCTTTGGCTTTATTTAAGGTATCCGAACTACCTATAACATCATAAGGCAAAGACAAAAACCA
>JAEPBF010000281.1:0-115731 GCA_019739055.1 Passiflora organensis
TCTTGATTTTAAATCCGTTCTGAGGTTTTAAATTAAATCGTTGTGTAATCCATCGGAGACCATCCGATGGATCTATTGTCCAAGTTACGTTGACCTTTTATGTATGTTCTTGTAAAGTATCATAATGTATCTCCGAAATTTCATATAATCAATCAAAGTCCATTTGATCGATTTGTTGTGTAAATTGGGCTGATTCTGTATCATTGTCCGTAAAGTAAGAAAGTAATTATTGTAATTAAAGGTTTCTGTAATGGTATCGTATTGTGGAGTTTTAATTTTAAAATATGGTATTTCAGTGTTATTGAAAGTTAAACTCGTTTTCTTTATATGTAAGTTAAAGTATGTAAGAGTTTTCATGTTACTTACGTACGTTTGGCCAAACGTGGTGAGTGCTCGGTCTCTGAGAGTAAGCGGAGAGACACTCATCTGTTGGGAGTTGTATGGTTGGCGTATGGTTACTGTATGTTCCCTGCTTCGCAGGATGATCTGAGAGGACTAGTTGATCTTTTACGTATACAGTTTTGTTAATCAATCTAGTCTCGGACAACACTGGTAGAAGGGGCTATGTATGTAAATGTTTTAAAAGTATATATGTAAAACCTACCAGTGGGCTTCCGGTTTCCCTTTAGCGGGGGTTACTCGGGAAGTGATTTGCGGTCCGCCCATGTTTTCGTATTGACCCATGTTGAGTTCTATGTTGTTTTCGGGTCCAGTAAGTAAACGTTTGCAGTCCGCCCATGTTTTCGGATTGACTCCTGTTGAGTTCTTTATTGAAAGCGAAAGTACATTTTCAGGTCCAGTAAATAAACGTTTTATAAAGTAAACGGTAAAGTTAAAGTTTTGAAAATTTACAAGTTTAGTGATGATCTAATAAGTTCCTCGTTGTTGCTCTCCTTTGTTAAGTTCCTTGTTGTTCCTCTTCTTTGTTAAGTTCCTCGTTGTTCCTCTTCTTTGTTAAGTTCCTCGTTGTTCCTCTTCTTTGTTAAGTTCCTCGTTGTTCCTCTCCTTTGTTAAGTTTCTTGTTGTTTCTCTCCTTTGTTAAGTTCCTCGTTGTTCCTCTCCTTTGTTAAGTTTCTTGTTGTTTCTCTCCTCTGATAAGTTCCTTGTTGTTTCTCTCCTCTGATAAGTTCACCTTGTTGTCCCCTACTGAGATTCTCGAAAATCTCACCCCCTTCGTTTTTGTTTTTCCTTCCCAGGATTAGATCGTGATCAGTAGCTGTTGTTAGTGTGAGCGTTGGGACTACTCGCTGGGACTATTGCATCTGCACATGTTAGTATGATTTGGTTTTATTGGCACATTATTATGTATTTATTGATTTGACATGTGGTTTCGTTTTCAGATACTTGGGGCTTGTGAGTTATGGTTTCACTTGTTTTGTCTTGTATTATTGTAATAAGACTTCCGCTGTTTTGAATGTTACTCCGTTATTTATTGTGCCATGTATTTAGTGCTTATCAGCCATGTTGTAATTTGTAAATATTTTAAATTTTATTTTTGGGGATTTACATTTGAAAAGTCAAAATAGCCTTGTGGAGTTCGGATTGGTCCACGTATTGGGCTTCTCCGGGTTTCACGGCGGTAAGGGCCCGATGTCTGGGTTTGGGTCCTTACACTAAGGTTGTCACGCCCCGGAACTCACAAGACATGACGCACCCAGCCATGCTCACCTTCACACACCTCCAAGGAGATATGATCGGGTTCACACGAAGCTTAGCACATTAACTCTTTTAATTTAAAACTCGCACACACATAAATATTAGTTTAAATGAGCACGCGGAGAAAAAAAAAATGTATTAAACATTATATGAAATTTTAACGACGGAAGTCTTTATTTAAAACCACGCAGTGGATATTCAAAGGTGACTAGGCCTAAATAAGTTCACCAAAATAAAAATACATGATATGCTTAAGGAAATGATATGTGTGCTCCTGTGTGTGCTACCTCACGTACAGTGTCACCAGCAGCTAAGCGACCAACCAGACAAGATCGCTAACCTCGAGCTAAACCTCAACTCGATCTAACCTGAAAATCACAAAGGTGAGAGGAGTGAGATTCGCTAGGAATCTCAGTGAGAGGCCGAACGTCATATCAAAATCCAGAAATGGATAGTAGCAATATCATAAAACATCAGATGAAGAAATATTATTTATGCACAAACTCATTTTGTCCATTCTATCATGAATCCTTATACCATGCCAACATGCTTAATTATATATCTCGATAATTAAAATATTGTGTGATATGATATTATGTAACGAGAACATGCATGTTCAAACATGCACAATAAGATTCAAATCTCGGTAAGGCGTAAGGCAAACTGCCTAATATCTTCTCATCAAGATGGGTAATGGTCTATTTCACCCACTTGTCATCTGAAACTAAATAGAAGGACAAATGAAACTATCCGACCATAAATCATCACTAGCATTTAATTATATAAATAAGCAAGTGAATCACCATATCCCTCCAAGTCTAATCGTGTCTTTAGATAACTCACCGGTATGCCTACCGTGCCTTTGCTACACGATTGACTAAGCCCTGACCAGTGCTAACTTATCTCATACTTCGAAAACTCATAAAACAAAGGAGTCCTTACCACTCCTTATATCATATATCATTATATTAAAGATATAATACTCATAGGTCTCAAGGACCATATCTCATATCAGTGGAATGTTCAATGCATGAAACAATATGTATGCAGCCTATAATAATTTTATAGACAAGTATTTCCTACCCTGGATTATCCTACACTCGGATAAAGAATTTTGATTCAAACTTACGAATCTAAGGGATTAAAATTTCTAAGTCTTTTAAATCCATCTTATATTTCAATCTTAAGGTATAGAAAAATTATTCTAAGGAGTCAGGATGATTAGAAAGTGATCAAAAAGGTTTCTAGTTACAGTTATTGTTTTGAAACAACAACGAAGGCTAAAAACATTGAAAATTCGGCATAAAAATTTCTGCAAAGAGTTTTCAATCACCCATATTTTGGATACTGAAAACCTATCTTCCACGACTTCAAATTCAACAAAAATTTTCATGTGCAGAGACTTACATAGCTTCTTTCGAATGGAAAAAGAATCAACTCAAAATAATAAATAGGTAAAAAGTTACGGGGTGTTAAAGTTGGCCACAAAATAAGAAAAGTGCAGATATTTCTGCAAAATCTGTTTCATTCACCCAACTTTGGGATAACCAAAAAGTATGTTATTCAATTCTGAATTTTACTAAATTTCGTACACTAATAGGCTAGTGCACAGACTCTACAATGGAACAAGAATCACTCTAAAAGAATTATTCTACACAGAATTATAAAGTGTCAAAGTTCATCAAAAAGTTATCTATTAACTTTTTCTCTGCGGAAGCGTCTTAAGTTCAAAATACTTAGACATAAATATTTCCAATGCAAGATTATGATGAATTTGTTTCTAGAATGAGCTCTGCACTTTTTTTCCTTACAAAACAGTTTTTGAAAGGAATAACATATTCTATTCTCAGTACAGTCTATTGAATAGTGAGAAAATTTTTCCTTGGTGTTTCTTTTTCTTCATTTAACTGGCGTGTGGTTTGCTCATAGTCTCATTCTTATTCAAAAGGAATAGCATATTCTCATTCTTTTTCTACATTCATAATGTTTTTATCTTAATCTATCTATAGAATAATTGGGAAATTGGTATTGAATCTCTTGTGAAGATATGTTGATGGGTTTATAACAAAAACTTTGCATTTTGGTGCAGCTTCTTGTTCTCGATCGGATTACTGTATGAGGTCAACAAGCTTTCTGGAGTGGTACTTTCAAGAAGTGAATCTAAAACAAGAAGGCACTGAAGGCCCTCAGAAGCTAGCCCATATGGAATTCATCTTCGTGTTTTTGGTTTCCTTGTTGAGATCTTTTGAGATGTATCAGGCGTTCATGAACTGTGAAAACTTAGAAAACTGGCGACCCTTCCTTCAGGGCCCCATTCTGAGATTAGACCTCTTCTACTTCTTTTGATATATTGAAAAAAAAAGGTTAAAATTTTGTTTATGAAACTTTAACTTCTGATCATTGAAACCAGTAGTTGCTCCTACAGTGTTTCCTTCTTCTTCTGAGCTCTTTTTGCAAGTACTATCGAAGGATATGTTTAATTGGTCCGAAATTTTTATTCAATGATCGAACTTTTAATATTTGGTTAATGACACATGAATTTTACCAAAAGCATATCCGTCATCCTCGTAAACTGTTGTTTCCTTCTTAATCTATGAGAACAGACTTCTTTGCAAAAAGTTTGCTTAAGATTCTAAGAAACTGTAAGGTCTTTCGAGGTATTACAAGCATATCAGGGTCATCAAACAACTAAGGCTTAATGCCATTATATGGTAAAGGTGGAGGTTCTATTCCTATGGCCACCATGTAGAGTCGTCTTCCCCAATAGGTGGTTTTTCGCCATTTTCAAATGAGCTCGCAAGGTATTATTTTAAATTTTTTGTTGTTATAGTAGAAAATTAATTTGGTTTACTGATTGGTAAGAGTAAAATAAATACAAAGAAAGCTGCAAAATTTTGAATGTTAACACCGATTTTACCCTTTCATCTTTTCATCTTTTTGTTAGGATATACTGTTATTATTTAATAATACATTAAGAAATTTGAATAAATTTATATTAACATTTCTTATTATGAAATTTTATTATATTATTTATGTTTCTCCTTAAATACCATGAATAAAAGAGATGGGCTCCCAAATTATAATTCCTAAATTTGTTGGGTTAAGAGTGAAGATATTAGATTTTGGGAGTTTGTATTCATTTTTGGTATTAAAAAAATATATAAATAATATCATAATATATTAACCAAATAATATAATAAAATCTCCCCTAATCAAGAAATAGGATAAATCTTCATATAATTCATTTGTGGCATATTTGATTTATCATAGTCTTCATAGATAATTTTGTCCACGAATTGATGTTGCGAAATATTAGCTAGAAAGCTAATTCTATTTTATTTTTCATTCTCGTAGGTCTCTCAATAAATTTGTTTCGTTACGAACTGGAGATAGAAGATATTGTACTTTGGGAATTCATGTCCTTCTCATTTATGTTTGATATTTAAAAAAAACATAGATAATATCTTAATATATTAACCAAATAAATACTAACATATCTCTAGTAATAATCAAAGAATATTAATATAAATTATTCAACTTTCTCTATGTTACATAGAGATTCTACAAATTAAAGTTCCAGTCCACAAAGTGGGCAATTCTTCTGCTTCTCCAGCCAACGAAGAATGCATCCTTCATGAAACACATGGGAGCAGGGAAGAGGAATAAGCGCCGCCTTTGTAGAGAACTCATCCAAGCACACTGGACAAGGATCAATGCTCGCCAATTCTCTCGAACTATCACTAGAATCCATAAAGAACCTCTTCCTCCTCAGCTTTTTCTCAACAGAGCTTGACGCGTCACCTGAGTTTGAGGCCTGCACATGATCCTTTGGGTTATCTTGGGGCCAGAGAAACACCCAATCCTCATGAACAACGTTAACCCGACCCTTCATCCAGAACCCATATAAACCCCGTGATTTCCTGACCTCCTCGGCGACGGCGGGTGCAATTTTGGCAGCAACTTGTTGGGAAGAAGAGGAATCGAGAGGCATGTTAGTGGCAACCGCGTCGGCAAGGAGACGGATAGTCGAAGAAGGTTCATCAGAAAAGAGTATCTCTCGGGGAATGACGATTGCTGATCCTACACCTAATGCATCCCGTACGTCTCTTACGAAAGAGATCTCGTCATCGATCTGAACTATCGTCTGATACTGTTTTCGTTGACGGATTTCCACGACGAAGAGAGGTTCTCCACCAATGGGGTTTATTGATCCAAGCACAGTATTAACAGAAATAGTTTCTGTAGAAGACATCTTTGTTCTTAAACAATAAGAAACAGAGACCCCTTTATAGGACTGAACAAACCGACCGACTTATATAAATCATATTTATTGGATTAAAAAACGAGGAATGTGCATCAGTGGCACCTTTTATAAATCATGCCTGGATTTGTTTGGATAAGAAAATTTCTTTGTGTTTAGGATAAAAGAATATCTTTATCCATCACATTATTAATATCTATTAAATTATAAATATCTTACTCTTATATTTCAAGAACTCAAAGTTTAAATTAATTGTTCATCAAGAGATCACGGATTTTGGTCAGCCGTGGTTGGTTTATGTGTAGTTATTGTGCTTTCAATTTCTGTCAAATTATTAAGCCAGCTACAATGGCTAATGCGTAAGAGGACTGTTCTTGGCCCTATATAAGTCTAGGAGTTATGCAAGGAGATGGCAGAATTCAAGTCTATTATCTTTACTAGAAACTAGTTTACTCTCGTCTTCACCAAATCCTCATCAAAATTATGGCAATTCAATATGTATTTTAGAGAATTATGATTCATCTCTTCCCATTCTCCATGGTTGTTGTACTATCCACCTTGTATATCATCATCATTTTTATTAGATTTCCATCTTCTGAAAGGAATCCTCTTTCTTTATCGTTTTCTATATACCTATTCTATTGATTTAATTTATTTAATAAACTTGTCATATCTTTAAGGTCATTAGGAAGTTCAGTAAAATCATTTTGGACAAAATTTCTTTCCACATTCTTGTCTTTAGATTTTAAAGATTCTTGACATCTTTATGAATTTCTGATTGTGGAAGATAATTTTGTTTAATTGACTAACATCATGACGAAATTTATTATAATTTTTTTCTCGTTATCATCCTCGTCCACAACCACGATTATGATATGACATCGCATTTACTTCAGGGAATGAAACAGAACCAATAGGATGAAATTCATGATTTATCATTAATAACTCAATGTTTTGTTTGTGAAATCATTTTCACGACATTGTTGTTATGAAAGTATATTTGAAACATGATTGTTGTAAAAGTACATTTTAAACATGAAAAGTGGAGAACGGATTTTCAAGTATATCTAACATCAATAATATTTTTTTCACATAATTTTAATTGTAAGCTGATTTTAAATAATACTAAATTATATTCACTCACATATTTGGGGAGTATCACTATTTTCTGGTAATCATACCTTTTTAAAAAAATTTTAAAAAATCTGTCACATCTTTTACATCTTTTACCATAAGATATTCAGATAATAATATTTAATAATGTTAATATTATAATAAAATATTATTAGAATTTTAGATTTTATGATTTATTTACTCTATCCCAATAATATCTTTTGAAATTATGATTCTTATTTATTATTTATTCTTTACGAAGAAACTTTTGATTTTTTTCTGTTCAAAGAATTTCATGCTCCAACTTCCATTCCATCCCAGCGAAGGAAACAAACTTTCCTCCGGCAACTTCCACTCAAACCGAAGGGACTGCTGCATAGGCTGAGATAAGCTCGTGAAAACAATCTTTCCCAAAGCGCAGAACGTCCCTCATGCATAGACAACAACTTATATAATAAATGAATAAATAAAAATAAAATTTCAATCTAATTAGAAAGAGAGAAAATAAAAAAAGAAAAATATTTTTATTTTTTTTATTGTTTGTAAACAACATACAACATTTAGCGTTACACAAATATATCATTTACATTAATTATAAATTTTATAACTTGTAACTTCTTAATTGAAACTAAAAATTTCAAATATATTCATTCATAATAAAAATAATATTTTTTGGGGGCTATTGTTTCAATCTCTTCCCATCCGATGACATACTCTCCTCACCAAGTCAAGCCCAACGACGCCCAACATCATTGACTTGGGCCACCTTAGGCATGCGAGGACACCAAACGGGGCCGGTTTGGCTTTGTTATAACTTGTCACGAGATCATTAGTCATTTTCCAAAAGACGCACCTAGTGGGACGTGCAGCACCTACGTTTATAAGCCCAACGACTATCCAATTACTCATTCGATGTGAGATCAGCCACCCTACCTACCTCTTGGGCGAACAGGCATAACATTATGTATTAGTGGAAAGCTGATATGTTATTTACAGAGAAGCAATTGGCCACACATCAAAATCTTGTTGATGTTGTGTATTGATTTTGATGTAGCAATTGAGGAATTTTTTTTCCAATTGGCTAATTAAGTAAGAATTAATTTTGATAATTGATCCTAACAAATTAATTGAATGCATTATATATAATTGGATACGTAAAAGTAGAAACATAAAAATTTACTGCTTTGTGGAGACTGTTGTTATTATTGATTTCAATGTACTATGGTGAAAATAAAAACTTTGAATATTACAAATTTTATAAATTCTATTGATCTCGTACAAATCAGATTCTACAAATTAAAGTTCCATTCGACAAAGTGGGCAATTCTTCTGCTTCTCCAGCCAACGAAGAATGCATCCTTCATGAAACACATGGGAGCAGGGCAGAGGAATAAGCGCCGCCTCTGTAGAGAACTCGTCCAAGCACACTGGACAAGGATCAGTGCTCGTCAATTCTCTCAAACTATCACTAGGACCCATAAAGAACCTCTTCTTCGTCAGCTTTTCCACGACAGAGCTTGACGCATCACCTGAGTTTGAGATCTGCACATGATCCTCTGGGTTATCTTGGGACCAGAGAAACACCCAATCCTCATGAACAACGTTAACCCGAGCCTTCATCCAGAACCCATATAAACCCCGTGATTTCCTGACCTCCTCGGCGACAGCGGGTGCAATTTTGGCAGCAACTTGTTGGGAAGAAGAGGAATCGAGATGCATGTTAGTGGCAACCGCGTCGGCAAGGAAACGGATAGTCGAAGAAGGTTCATCAGAAAAGAGTATCTCTCGGGGAATGACGATTGCTGATCCTACACCTAATGCATTCCGTACGTCTCTTACGAAAGAGATCTCGTCATCGATCTGAACTATCGTCTGATACTGTTTTCGTTGACGGATTTCCACGACGAAGAGAGGTTCTCCACCGATGGGGTTTATTGATCCAAGCACAGTATTAACAGAAATAGTTTCTGTAGAAGACATCTTTGTTCTTAAACTATGAGAAACAGAGACCGCTGTCCCTTGATTTATAGGACTGAACAAACCGACTTGGGGTGTTTTTGGATTAAACCGCTTTATGGTGTGATACATATGTTTATTGGATTTATATATTTCCTTTAATCTTGTAAATTAAAACACGAGGAATGTGCACCAATATTTATAAAGTGCAACATTCTTAATTACATACTAATTCTATTGAATTTAATAAGTATGACAATGTCGATGCCACCTTTTTCACTTACATAAATTCTCCATGGTTGTTGTACTAACCAGTCTGTATATTATCTTCATGTTTATTAGGTTTCCATCTTCTGAAAGGAAGCCTCTTCCTCCTGGTCCCAAGCCATGGCCTATCATTGGCAATATTCCCCATAGGAGGAATTTACCTCATATTTCAATGGCAGACTTCTCCAAAGTGTACGGCCCTCTAATCTCAGTAAGGCTCGGCTCAAGTTGTGGTGGTCGCATCTTTTGAAGACCCATGATCGTTCCTTCTCTACAAGATATGTCCCACATTCGATACGTAATCCTGACGTCGACCTTGATCGTATGGGCTTTCTTTTTGCTCCCAAATGCACAGATTCATGGAAAACCGTGCGAGCTTTATGCAGGAACGAGCTATTTTCAGCCCGAGTAATGGAGACACAAGCTGGCCTGAGAGAGCTAAAGATGAGGGAAAGTGGTGGGGTATTTGAAAAGCAGAGAAGGGAACGATATTAATGTGGGAGAAGCTGCTTTTACTGTTGTTTTCAATACACTTGGGAATGCTCTATTCTCGAAAGACTTGATGGGCCTGAATGATGAGGGAGTGGTTGGAGGATTGAAAGGTCTTATTAGTAAGATGGTGGAGTGTTCTGGCACTCCAAATATGGTAGATTTCTATCCTATATTTGCTGCTTTAGATCCCCAGGGTCTAAACATAGAGACGAGAAAATGCTACCATAAGATGTGTGCAGTATGGGAAAATCTTGTGAAGGGGAGAAGAGAAAGCTTTGTGAGTGGTGCTCAAAGGAATTTCTTGGATTTTTTCTAGCAAACGGATTTGACAAAAATCATATCGACTGCTTGACAAAAATCATCGATTTCTCGTGTTTCGATTTGGTTAATTATGTTTGTTCGATTCGTATACGTTACAGGATTCGGATTAATGCATACTGTTAATAATAGTTTTTACATCTCTTGAATTGGTATGCAGGATCTACTAATTGCAGGCACAGATACAACAACTGCAACAGTTGAATGGGCAATGACTGAACCCCTGAAGAACAAACAAGTAATGAAGAAAGTAAGTGAAGAGCTAAAGAGGGAAACCAACGGTACCCATGGGCTATAGGGCGTGATCCCGCAGTATGGGAGGATCCATTGTCTTTTAAACCCGACAGGTTTATTGGTTCAAACATGGATTATAAAGGCCAACACCATTGGCAACCAAATAAGTCTGTCTGATTCTGGCCTCTTTATTGCTTTACTTCACTTGGTCATTACCTGATGGCGGGGATCCTTCCAAGTTGGATCTGAGTGAGAAGTTTGGCATTGTATTGCAGAAGGAAAAGCCCCTCCTCTTGGTTCCCAATCAAAAATTATATATGATTTAAGAATGACATTTTTTTTTTTTGAGAATAAGTCGATTGTATTAATAACGATGATATTAATACAAAGTAGTGGGACAGCGAAAGGGTGTACCCACGGCTATTCAGAACTAACAGATACTAGAATTGAATATAATATCAGGAAATTTCAGAAACTATGACCTGGAGCTCTGGCCTTGATACATTATCTACTCAACAAGGAAGCGAAATCCCCTGCAGGCAACAGGTCTAAGCTGTCTAAATGTACTTCCTTTAAATTCAATTTGGCCCAACAGAATCCATGTCTCAGTCCGTTCATGAATATATCATCCGTGCTGACCATTTCTCCCCTGAAGATGTTGTGATTTCTACCTAGCCAGATACTCCAAGTGAAAAAAAACAGCAAAACATACCACAGCTTTGCCATCTACGGGAGACTGAGAAACCTGCCCACTGTAAGAACAATTCCTTCATTGAACACGGTTGGACCCAACTTATACCCCAATGTTTGAGTAATAAGGACCAACATGCCCAGGCCTTCCTACAGGTGAGTAAAACGTGATTGGAATCCCCCTCCAGAAATTCGCAAGCATGACACGCACCCTCGCTGGCAGGTAAAACCCCAATACGAATCAGATGTCCTTTAGTGGCCATTTTCTCCCTGCATGCTAACCACATGAAAGCCTGCCATTTCGGAGCTCCCTGCTTGCTCCATACATTTGGTATTAGCCTGGCCTCTTGCGTGACTGACAAGGTCTCCAAGGATTGGTAACAAGCGTGGGTTGAAAATTTGCAGCGTGAATCGCCCCACAGCAGGTGATCTTCTTCAGTATCTTTCGGTGTGTAGCCGTCCAGCATAGATTGTAGACGATGAGCCTCAGTTGCCTCCCATACAAAAAGTTGTCGCCTCCATATGAGGTTCCAGTTCCAAACATCTCCTTCCATGTGCCCAAAACACAAGATGGAACCCTCTTTGACCAGGGACAGCGCATGTAACCTGGGGAATAAGGCTTTTAGTGGCGTCTCACTGCACCAAATATCGTTCCAGAAAGATATCATGTCCCCTTTGCCCAGTTGCCAGCGAAAGAGTGCAGAGAGACACTGGCCATTGGGTAGAGTTGATCTGCTCTTCCTTACAATATCTTTCCAAAGAGCGGAAGCACGACTATCTTCGCATGCTATCCCTTCAGCTCGCAGAGTTGGACAGTATTTTTGCATAATAACCTGATGCCATAACGTACATGAACCGCTGGCCAATCTATAGCTCCACTTAGTGAGCAAGGCTACATTCCTCCATTTTAAACAGCCCAGTCCAACTCCCCCAATTTCCTTGGCTCGAACTGCAACTTGCCAACTCACTTTACACATACACCGCTGATCAGCTCGTCCCGCCCAAAGAAAACATCTCATCCATTTCTCTAAATCCCTCCTTACTGCCGCCGGCATTTGGAAGAGAGTCATATAATAAATCGGTAAACTATTTATGACAGATTTCAGCAATACCATCCGGCCCCCTAATGACAATAAAGAACCTTTCCAGGAGGCCAACTTACGTTTGACTCTAGTAATGACCGTCTCCCACGTGTTATATCTGCGGGGATTTGCTCCTAGCGGAACCCCTAGATAGTGGAAAGGTAGTACTTGCGGCTGGCATTGGAGCATAGACGCCAGATAAGCCACCTCCCCTGTAGACACATGTATCCCTACTAATCCAGATTTGAAGAAATTTATCTTCAAACCGGACAGCAGCTCATACATCGCAGCAGTCGCTTGAGGCTAAGGATCCCCTGAATGTCTCCCTGGCTGAATAGAATAACATCGTCTGCATATTGTAGATGTGTCAAGTGTAACGTTCCAACTTTGATTCCCTGGAATAATTGCCGCTCCGCTGCTGTGACGACTAGTCTAGAAAGGACCTCGCCTACTAAATTGAACAGTAATGGCGACAACGGGTCTCCTTGACGTAGACCGCGCCCCATTGTAAATTCCTTTGTCGGTGCGCCATTGATCAATATGGCACACCTCGCTGTGGAGATGCATGCCATTATCCACTGGCGCTAGCGTGAACCAAAACCCATCTTCGTCATTACCTCCAAGAGAAAATTCCAGTTGACAGAATCGTAGGCTTTCTGAAAGTCCAATTTGAAATACCATCCAGGCTGCTTTGAGTGCTTCATTGTATGAATCAGTTCATTGGCGATCATGATCGAGTCGACAATATAGCGGCCTTCCATAAAACTCGTCTGGAATGGTGAAATGAGTTGATCCGTCACAGTCTTCAGCCGGTTGGACAACAACTTCGCAACGATCTTATACAGGCTGTTGATAAGACTGATAGGCCGATATGAATTAAACTCAGACGCACCTGGTATCTTGGGGATCAATGTGATGAAACTGGTGTTTATCCCATGCGGCAGTGTTCCGCTGGAATGGAATTATTTTACCATTGTGATGATTTCCTTTCCAATCACAGACCACGCTTTTTTGATGAAGTAGAAATTAAACCCGTCTGGCCCTGGCACTTTATGGCTTCCACAAGCCCAAACCGCTTGCTGTATTTCCTCCTCCGTGAAAGGTGTTTCCAGCTTTTCAGATGCTGCGGCTGATAGCCGGGGTAAAGCTAGGCTTCCCAAGTCTAACCAGCGCACCGAATCACCTTTGAAAAGCTGCTGGAAGTGTGTGAGCGCAGCAATCTTTATCGCAGACGGCTCAGTAATCTCCACTCCATTGACCTTTACTGCTCCAATAAAATTAAAGCAACGTCGTAAGGAAGCACATGAATGGAAGAACTTACTATTCTTATCACCTAACTTCAACCAGTGTTGTCTGGATTTCTGCCTCCACATAGCCTCAAGTCTCCTTTTAATCTCCCATTTCTGCACCTGCAAGAGATTATATCTCCCCGTCACTGCTGACCCCAGGTTCCGTCTATCCTGATCCAAGGTGTCAAGTTCAGCCAACGTCCGTCGCAACTGATTAGTCATCGCCCCATACTTTTCATTATGCCACACTTCAAGTTTCTTCTTTAAGAAAGCTAGTTTCTTGATCACCCTGAAATCACTTGGGAAACATTGGCCTGCCTCTTGCCACAGATGCCGTATCATCTCCAGAAAATTGTTGTCCTCCCACCACAAATCCCACATGCAGAATGGATGAGAACCCCAGAAGAAAGTGTCGGCTTTGAGGATGAGGGGTACATGATCAGAGAAGCCCTTATCACCCGTATAGAGCCTGTGTCGACTGAAGTGCTGGCACCATGTTGGAGAAGCTAGAACTCGATCTATTCTGGACGCGCTATGTGTGGTGAACCACGTAAATTCCTTTTCCAGAATTGGCATGTCAACCAGCCCACTCCCATGTATAAAGTGAAGGAATCGTCGTGATGCTGTGCTGTTGAAATAACTACCCAGTCGCTCTGTTTTGCTAACTGTTTCGTTGAAATCCCCTAAGACCACCCAGGGAATGTTGTCCATTCCTTTCCATTGTTGAATGTCTGCCCACAATACTCTTCGCTCAGCTTCAGTGTTGGGAGCGTGTAACCCAACGCAAACAAAACTAAAACCAGAGCTTCGGGTACACATCTGCAATAATATCCACCGCTCATATCTTTCCACACCAGTAATCTGCACATTTATGTCATCCCATAAACAAACAATTCCTCCTGCTCTCCCTTGCGCATCAATAGCCATCCATTTAATTGTGTTTCCAGGCCATAGGCTGCCTGCTAAGCGATCAGTGAAGCTTTCCCGTTTCGTCTCACATAGGAACAGAACACTGAGCCTCTCCTTATGAATTAACGCACTGATCTGGTTCTGTTTCATCTTCCCCCTGCACCCTCTAATGTTCCACATGGCAAAATTTATCATGTAAAAACAAGATACCCTATCGCAGACACCCATATCACTGCACTATCGAGTGCAGTGATGTTGCCACTCCTTGCCTTCCTCTACAATCCGAGTTCTCAGTTTTTCCCGAATCGCTGCTTTCGTTTGTTTCTTATGAAGGCCCAAGGTATCCATGAGTTCCATTGTCTGGTGTACTTCCTCCTCCACGGGACAAGTATCGGTAGCTGCACTCTTTGACTGTGGCCTCTCCTCTACACCCAATTGACTATCACGAGTAGCTGCCAGAAATGAAGGGTCCTCCGCCACCTGCGGAGCTGAGAACACTACCACTTGACTACTGCCACCCGAGGATAAACTGCCAGTGGGTTTAATGTGTTTAAGTTTCTTTTGCTTTCCAACTCTATTGTTGGCTGCTCTTCCTTTCTCTCCCATACGCGAGGCCTTATTGCCTTCCTTTCGCATTCTAGCGAAAGCCATGTCAGTATGACACGTCGAAGGTGTGCTGGATTCTTCACCTGAATTGTTGGGCATCAGTTCAGAGGTAACCATGCGAGGAACAAGAGTCCTTCGAGCATCACTCTCCTCTTTTCTCCCCTGGAGCAGCACAGGTGCTGTGAAATGGCTGAAAGACCCCCCATGTTGCGTGGAAAGACTAAAGAGCCCTTCTGCAGACTGTAGCTCATGAGGTGAAGGGCCCATGTTTGGGTTCTGTTCATGACCCATTATCTTGAATGTCCCGCTAGTACCCGGACATCCCTCTTGGCATTTGGCCACACCTGCCTTCACACATGTGTCTTGCTGTACAAACTGCAGACAAGATCCACCTTTTCCTGTAGTAGGCATACTTCTTTTGTCCTCTCCTGCCCCATTCTTCCATAATTCTGGCTTTGATTGGTTGAGTGGAACTGACAGACTGTTGCTAGCACCAGAAGCAGTTGATTTTTTTCCCATCTCGGGTTCCACTCCTTCTATCTCCTGGGTTTCCTGAATTCTAACAGCGTACATTTTACCAGCAACCTTGAACTGAAGCTGAAGGTGTATATCCGTCAAGCTCCCAGTTGCCATTTGTACCACAGCCGCATCAAGACGGTTCCAGCTGATGGTATGAGTGTGTACCTGGACCAGTGAACCAATGGAGTGAAGGATTTTCCGGAACGTATCTTCGCACCAGACATTCAAAGGCAGCCCCTTGATCTGAACCAAGTTAAGCCTTTTCTTCTCTGTATCCTCCTATTTCCAGGGATGAATGTCGAAGAATAAGCCATTCCAGAAATGGTGATTAGTGGTAAGCTCACTGGTCATCTTCTCCTCTGAAGTAAAAGTAGTAAGACATTGCTGTCCCCCCATATTCGTGCACTCCACCTTCAAGGGGAAACAAATCTCTCTACAGCAGCCTTTGCGTAATATACCAACGACACTTCTCTTCAATCTAGCCTGGGCTTCAGCATCAGGGTAGAGTTCCATTGAGACGCGTTCTGGAATGTGCAAGGTGGTTGCCATTGCGGCCTCTGCATAAGTGCGGCCATCACACTCCTTGAAAACCCTCGTAGGGGAGGCAGAATGGGTGGTACTAGGCTCAACTGGCATGGTAGGACGAGGTGCAATCGGAGGTGGGAACCTACGTTGATCACCTGGATGGGTATATCGGGCCACATTAAAACTCATGCAGGTAGAACCGCCAATTATAGAGTTGAGTCTCCTTTGTCTAGTGACTTCCTGGACTCCACACCTTACAAATTTGGCAAAGCCAAAACGCAGTCCCCTCCTGGATTTTCGGACAGAGATAAAGACATCTACAACAGGTTCAATGGCAGCAATTTCCTTGAAGAGTTTCCCTGAATGCCAACCCTCTGGTATTCCTTCCACAAAATACGAAATGTACCGGTCAGTAGCGAGCACCTGGTCTGGGTTCCACAATGGATGAGCGGACCTTGGCACTGGGTTGGTGAAGGATGGGTTGGCAGCCCAGTAGCAATGTGAGCAGCAGGAACGGTTGTATTGTGGCTGGGTTTAGGATACGTGTTGGGGTGGGGCGTGGAGAGAGGGGGGAGGTTTTGCAACATCTGCATTATAAGCATAAATACTAATATAATGGATGTTGTATTTGTTATAAAGAAAGAAAATTCGTAAAGGCAAGCAGACTTATGAAAGTCGTAAAGGCAAGCAGACTTGATTTAAGAATGACATATGACATAGTATTTGTGCTTCTGTAATAAAGTTTACTGTCTACCCTTTAATAAAATATACTCAAAATAAGATCTGATTAGAAGCTCTTATTCATTTCACTCCTTGTAAGGAAGAAGAAAGTTATAATCTTACAGAATAATCCAACAAATCGTCAGGATTTTTTGGCATAGTGAAAATTCAAAAGAAGTTGCAAAATTTTCCTGGGTGAAGGCTACCTAGTAATCCTATTTCACTGCCCACCAACTCTGTCCGTTTCCACTTCACTGCGACCTCATAGAGACTGAAGTAATAATGTGATTCTGGAAATTACACAACTTCCCAAAGATATATAGAGAGAGTACTACCACGGTGGATTGACGAAGGTGGCTGTAATAGGAAGATATATATTTCTTTTTCAGAGATTTTCAAGATATTTTGTCCAATGGTAATGGTTATAATGTGATCTAATACAAGACATTTTATCCAATGTTATTACTTAACATTTGAGTTTTTTTTAGAGATATCTGATGTTTTGTCATATTTATACTTAGTTTATTCAAATCAACTGATAATTTTAGATTCTAAGGAATCTTTAGTATAGACAATGATAATGGTAGCTCTAAATGAGATAGAAGTTATGTACAGCTCTAAGAAACTGTAAGGTAGGTCCTGCAAGGTATTACGAGCATATCAGAATCATCAGATAAATAAGACTTAATGCCATTATATAACAAGGGGGAGGTTCTATTCTTATGGCCACAATATAGGGTCGTCTTCCCCAAATATGTGGTTTTCCGCCATTTTCAGATGAGATCGCAAGGTGCTATTTTAACTCTTGGCTGCTACTTGTTGGGAAGAAGAGGAATCGAGATATATGTTACTGGCAGCAAACCCCAATCCTAGTCCGTTCAGGACAAATTCTAATCCTATTTGGTTCAAAATAAATTCTAATCCTATTTGGTTCAGGATAAACTCCAATCTTAATCGATTTAAGATAAACACATGTTATCCTAGTCTAACTAGGATTTTCTTTTGTATTAATACTGTAATGATCTTTTTATCTCTAATTTTAAAAAATATTAAATTTGTTATAAGTTATGTATTATTAGATGATACTTTTATATATTACACTTAAATAAAATTGTAAGAGATAATTCGGTCTCTTGATTAAAATAATATACGGATTATTATTATTATTATTTTATTAAATATGTATTAATAAATCTTTAAAAATAAATCAATTAACAATAAATTTTATTTTTAAGTTTTAATTTTATTCTAATTCCCATAATTTCGGTTTAAATAAACAAATTTCCATAATTAATGCTTGTAATTAGCCATCATCGACTGCTTTAATTTCGGTATAAAAAAAAAACATACATCCGATTCTGTAAATTAGACTTCCCGTCGACAAAGTGGGCAAGTCTTACGCTTTTCCAACCAACTAAAAATACATTCTTCATGAAACAAATGGGTGCAGGGCATAGGGATAAGCGCCGCCTTTGTTGAGAACTCATCCAAACAGACTGGACAAGTATCACCGGACAATGGTTCTTTCAAGCCCTCACTACTCATAAAGAATCTCTTCGTCTTCAGCTTTTCCATGGCCGAGCTTGATGAAGCACCTGAATTTGACACTTGCACATCGTCTGGGTTATCATGTTGGACCCAGTGGTGGACCAAACACCCATGAACAACCGTAACTTCAGCCACCAGCCTGAACCCACAAACACCCCCTGATCTCCTGGCCTCCTCGGCAACCGCGAGTGCGATCTTGGAAGCCACTCGGCGGGCAGAAGAGGAATCGAGATTCAAGGCGGTGGTAAACATGTTGGTAAGGTAATCGATACACGAAGAAGGGTCGGCGGAAAAGAGTAGCTCGCCGGGAATGCCGATTTCTGATGATGGACCATTAATTGCATCCCCTTCATCTCTTACGAAAGTAATTTGGCCATCCCTCAGAAATATCCTCTGATACCGTGTTCTTTGATGGATTTGAACGAGGAAGCCAGGTTGATCGAGGTGGTTTATTGATATGAGCTCGGTATCAAGATAAATAAGTTCTGGAGACGCCATCTTGTACCCAATATCGTTGTTTTCTTAAACTATAAGAAGGGTAACGCTGGTCCTCTATTTATAGTTACAGAACCGACTTGTATTTGGTTTGGGACAAAATACACGACGTCCTCATGTAATTAGGATTTGCTTTCGTAATATAAGATAACGAATCTTTATTTTCATATACTAGACGTATCAGCTTATTACCTATCATAGGAAATTATTGATATTCATTTTGGTCCTAAATAATTTTGTAATGTAAAATAAATTTATTAAATAAGTAAAATATTAACCAATAGAGTCCCAGAAATCATCAATGAGACATTAACAATAATAGTAACAATGATATTTAGTACTATCTCCGGGGCTAATTTTCGCCTGATGAGGTCCACCATCTCAATTTTATACAACTCTTTAATAGGAATAGTATTTTTATTAATTTTTATTATATTAAAAAATAATAAAAATACTATTTCATATATAATAAAAAAACAACAAATTGTTGTTAAGTCTATTACATAAAATTGATATAGTGCACATGATTTGGTGTCCTTACATAAACAGACAATAATACAGAATTTCCAACATTGTCCGTCAGGATTTTCGGAGTCGTCCGCACCAAGAACACAGTCCACGTCATAATGATCATGATTAATTTATAAAAAATATTATTAAAAACAAAATTTAATCTCTTAAAACAATTGAGAAATCAAAAAATATACATAAGAGGATTCTAATAAATAAAAAGGCCACAATTTTTCTTTGGGCCATTATTTCAATCTCTTAACATTATAAGAGAATGAAACACACAACTTAAGTATTAGTGAAATCCTGTGTATGTTATTTAAAGGGAAGCATTGGCTACACATCAAAATCTTGTTGATGTTGTGTATTGAATCTCTTGTGAAGATATGTTGATGGGTTTATAACAAAAACTTTGCATTTTGGTGCAGTTTCTTGTTCTCGATCGGATTACTGTATGAGGTCAACAAGCTTTCTGGAGTGGTACTTTCAAAAAGTGAATCTAAAACAAAAAGGCACTGAAGGCCCTCAGAAGCTAGCCCATATGGAATTCATCTTCGTGTTTTTGGTTTCCTTGTTGAGATCTTTTGAGATGTATCAGGCGTTCATGAACTGTGAAAACTTACAAAACTGGCGACCTCTCCTTCAGGGTCGCATGAAGAGTTTCTGAGATTAGACCTCTTCTAATTCCTTTGATATATTGAAAAAAAGGGTTAAAATTTTGTTTTTGAAACTTTAACTTCTGATAATTGAAACCAGTAGTTGCTCCTACAGTGTTTCCTTCTTCTGAGCTCTGTTTGCAAGTACTATCGAAGGATAGGTTTAGCTGGTCTGAAGTTTTTATTCAATGATCGAACTTTTAATATTTGGTTAATGACAGATGAATTTTACCAAAAGCATATCCGTCATCCTCGTAAACTGTTGTTTCCTTTTTAATCTTATGAGAACAGACTTCTTTGCAAAACATTTGCTTAAGATTCTAAGAACCTGTAAGGTATTTCGAGGTATTACGAGCATATCAGGGCCATCAAATAAGGCTTAATGTCATTATATGGTAAAGGTGGAGGTTCTATTCCTATGGCCACCATGTAGGGTTGTCTTCCCCAATAGGTGGTTTTCTGCCATTTTCAAATGAACTCGCAAGGTATTATTTTAACGCGCTTTTGTTGTTATAGTAGAAAATTATTTTGGTTTATTGATTGATAAGAGTAAAAAAAATACAAAGAAAGCTGCAAAATTTTGAATGTTAACACCGACTTTACCCTTTAAGCTTCTTGTTAATATGTTTCATTAGGAAGATTTTATTATATTATCTATATTTTTTCTTAAATACCATGAATAAAAGGGATGGGCTCCCAAATTACAATTCCTAAATTTATTGGATTAAGAGCGAAGATATTAGATTTTGAGAGCTTCTGTTCTCTCTCGTATTCATTTTTGGTATTAAAAAAATATATAAATAATATCATAATATATTAATCAAATAATATAATAAAATCTCTCAAAAAATAGGATAAATCTTCATATATCTTTTTTTTTCTCTTTATGGCTTTTAACACATTTGATTGTCATAGTCTTCATATATAATTTTGTCCACCAATTGATGGTGCCAAATATTAGCTAAAAAGTTAATTGTGTTTTACTTTTGATTCTCGTGGAGATAAAAATATTGTATTTTGGGACCTCATGTCTTTCTTATTTATGTCTGGTATTTAAAAAAAATATAGATAATATCCTAATATATTAATATATTAACCAAATAATATACTAATATATCTATACTAATATAAATTATTCAAATTTATCTGTTACATAGATTCTACAAATTAAAGTTCCAGTCGACAAAGTGGGCAATTCTTCTGCTTCTCCAGCCAACGAAGAATGCATCCTTCATGAAACACATGGGAGCAGGGAAGAGGAATAAGCGCCGCCTTTGTAGAGAACTCGTCCAAGCACACTGGACAAGGATCAGTGCTCGTCAATTCTCTCGAACTATCACTAGAATCCATAAAGAACCTCTTCCTCCTCAGCTTTTCCTCCACAAAGCTTGACGCGTCACCTGAGTTTGAGGCCTGCACATGATCCTCTGGGTTATCTTGGGACCAGAGAAACACCCAATCCTCATGAACAACGTTAACCCAAGCCTTCATCCAGAACCCATATAAACCCCGTGATTTCCTGACCTCTTCGGCGACAGCGGGTGCAATTTTGGCAGCAACTTGTTGGGAAGAAGAGGAATCGAGATGCATGTTAGTGGCAACTGCGTCGGCAAGGAAACGGATAGTCGAAGAAGGTTCATCAGAAAAGAGTATCTCTCGGGGAATGACGATTGCTGATCCTACACCTAATGCATTCCGTACGTCTCTTACGAAAGAGATCTCGTCATCGATCTGAACTATCGTCTGATGCTGTTTTCGTTGACGGATTTCCACGACGAAGAGTGGTTCTCCACCAATGGGGTTTATGGATCCAAGCACAGTATTAACAGAAACAGTTTCTGTAGAAGACATCTTTGTTCTTAAACAATAAGAAACAGAGACCGCTGTCCCTTTTATAGGACTGAACAAACCGACCGACTGCATCATTGGCACCTTTTATCTTATATAAATCATGCCTGGATTTGTTTGGCTAAGAAAATTTCTTTGTTTTTAGGATAAAAGATTATCTTTATCCGTCACATTATTAATATCTATTAAATTATAAATATCTTATTCTTATATTTCAAGAACTTAAAGTTTAAATTAATTAATACTGTAATGATCTTTTTATCTCTATTTTTTTAAAATATTAAATTTGTTATAAGTTATATATTATTAGATAATACTTTTATATATTACACTTAAATAAAATTGTAAGAGATAATTCGGTCTCTTGCTTAAAATAATATACGGATTATTATTATTATTATTTTATTTTATGTTATTTTATTAAATATGTATAAAAAATTATGTATTAATAAATGTTTAAAAATAAATCAATTAACAATAAATTTTATTTTTAAGTTCTTTGCCAGCTAGCTTCATTTTCATGGCCATTATATAACTTCTTTGTCCATTGTCCTTCTCTTTACCTCACCCCTTGGAAGCTTAACCTTAACAGTGCAGGTCCTCCCCATCCATGGTGTTATAAGCCAATAGCCTAAGCCTACGCCAGCCAGCTAATGCAATGTCTATTACTGAGTTCAAACCAAGCTCGGTTGTTCAACCCGGCCCTTCTTCTACTTCTACTTCTACTTCTACTCATCGAGGGTCCAGGAAGAGGACCAGACTACATAACACTCCATACCATGGAGTGAGGAAACGTAGCTGGGGTCGCTATGTCTCTGAGATAAGGCTACCGGGTAAGAAGACGAGAGTATGGCTTGGATCATTCACCTCACCCGAGATGGCTGCGCGGGCTTACGATTCTGCTGCTTATTTCTTGAAGGGAAACGCAGCCAGTCTCAACTTTCCGGACTCGGTGGAGATGCTTCCCATGCCGGAGTCTTGTGCTGCCAAAGACATTCAGTTGGCAGCGCCTGAAGCTGCTCTTGGGTCTGAGTCGGCAGTGGGGAAGAAAGTCGTGAAGGAAGCCGCCAGGGCGGGTGGTGAACCAAAGAGCTCGATTTGGGTCGGATTGGATGAGTTAGAGATAGGAGCTGTGTCGTTTCAGGAAGTAGAAGAGGTGCCTTTCTCAGGCCAACTTAGGTTTGATTTCCTGGGCGAGGAGGAACTATTTCTGTGTAAATGATGATTTCATGGTTTTAGCTGTCAAAGGCTTTTAATGTACTTAAGGTGATCCTGTAAAGCTTTTTTTTCCTTGCCGATCACAAACCTAATCTTTCGTCAAATTTCGATTGTAATAGCAGAAGAAACACAACAACAGATCAGCATCTTGTATAAAACTTGCTCGTAAGTTACAGGGAAAACGCCAATCAAAATTCTACTGAAACTACTTTCTTTTTGGGTACATTGAAATCCTGCTAACATTTGTGACCCAAAACATGGTAAACAAAATTTCTTTTTCAGATAGTTGCGGCCAGGAATGTGGGGGGTAATGGAAAGCTGATACAGCATCGTAAATCAGTAAAAATGGTATCTGCATCATAACCTGACAGTCATTAGAGGGCTAAACATAATGATTTTGTATGCAATTTTTGCAGATAACAGCAAAGAATATAGTGTTAACCAATTCGGAATGCTGTCGACACAGCCGGAAAAGCAGGAATCGTACCAATGGCGAAGAGAAGGAAAACTGTTTAATCCTCCTCCATGGGTACTTCTGGAATATCAAACCTGTCTTCCTCGATTGTCTTGTTAATCACAGATAGTACAGAGCAGTTAAGGAATAACTGAATATAACAAATAACAATAAGAATAAATAGCGGCAGGGACAAAAGAAGTATGAGATTATCACTTGGATATTACTTATAAACGATTATAGAGCTAAACAACAATCAATCATTTTACATGCAAAGGATATCTATCGGCATGGGATCATCCTTCTCACCACGATTGCGGGCATTCTCCAACTCTCTGATGATTTCAGGAGTTACCTGCAGATGAAATGGGAATGATATTAGGTAACGCCAATCCATCACATCCATTACCAAGATCTTCTTAATTATAATAATGTATATATCGACTAATCAAAATGTATCTCAACTCGAGAGGGTTACCAAATAATGTTTTTGATGTTGAATTAGTCTTCCAAGGTTTTCTTTGTCTTCCTTCTTTAGTGCATTCTTGTACCTGCATCCGTGTCAGATAGCCATTGTGAAGAAAGGTTCTTATAAGTGAATCAATTATCTAAAGCTGCTTAAAATGAATACCATAACAGTTGGATATGCAAGAGATATTTTAAGGGAAAACCTGAAATATATGACTAAATAGAACACCTAGCTCTTTAGCAACATAAGCAAAATTAAAATTTACAATAGAGAAAAGCAGTAATGCATAAGTTAATACTGAAAATAAATATAAATTCCTTCAATAGGGATTGAGGAATAATGAGTAAAGATGAATGGGAGGATAAAAGTTCAACTTCGAGTTCATTGATTGGATATTAACTGGAGCCAAGGAAAAAGGTTGTTGAGTGTAAAGTTAGTATTACAGTTGAAATTACAAAAATTAGAATACTTGGCTAAAATATCAAAATTCTACTAATGCTGTATATCCCAGGGAAAGCTCCTTAAAATATAAATAGTAAACTTGGCTATTTCACCACATCATCTATTCATTTTACATAGAATACGTCAAGTAAATGAGGAAATTATAAAAGAAAAATGCAAATTGACCAACCTTTGTACAAAGGCAAGGAGAGTTTGGTGCCATATTACAGGCATTACTCTGGCATCTTCACGGAATCTCATAAAATGATCAACAAGTGCATCAAGAACACGATGTGGCAAAGCATAGTTTTTTTCCAAAAGAATTTTGATAAAATAACTGCAGATATAAACCAAAGAGCATCGTCAACAAATTAAAAGACCCAAATACAAATTGAAAACCATAGATACATGAAAGGAGGGGGAAAATGAAATAAAATATCATAACCTAAGCCTTTCTGTGATTAAAGCAAAGTTTAGTTACAGGTAGAGACAGAGGATTGAGAGGCTAGGAGAATCTAATATACTACATAATTCTATACAAAGATATTGCAGCATTGTGGTCATACTTGTGTTCTTTAACAGAAGAACCTGAGCTCAACAGTCAATTAGACCCTCAAAATGATCATAGCACACGCTAAAGCTTCCTTAACTTTTCAAACAAAATGATAGCCAATCAGACAGACATGTGCAAACTGAGAATCACAGACATAGTTTGCATAAAGTAGACACTTGTATACCTTGTAGTGCCACAGTAATCTGCTTCAGCAAGCTTCAACAATGCAACACTGCGATTTCAATTAAACATGGAATAAGAAATCTTCTATACCAGTTAGAGACTATAAAACAGATAAGAGAATTCTAGGAACCTACACAAGGACAACATCCACATGCAATTGAACTTATAATCACTTCAAAAACCTTACAATGTGCAAAACATAATGAGCAAATGGAAAGTCAAACTTTCCAATTCTCAAGGATAATTGCAAACACAAAAGCTTAAAATTCTCCAAAAGTAATTGTACCATGAGTGAAGCATCGGAATGGAACATTTTTCAATGATACTTCCAACAATGACAGCTTCCCTAATATTGCATGTTCCTGACTGCATATAAAATTAGGGGAAAACAGTTAAGAATAAAGACAGATGCAAAAACTAATAATCAAAAGTAATATCAGATTTGTTGTTTTTTGCAGAAAATCTCTCTAAATGGATAGTCAATGCTTGAGAACTTGTCTTTGGATGATGTTTTATAGAAAAGATAAGCAACAAATTTCTAGCTTCTTCTGCAAGTTATTATTCACAACACAGAATATCAGAGTCAAGTGTCATACGCAAGAAAAGGGTTAAAACAAAACTGAAGACTAATAACAAGATAATATAGCAGATGATGCAAGGAAAAATAATGTGATAAGATGCCTTACACAATATAAAACATTGGAGTTGAAAATTATTTGTTATCAAGCAATGAGATGCCGATAGGAAGAAATAATTTGCACTCACCTTGCAAAGGGGGAGCAGTATTCCCCTGTTAAATGCGGCAGGTTTGTAAAGGGACTTTTTAAGAGATTGATATAGGTTGAAGTGCAGACTTTTGTTCTTCCTAATGTCCTCTCTGACTCGAGGTAGTAATACAAGCTTATAGAAGCGCTCCACTTTCTTGGAACCCAAATTGGAGGCAAATATTTTTGTGGCTTGGAACATGGCAGCAGGTGACCACTTCTCAGGTTCAGTAAGGTACAAGACCTCCTCCCAGAGTTGCATGGAGGGGACATGCTTAAAAGCTTTGGGCAATTTTCCAGATGTGAATTTATTCAGAGCCTCACCAACTCCCTTGTACAAATCTATGATAGACTGATCTAACTTTGGCAAAGGTCGTGCTTCTGCAAAGACAAAATGTAGTTTTTTAATAAAAAAAGATTAAAAGAATGTAACCATGAGGACATGATGATTAAGAGGTTTGCTTTCAGACGAACCTGAAGCGCCTT
Source organism: Passiflora organensis (assembly GCA_019739055.1). Classification (NCBI taxonomy): domain Eukaryota; kingdom Viridiplantae; phylum Streptophyta; class Magnoliopsida; order Malpighiales; family Passifloraceae; genus Passiflora; species Passiflora organensis. The sequence continues at coordinate 26,263 of JAEPBF010000281.1, forward strand.
TTATGTTAACAGCACTGGATTTGATTTTTTCAATGATAACGTCGGACAGAGTGCGGTCAGAAGGAGCATCCTTAGAGAAAAAAGACTCCAGTAATTCTTCTTCATTCTCATCAATCTGCTCTTCGTAACGTGCATAATTGCTAGAGAAATCATCATATTCATTAGCATCATCCTTCTCTTCCTCTGACTCAGTGTCATCTCCATCCTTGTCTATATTGTCAAAGTTAGACCGAGGAATAGGGTTAGGCTCCTGCTCCTCTTCCTCGGCTTGAATCTCCTTCTGCTGAAGAAAGGCCTCTTTCAGGATTTTTGAGCTGATCCCGGATGCTATCATCTATTCACCAATACTCCAATAATTAGTAAATACTCAGATTAGTTTAGCCAATGGATAACTTTTCATGTAGCAAGCATAAAATACCCGTCTTATACTTCTCCCTATCCATACATATACCTTAGATCGTTCCTGGTGGGTCTTGGGTGCTTTGGATCGCTTCTTTGAAGACATAACCGAGACAGTGTCACCTCCCGGCATGAAAGGCTCGGGGTTCTGCTGCCTCGCTCTTTTCTGCTTCTTCCCCATTCCTTCAATATACTTTTATATTCCACCCACTGCGAGCAGATACCGCAGACAGCACCACTGGATGGAGGACAAGACAAACAGCCATAAGCCAAACCAAAATTACCATTACCGTTTTTTGAAGCACTAAAACCCTCAAGGCTCAACCTAACAGCTTCGCTTAATGTCTAAAAGTCTTGACAAACTAAAGAGCTACGAAATTCCACTCACCAAGCGGCCGATTAGACTGCACCAAAATAAGGTAGCAACTGACGGCGAACTGCTAACAGCGAAGCTGAAGCTGTGGAGGGACTGACGGCTGAAGTTGATTTCGCTGAAGCTGAGGAGGGACTGACGGCTGAAGTTGATGAAAGGTGGAAGGGCGGACGACGTGGTCTGTAAAGTAAATAACCTTAGGTTTAGTGAGGTCGATTGTCAGATGATTATATTTGGTTTTAAATATAATTCGTTATTATAATATAGTCACGTTGAGATAAAGATTTTTTTATAAATTTATATTTTAATTGGATTTTATATCATATTTATCATATTTTATTAATTTTTTTTGAAATTAATGTTAAATAAAATTTTCAAAGTTATATCGACATTCAACTAAAAATATTTTTATATATCAGTCTCAAAATTTTATTATTTTCTTTATTAAAATTTATATTACTTTTTATAATAAAAGGATTATCATATAACTAATACAATTCATTTCTTTTTGGATTTTAATCAATAACTGTTAAGATAATCACTCATCAAGTAAATTGTAATTAGAGATAAGAAAATTTTATTGTTCTGAATTTATCAATTAATTTTTTCTATAAATAACATGATAAAAATAATTTAAATTTACCAAGTATAATATCTAATAGTTTATAAAAAAACAATGTACTATAATAGTAATTTACCAAATATAATAAATAATAATTTATATAATAATTCTTGTCAACATCATTTCTCCTTGCGTCCTTAGTCACTCGATCATCCATGGCGAATACACAGGAAGACACCAAATTATGGCACATAGTTGAAATTCCACAACAGAGAAACTGAAAAGGGGAAGATGTTATTATGTACTACACATCCAAGCAAGTAGGCCAACCATCTAACGAACAGCACTAGACAACTATATCAACCTATCCTTCAGTGGGTATTTACAATAACAGAAGTAGAAGTATACCAAAACAGTATGTTGCTTGCGTTTGAAAAAGTAGAAGATGAAGTTCATCTTTCCAGGGTCAGGGATACGGAATCCGAAACCGGGATTCGCAGGTGAAACTGATTAACCTGCAATATGAGCGAACCAGAAAGTCAAGGAAAGCATACTGGTAAGCTATTTGACATACAAATCTTAAACCAGTACAATTTGATAGTATGGAAGAGTATAATTAAGTCTTTAAATGTATGTGCAGAAGAGAAAGATGGTAATGCTCTGATTACATTAAGCTGGATATGGAAAGGACCATTCAAGATCTAGCGTGACAGTGTGTGAGTAATACTAACTGACAAGCTAACATGGATGCTAAGTCGATATAAACTAAACAAAGATTTGAGAGAGTTTACATCTGAAATTCCACAAACTTATGCCTTCTTTGTAGATTGGTTTAACTTCTTTTCCTGTTCAGGGAAAATCGAAGAAGTTCCAAAAAAGCGAAAACAAAAAAGGAACAAAGCAAGTATAGAATGCGGAATGTAGAGCCTATTCTGCAAGCAGCTCTCTGTCAGTGTTTGGGTTAATGCAAGTGTGCACAAAGAAAGTCAGATTCCAAGGTCAGGAAGAGATTGAAGCACATGGTAATTGGAGGATGGAACTAACTATTTGTAGTATCAATGGAATCAATCAAGGAGGAGAACAAAATCATTTTCCTCAAATTTGGATAGTTTTCTAAGAGTTATACAAGTGCTCTACATCCCTTTTCATGTCAGAGAAAGGTTCACATCTTATACAAACTAGAGAAGCGAAACCACAGGATATCTGCTATAGTACTGTGGTAGAACCAGATGCAATAAGTAGAAACAGTTATCTCATTACTGTTTCACAGAATATATATCCCTCAAGAAACAAACCAAAGTAATGAGAGAAAGCATCAAACGTCAAATATGAAGCATTGCAAGAATTGGAAAAAAGTTGGAAATTCCAAGAAACCTGAGCAATTCAAGGGCTCCTTGCAGTGTCATCATCGAGACCCATGAGACAAAAATTGTGAAGAAAGCCACATAGAGTAACATAAATTAAAAGAAACCGTCGAAATTCAAGCATACCTATGCAGTGTCATGGTCCCAAGACCTATGAGTTCTCTACAGATGAAGCCCAGCAAATAGCAACTCCAACTCCTCATCCTGAGAGGCACTCCTCTGAGCAAACCCAATCCGGAAAACAACAGAATAACTCGTCAGAAAAGAGAAAAAAAGCGCCACCCACTTCCAGGATTCCAATCATTTGACACGACGAACATACCTTAGCCGACAAAAGTTGCAGGATCTTATTAAGAACACGCAAGCGGTGGGTGACGTAAACGCTGGTGGGAGGGAGTTGGGTTATCCTCTTCATTTCTTCCTCAACCGCCGTCTTATTCAACTTGCTCCCTATTTGCCCCCCTCGGGTAACATTCGTACCACTACCGCTACTCCTTACCGCGCTGTCCATGCGGCTCCAATCCATCATTCCCAGAAAAAGAAATAAACAAAGAAAAGAAAAACCCAAATGCAAACCCTTTATTAAGAAGCAGAAGAAGAAGCATCAATCAATAGCTTCAAACATAGAAAGAAAATCCACCAATCAAACCCTTCATTAGAGAACAGAACATAAAAAGAGAAATCACCACGCCTTACGGTTGTGAGCTGGGCCGACTTATGGTTTCAATCAGGCCCAAGATAACCTACAGGATGTGCAGGTCTCAACCCAAGGTGCGTCATCAAGTAAAGATATTATTTTACCATAAAATTTCTCGGAATTATTATTTTTACTTTTTTTAATAATTAATTTATGTAAGGGAATATTACGAAAGCAAATCCTAATTACATGAGGACAACGTGTGTTTTGTCCCAAACCAAATACAAGTCGGTTCTGTAACTATAAATAGAGGACCAATGTTACCCTTCTTATAGTTTAAGAAAACAACGATATTGGCTACAAGATGGAGTCTCCAGGAATTATTTATCTTGATACCAACCTCATAACAATAAACCACCTCGATCAACCTGGCTTCCTCGTTCAAATCCATCAAAGAACACGGTATCAGAGGATATTCCTCATGAGAGATGGCCAAATTGCTTTCGTAAGAGATGTAGGGGGTGCAATTAATGGTCCATCATCAGAAATCGGCATTCCCGGCGAGCTACTCTTTTCCGCCGACCCTTCTTCGAGTATCGATTACCTTACCAACATGTTTGCCACCGTCTTGAATCTCGATTCCTCTTCTGCCCGCCGAGTGGCTTCCAAGATCGCACTCGCTGTTGCCGAGGAGGCCAGGAGATCAGGGGGTGTTTGTGGGTTCAGGCTGGTGGCTGAAGTTATGGTTGTTCATGGGTGTTACCACTGGGTCCAACATGATAACCCAGACGATGTGCAGGTGTCAAATTCAGGTGCTTCATCAAGCTCGGCCATGGAAAAGCTGAAGACGAAGAGATTCTTTATGAGTAGTGACGGCTTGAAAGAACCATTGTCCGGTGATACTTGTCCAGTCTGTTTGGATGAGTTCTCAACAAAGGCGGCGCTTATCCCTCTGCCCTGCACCCATTTGTTTCATGAAGAATGTATTTTTGGTTGGTTGAAAAAGCGTAAGACTTGCCCACTATGTCGACGGGAAGTCTAATTTACAGAATCGGATGAATGTTTTTTTTTTTTTTACCGAAATTAAAGCATTCGATGATGGCTAATTACAAGTATTAATTATGGAAATTTGTTTATTTAATCCGAAATTATGGGAATTAGAATAAAATTTATTGTTAATTGATTTATTTTTAAAGATTTATTAATACATATTTAATAAAATAACATAAAATAAAATAATAATAATAATAATCCGTATATTATTTTAAGCAAGAGACCGAATTATCTCTTACAATTTTATTTACGAGTAATATATAAAAGTATTATCTAATAATATATAACCTATAACAAATTTAATATTTTTAAAAAATAGAGATAAAAAGATCATTACAGTATTAATTAATTTAAACTTTGAGTTCTTGAAATATAAGAGTAAGATATTTATAATTTAATAGATATTAATAATGTGATGTATAAAGATATTCTTTTATCATAAAAACAAAGAAATTTTCTAAGCCAAATAAATCCAGGCATGATTTATATTCTTTTAATCCAATAAACATCATTTATATAAGTCGGTCGGTTTGTTCAGTCCTATAAAGGAAGGGACAGCGGTCTCTGTTTCTTATTGTTTAAGAACAAAGATGTCTTCTACAGAAACTGTTTGTGTTAATACTGTGCTTGGATCAATAAACCCCATTGGTGGAGAACCACTCTTCATCGTGGAAATCCGTCAACGAAAACAGTATCAGACGATAGTTCAGATCGATGACGAGATCTCTTTCGTAAGAGACGTACGGAATGCATTAGGTGTAGGATCAGCAATCGTCATTCCCCGAGAGATACTCTTTTCTGATGAACCTTCTTCGACTATCCGTTTCCTTGCCGACGCGGTTGCCACTAACATGCATCTCGATTCCTCTTCTTCCCAACAAGTTGCTGCCAAAATTGCACCCGCTGTCGCCGAGGAGGTCAGGAAATCACGGGGTTTATATGGGTTCTGGATGAAGGGTCGGGTCAACGTTGTTCATGAGGATTGGGTGTTTCTCTGGCCCCAAGATAACCCAGAGGATCATGTGCAGGCCTCAAACTCAGGTGACGCGTCAAGCTCTATGGAGGAAAAGCTGAGGAGGAAGAGGTTCTTTATGGATTCTAGTGATAGTTCGAGAGAATTGACGAGCACTGATCCTTGTCCAGTGTGCTTGGACGAGTTCTCTACAAAGGCGGCGCTTATTCCTCTTCCCTGCTCCCATGTGTTTCATGAAGGATGCATTCTTCGTTGGCTGCAGGAGCAGAAGAATTGCCCACTTTGTCGACTGGAACTTTAATTTGTAGAATCTCATGAGACCATAACATACTATAGTAACAAGAGAAATTTGAAATATGATTATGTAATTAGAAATTTGAATAATTTATATTAGTATTACTTGATTATATGGGAGATATGGTAAGATATTAATTGGTTAATATATTGGATATTAATTATGTTTTTCTTTAAATACTAGACACAAATAAGAGGGAGTTGAGCTCCCAAAATATAATATCGTCTATCTTCAATTCGTAGCGGAGCAAATTTATTAAGTACCTATGAGAATGAGAATGAGAAGTGAAACACAATTGAATTTTAAATAATATTTTATACCATAAATTCATGAGCAAAATTATCTATGAATATTATGAGTGGCATAAATGAAAAGCTATAAAGAGAGAAAAGTGGATATATTTTTGATTATTAGAGATTTTATTATATTATTTATTTTTTTAATAAAAAAATGAATAAGACAGAAGCTCCCAAAATCTATTATCTTCAATATTAACCCAACAAATTTAGTAATTGTAATTTGGAGCACATCCCTTTTATTCATGGTATTTAAGAAAAAACATAAATAATATAATAAAATCTTATTAATCAAAGAAATATTAATATAAATTTATTCAAATTTCTTAATTTCTAACGGCCTAACAAAAAGATTAAAAGGTAAAGTCCGTGTTAACATTCAAAATTTTGCAGCTTTATTTGTATTTTTTTACTCTTATCAATCAGTAAACTAAATTAATTTTCTATTATAACAACAAAAGCCTTAAAATAATACCTTTCGAGCTCATTTGAAAATGACGGAAAACCACTTATTGGGGGAGACGACCCTACATGGTGGCCATAGGAATAGAACCTCCACTTTCACCATATAATGGCATTAAGCCTTAGTTGTTTGATGTCCCTGATATGCTTGTAATACCTCGAAAGACCTGACAGTTTGTTAGAATCTTAAGCAAACTTTTTGCAAAGAAGTCTGTTCTCATAAGATTAAAAAGGAAACAAAAAGTTTATGAGGATGACGGATATGTTTTTGGTAAAATTCATCTGTAATTAACCAAATATTAAAAGTTCGATCATTGAATAAAAACTTCGGACCAGCTAAACCTATCCTTCGATAGTACTTGCAAACAGACTCAAAAGAAGAAGGAAACACTGTAGGAGCAACTACTGGTTTCAATGATCAGAAGTTAAAGTTTCATAAACAAAATTTTAACCTTTTTTTTTCAATATATCAAAGGAAGTAGAAGAGGTCTAATCTCAGAATGGGGCCCTTAAGGAAGGGTCGTCAGTTTTCTAAGTTTTCACAGTTTCATGAACGCCTAATACATTTCAAAAGATCTCAACAAGGAAACCAAAAACACGAAGATGAATTCCATATGGGCTAGTTTCTGAGGGCCTTCAGTGCCTTCTTGTTTTAGATTCACTTTTTGAAATACCACTCCAGAAAACTTGTTGACCTCATACAGTAATCCGAGAACAAGAAGCTGCACCAAAATGCAAAGTTTTTGTTATAAACCCATCAACAAAATTTTGATGTGTAGCCATTGCTTCCCTTTAAATAACATACACAGGATTTCACTAATACTTAAGTTGTGTGTTTCATTCTCTTATAATGTTAAGAGATTGAAATAATGGCCTAAAGAAAAATTGTTGCCTTTTTATTTATTAGAATCCTCTTATGTATATTTTTTGATTTCTCAATTTTTTTAAGAGATTAAATTTTGTTTTTAATAATATTTTTTATAAATTAATCGTGATCATTATGACGTGGACTGTGTTCTTGGTAAAGAAATTTAGTAAAGATTCGTTATCTTATATTACGAAAGCAAATCCGAACTACATGAGGATAACGTGTGTTTTGTCCCAAACCAAATACAAGTCGGTTCTGTAATTATAAATAGAGGACCAGCGTTACCCTTCTTACAGTTTAAGAAAACAACGATATTGGGTACAAGATGGCGTCTCCAGAACTTATTTATCTTGATATCTACTTCATATCAATAATCCACCACTGGCTCCACCACTGGGTCCAACATGATAACCCAGACGATGTGCAGGTGTCAAATTCAGGTGCTTCATCAAGCTCGGCCATGGAAAAGCTGAAGACGAAGAGATTCTTTATGAGTAGTGAGGGCTTGAAAGAACCATTGTCCGGTGATACTTGTCCAGTCTGTTTGGATGAGTTCTCAACAAAGGCGGCGCTTATCCCTATGCCCTGCACCCATTTGTTTCATGAAGAATGTATTTTTAGTTGGTTGGAAAAGCGTAAGACTTGCCCACTTTGTCGACGGGAAGTCTAATTTACAGAATCGGATGTATGTTTTTTTTATTTTACCAAAATTAAAACAGTGGATGATGGCTAATTACAAGTATTAATTACGAAAATTTATTTATTTAATCCGAAATTATGGGAATTAGAATAAAATTTATTGTTAATTGATTTATTTTTGAAGATTTATTAATACATAATTTTTATACATATTTAATAAAATAATAATAATAATAATCCGTATATTATTATAAGCAAGAGACCGAATTATCTCTTACAATTTTATTTAAGTGTAATATATAAAAGGTATTATCTAATAATATATAACTTATAACAAATTTAATATTTTAAAAAAATAGAGATAAAAAGATCATTACAGTATTAATTAATTTAAACTTTGAGTTCTTGAAATATAAGAGTAAGATATTTATAATTTAATAGATATTAATAATGTGATGGATAAAGATATTCTTTTATCCTAAAAACAAAGAAATTTTCTTAGCCAAACAAATCCAGGCATGATTTATATAAGATAAAAGGTGCCAATGATGCACATTCCTCGTTTTTTAATCCAATAAACATGATTTATATAAGTCGGTCGGTTTGTTCAGTCTTATAAAGGAAGGGACGGCGGTCTCTGTTTCTTACTGTTTAAGAACAAATATGTCTTCTACAGAAACTATTTCTGTTAATACTGTGCTTGGATCAATAAACCCCATTGGTGGAGAACCACTCTTCGTCGTGGAAATCCGTCAACGAAAACAGCATCAGACGATAGTTCAGATCGATGACGAGATCTCTTTCGTAAGAGACGTACGGAATGCATTAGGTGTAGGATCAGCAATCGTCATTCCCCGAGAGATACTCTTTTCTGATGAACCTTCTTCGACTATCCGTTTCCTTGCCGATGCGGTTGCCAATAACATGCATCTCGATTCCTCTTCTTCCCAACAAGTTGCTGCCAAAATTGCACCCGCCGTCGCCGAGGAGGTCAGGAAATCACGGGGTTTATATGGGTTCTGGATGAAGGGTCGGGTTAAAGTTGTTCATGAGGATTGGGTGTTTCTCTGGCCCCAAGATAACCCAGAGGATCATGTGCAGGCCTCAAACTCAGGTGACGCGTCAAGCTCTGTGGAGGAAAAGCTGAGGAGGAAGAGGTTCTTTGTGGATTCTAGTGATAGTTCCAGAGAATTGGCGAGCACTGATCCTTGTCCAGTGTGCTTGGACGAGTTCTCTACAAAGGCGGCGCTTATTCCTCTTCCCTGCTCCCATGTGTTTCATGAAGGATGCATTCTTCGTTGGCTGGAGAAGCAGAAGAATTGCCCACTTTGTCGACTGGAACTTTAGTTTGTAGAATCTCATGATACCATAAACGTAAGTACTATAGTAACAGAGAAATTTCAACAAATTTAGGAATTGTAATTTGGGAGTCATCCCTTTTATTCATAATATTTAAGGAAAAATATAGATAATATCCTAACAAGAATATCAAAAGGTAAAGCCGGTGTTAACATTCAAAATTTTGCAGCTTTCTTTGTTTTTTTTTTACTATTATCAGTCAATAAACCAAATTAATTTTCTACTATAACAACAAAAGCGTTAAAATAATACCTTGCGAGCTCATTTGAAAATGGCGGAAAACCACCTATTGGGGAAGACGACCCTACATGGTGGCCATAGGAATAGAACCTCCACCTTTACCATATAATGGCATTAAGCCTTATTTGTTTGATGGCCCTGAAAGACCTCGAAAAACGTTACAGTTTCTTAGAATCTTAAGCAAACTGTTTGCAAAGAATTCTGTTCATAAGATTAAGAAGGAAACAACATTTTACGAGGATGACGGATATGTTTTTGGTAAAATTCATCTGTTATTAACCAAATATTAAAAGTTCGACCATTGAATAAAAACTTCGGACCAGCTAAACCTATCCTTCGATAGTACTTGCAAACAGAGCTCAGAAGAAGGAAACACTGTAGGAGCAACTATTGGTTTCAATTATCAGAAGTTCAAGTTTCATAAACAAATTTTAATCCTTTTTTTTCAATATATCAAAGGAATTAGAAGAGGTCTAATCTCAGAAACTCTTCATGGGGCTCTGAAGGAGGGGTCGCCAGTTTTCTAAGTTTTCACAGTTCATGAACGTCTGATACATCTCAAAAGATCTCAACAAGGAAACCAAAAACACGAAGATGAATTCCATATGGGCTAGCTTCTGAGGGCCTTCAGTGCCTTTTTGTTTTAGATTCACTTTTTGAAAGTACCACTCCATAAAGCTTGTTGACCTCATACAGTAATCCGATCAGGAACAAGAAGTTGCACCAAAATGCAAAGTTTTTGTTATAAACCCATCAACATATCTTCACAAGAGATTCAATACACAACATCAACAAGATTTTTATTATATATGAAATAGTATTTTTATTATTATTTTATATAATAAAAAATAATAAAAATACTATTCCTATTAAAGAGTTGTATAAAATTGAGATGGTGGACATCATCAGGCGAAAATTAGCCCCGGAGATAGTACTAAATATCATTGTTACTATTATTGTTAATGTCTCATTGATGATTTCTGGGACTCTATTGGTTAATATTTTACTTATTTAATAAATTTATTTTACATTACAAAATTATTTAGGACCAAAATGAATATCAATAATTTCCTACGATAAAACAAATGGTAATAAGCTGATACGTAAGCAAATAGAGTAAAGATTCGTTATCTTATATTACGTAAGCAAATACTAATTACATGAGGACAACGTGTGTTTTGTCCCAAAACTAGTACAAGTCGGTTCTGTAACTATAAATAGAGGACCAACGTTACCCTTCTTCTAGTTTAAGAAAACAACGATATTGGCTACAAGATGGGAGGAATTATTTATCTTGATACCGAGCTCATATCAATAAACCACCTCGATCAACCTGGCTTCCTCGTTCAAATCCAGCAAAGAACACGGTATCAGGGGATATTCCTGAGGGATGGCCAAATTGCTTTCGTAAGAGATGTAGGGGATGCAATTAATGGTCCATCATCAGACATCGGCATTCCCGGCGAGCTACTCTTTTCCACCGACCCTTCTTCGAGTATCGATTACCTTACCAACATGTTTGCCACCGTCTTGAATCTCGATTCCTCTTCTGCCCGCCGAGTGGCTTCCAAGATCGCACTCGCTGTTGCCGAGGAGGCCAGGAGATCAGGGGGTGTTTGTGGGTTCAGGCTGGTGGCTGAAGTTACGGTTGTTCATGGGTGTTTGGTCCACCACTGGGTCCAACATGATAACCCAGACGATGTGCAGGTGTCAAATTCAGGTGCTTCATCAAGCTCGGCCATGGAAAAGCTGAAGACGAAGAGATTCTTTATGAGTAGTGACGGCTTGAAAGAACCATTGTCCGGTGATACTTGTCCAGTCTGTTTGGATGAGTTCTCAACAAAGGCGGCGCTTATCCCTCTGCCCTGCACCCATTTGTTTCATGAAGAATGTATTTTTGGTTGGTTGAAAAAGCGTAAGACTTGCCCACTATGTCGACGGGAAGTCTAATTTACAGAATCGGATGAATGTTTTTTTTTTATTACCGAAATTAAAGCAGTCGATGATGGCTAATTACAAGTATTAATTATGGAAATTTGTTTATTTAAACCGAAATTATGGGAATTAGAATAAAATTAAAACTTAAAAATAAAATTTATTGTTAATTGATTTATTTTTAAAGATTTATTAATACATATTTAATAAAATAATAATAATAATAATCCGTATATTATTTTAATCAAGAGACCGAATTATCTCTTACAATTTTATTTAAGTGTAATATATAAAAGTATCATCTAATAATACATAACTTATAACAAATTTAATATTTTTTAAAATTAGAGATAAAAAGATCATTACAGTATTAATACAAAAGAAAATCCTAGTTAGACTAGGATAACATGTGTTTATCTTAAATCGATTAAGATTGGAGTTTATCCTGAACCAAATAGGATTAGAATTTATCCTGAACCAAATAGGATTAGAATTTGTCCTGAACGGACTAGGATTGCGGTTTGCTGCCGCTAACATTTATCTAGATTCCTCTTCTTCCCAACAAGTAGCAGCCAAGCGTTAAAATAGCACCTTGCGATGTCATCTGAAAATGGCGGAAAACCACATATTTGGGACCCTATATGGTGGCCATAAGAATAGAAACTCCACCTTGGTCATATAATGACATTAAGTCTTAGTTGTTTGATGGCTTTGATATGCTCGTAATACCTCGCAGGACCTTACAGTTTCTTAGAGCTGTACACAACTTCTATCTCATTTAGACCTACCATTATCATTGTCTATACTAAAGATTCCTTAGAATCTAAAATTATCAGTTGATGTGAATAAACTAATTATAAATATGACAAAATATCATCATCTGCAAGAAGAGGAAGAGGATCTAGGATAGTGTATTAATGGCGGTAGTGTGGAGTCTGTGGGTGCATAGAAACGGGAGAGTGTTCAAGGCTAACCAAAAGGGTCAGATCGCATTATAACCATTACTATTGGACAAAATATCTTGAAAATCTCTGAAAAAGAAGATATATCTTCCTATTACAACCACCTTCGTCAATCCACCGTGGTAGTACTCTCTCTATATATCGATGGGAAGTACTGTAATTTCCAGAATCACATTATTACTTCAGTCTCTACGAGTTCGCAGTGAAGTGGAAACGGACAGAGTTGGTGGGCAGTGAAATAGGATTACTAGCTAGCCTTCACCCAGGAAAATTTTGCAACTTCTTTTGAATTTTCACTATGCCAAAAAATCCTGACGATTTGTTGGATTATTCTGTAAGATTATAACTTTCTTCTTCCTTACAAGGAGTGAAATGAATAAGAGCTTCTAATCAGATCTTATTATGAGTATATTTTATTAAAGGGTAGACAGTAAACTTTAATACAGAAGCACAAATACTATGTCATATGTCATATGTCATGCTTAACTCAAATCATATATAGTTTTTGATTGGGAACCAAGAGGAGGGGCTTTTCCTTCTGCAATACAATGCCTCTCACTCAGATCCAACTTGGAAGGATCCCCGCCATCAGGTAATGACCAAGTGAAGTAAAGCAATAAAGAGGCCAGAATCAGACAGACTTCCTTGGTTGCCAATGGTTTTGGCCTTTATAATCCATGTTTGAACCAATAAACCTGTCGGGTTTAAAAGACAATGGATCCTCCCATACTGCGGGATCACGCCCTATAGCCCATGGGTACCGTTGGTTTCCCTCTTTAGCTCTTCACTTACTTTCTTCATCACTTGTTTGTTCTTCAGGGGTTCAGTCATTGCCCATTCAACTGTTGCAGTTGTTGTTAGACAAACATAATCCAAGAAATTCCTTTGAGCACCACTCACAAAGCTTTCTCTTCTCTCCTTCACAAAATTTTCCCATACTGCACACATCTTATGGTAGCATTTTCTCGTCTCTATGTTTAGACCCTGGGGATCTAAAGCAGCAAATATAGGATAGAAATCTACCATATTTTGAGTGCCAGAACACTCCACCATCTTACTAATAAGACCTTTCAATCCTCCAACCACTCCCTCATTGTAAGGACCCAAACCCGGAAAGCGGGCCCTTACCGCCGTGAAGCCCGGAGAAGCCCGACACGTGGACCAATCCGAACTCCACAAGGCTATTTTGACTTTTCAAACGTAAATCCCCAAAAATAAGATTTAAAATATTTACAAATTACAGCATAGCTGATAAGAACTAAATACATGGCACAATAAATAACGGAGAACATTTAAAACAGCGGAAGTCTTTTATAACAACACAATACAAACCAGTGAAACCATAACACACAAGCCCCAAGTATCTGAAAACGAAACCAAAAATCCAAACAATAAATATTCAACAGTGTGCCAATAAAACCATACATGTGCAGATGCAATAGTCCCAGCGAGTAGTCCCAACGTGCACACTGAAAATAGCTACTGCTCACGATCTAATCCTGGGAGGGAAAAACAAACACGAAGGGGGTGAGATTTTCGAGAATCTCAGTAGGGGACAACAAAGCGGACTTTTCAAAGAAGAGGGACAACAAAGAACTTATCAAAGGAGAGGTACAATACAACAACTTATCAGATGAGAGGAAACAACAAGGAACTTATTAGAACATTACTGAACTTGTAATTTCTCAAAACTTAAACTTTACTGTTTACTTTACAAAACATTACTTACTGGACCCAACATGTACTTTATGTTTACTTTACAAAACGTTTACTTCTGACCTCGAAAATGTACTTTCGCTTTCAACAAAGAACTCAACAGGGTCAATAGTAAAAACATGGGCGGACTGGAAATCACTTCCCGAGTAACCCCCGCTAAAGGGAAACCGGAAGCCCACTGGTAGGTTTTATACATATACTTTTAAAACAATTACATACATAGCCCCTTCTACCAGTGTTGTCCGAGACTAGATTGATTAATAAAACTTATACGGAAAGGATCAACTAGTCCCTTTCAGATCATCCTGCGAAGCAGGGAACATACAGTAACCATACTCCAACCATACGCCTCCCAACAGATGAGTGTCTCTCCGCTTACTCTCAGAGACCGAGCACTCACCACGTTTGGCCAAACGGAACACAAGTACGAGTAACATAAAAACTTACATACTTTACAAATCACAAACTGGTTTAACTTTCAATAACACTGAAATACCATACTTTACAATTAATACTCAATAATACGATATATTATCATATATCGTTACAGAAACCTTTGATTACAACCTTTTTATTACTTTACGGGAAATGATACGGAATCAGCCCAATTTACACAACAAATCAATCAAATGGACTTTGATTGAACACATGAAATTTTGGAGATACATTATGATACATTACGGGTACATACGGAAAAGTCAATGTAATTTGGACAATGGATCCATCGGATGGGCTCCGATGGATTACACAACAATTCAATGACCAAAGTACGGATTTAAAAATCAGGAATACTTAATATGAGACAAGTACGGTAAAGACCTCATATTATGATACTTTATAGCTACCTACGGAAGAGAACAATGAAATTTTGAACAATGGACCAATCAGATGGGCTCCGATGGACTATACAACGAATCAATCAAAACCAAGGTAAAACGGATTTTACAACAAGGAAATACTAATGATGAACCACATACGGTAAGGACCCTACCTTACGGGCTGAAGAAAAGGAAACGATACTCTTGCCTTTGCCCTCAACACACGCTCGTCCTAAGCACACAACCTGAAGGTTAGACTCATCATACGAATATTAACCTTTAAATCACTATAACTCAATAACCACACATCAAATGGAAAAACGGATCGCGCCATTGCGATCAGAACGTCGAAATTACCTAACGGGGAGGGTTTCACTTTTGGTCAACGGTCAAAGTCAACTTTAACGGTCAACGGGTCAACGTTAGTCAACTGGTGAACAGTGTCGGGTCACCGGGTCGGGCCGACGGGTCACGGGTCGCCGGTCAACGTGAACCGTGTCGCCGGTCAACGGTCGCCGGCGGTGGCCGGAAAACTCCAACTTCATCTAAAACCAAAAATTTTTACATCAACATGAAGCTACAACCATCAGGATTATGAATCCGAAAACCAAACTTCAAGACTTACTTTAGATTGGCCGGAATTGACGATTTTCCGGTGAGAATTTCGAAACTTCCGAGCTCCGATACGGGCGTGTCCGTGGTCCGATGAAGGTGAAACCAACAGCAGGTTGATCGTGATGATGAGAGGAACACAATGGTACCAACAATTCGACGATCAGACGGTTGGATTCGATACTACAGGTGATTGAAAATGAGAGGAAAAACTGGAAAAATAAATCAAATATGTCGGCAGGGTATTTGGCAACAGGGAGCGGGCAACAAAATAAGGGTATATATATTAGTGGTGACGTGGCAAAATTTGCCACGTCAGCCACGGAGTCTCACAATCTACCCCCCTTACAAAAAATTTCGACCTCGAAATTTACGTACCGTACTACTGAAAGAGATAGGGGTAACGCTCCCGCATAGATTCCTCAGTCTCCCAAGAGAGCTCTTCGGAACTACCACTACGCCAAGAAACTCGTACCATAGGGACTAAACGACTGCGAAGCTGCCTAATCGACTCGTCAACGATAGCCACTGGCTGAGCAGGAAATGACAAGTCACTGGCAACCTCTACCGGTGGTGCATCCAATACGTGTGACGGATCTCGAATGTACTTCCGTAACATAGAAACATGGAAGACATTATGGATCCTCTCCAAGGACGGTGGCAGAGCAAGACGGTATGCCACTGGCCCAACGCGCTCGGTGATCTCATACGGTCCAATAAAACGCGGCGCTAACTTGCCTCGCTGTTGGAACCGAAGTACTCCTTTCCACAGTGCAACCTTCAGGAATACTTTGTCACCAACCTGAAACTCAAGGTCACGACGTCGGTTGTTTGCATAACTCTGTTGTCAGTCCTGAGCTGTCCGCAAACGCTGTCTGATCAAAGTCAACTGCTCTGTCGCCTGATCTATCAACTCGGGATTGTCCAGATGTCTCTCACCTACCTCATCCCAACATATCGGTGTCCGACAACGTCTACCATACAGCGCCTCGTACGGTGCCATCCCGATACTGACCTGGAAACTGTTGTTGTAGGCAAATTCTGCCAACGGAAGGCATCTATCCCACGTGGTATGTCTATCGAGTGCACACGCTCGTAACATATCTTCCAACGTCTGTATTGTCCTCTCGGACTGACCA
The DNA here is from genome assembly GCA_019739055.1 of Passiflora organensis. Lineage (NCBI taxonomy): Eukaryota > Viridiplantae > Streptophyta > Magnoliopsida > Malpighiales > Passifloraceae > Passiflora > Passiflora organensis. The sequence goes on from JAEPBF010000281.1 coordinate 42,965, forward strand.
TCTGTCTGGGGATGGAAGGCCGTACTGAAGTTCAACCGGGAACCTAAGGCACGATGTAATTTCTCCCAAAATCGGGAAGTGAACCTCGGATCTCGATCGGATACTATGGACACTGGCACTCCGTGCAATCTCACAATCTCGTCCATATACCGGGAAGCTAACTTCTCTGGGGTATCGGAGACTCGTACAGGGAGGAAATGGGCAGACTTGGTCAATCTGTCCACAATCACCCATACTGCATCAAAACTCCGCTGAGTCCTCGGTAGACCCACGACGAAGTCCATCGTGATATGCTCCCACTTCCATTCTGGAATGGGAAGCGACTGCAACATACCTGCGGGTTTTTGGTGCTCGGCCTTGACTTGTTGGCATACAAGGCAACAGGCAACAAACTCCGCAATGTGTCTCTTCATCCCCGACCACCAGTAATGTTCCCTCAAATCCCGATACATCTTGGTACTACCGGGATGAATCGAGAACATAGAACTGTGCGCCTCAGTCAAAATCAACTGACGTAACTCCTCATCTTGGGACACACAAACTCGGCCTCGGAACGTCAGAATACCATCATCTCGAACCCTATACTCACTGACTGTAACACCACTAGTAACATTATCCAGCTGCTGTCTCAACTGAACCAACACTGGATCCTCTAACTGCTTGACTCGGATTTCCTCAAGTAAAGTGGGTCTGGCAACAATCTGTGCTAACAATGCCCCCGAGCTATCACTGCCAAGCTGGACTCGGTTTGCCCTCAAACACATCAGCATTGGCATGTATTCTGCCCGAACGTAAGCCAAGGAAGATGAAGTCTTCCTACTCAAAGCATCGGCAACCACATTGGCTTTCCCGGGATGATAATCGATTACAAGATCGTAATCCTTTATCAACTCAAGCCATCTCCTTTGTCTCAAGTTAAGCTCCTTTTGGGTTAAGAGATACTTGAGACTCTTATGGTCTGTAAAGACTCTGCAAGTCTCGCCATACAGATAGTGGCGCCAAATCTTCAATGCAAACACCACAGCTGCTAACTCCAAATCATGGGTCGGGTAGTTACATTCGTGTGGCCTCAACTGTCGAGAGGCGTAGGCGACTACCTTCCCATCCTGCATAAGCACACACCCCAAACCATGCTTTGATGCATCACTATACACCACATACTCCTTATCGCTGACTGGTAAAGTAAGAACAGGAGCGGAAACCAATCTGGACTTCAACTCCTCAAAACTATGCTGACACTTCTCGGACCACACAAACGGTTCGCCCTTACGTGTCAACCGGGTCAGCGGTCCTGCTAACGTCGAGAAGTTCTCCACAAACCGTCTGTAATAACCGGCTAAACCCAGAAAACTTCGTATCTCAGGCACATTACGGGGAGGTTCCCATGATACAACAACCTCGATCTTCTTGGGATCCACCAATACTCCTCTAGCCGACACAACATGTCCCAAGAAACCGACTTCTCGCAACCAGAACTCACACTTGGAGAACTTGGCGTATAACTGCCGAGCTCTAAGTATCTCCAATACCATCCTCAAATGCTCAGAATGCTCCTCCTCTGACTTTGAATAAATGAGGATGTCATCGATGAAGACAATCACGAACCGATCAAGGTATTCCCGGAATACCCGGTTCATCAGATCCATGAAGACAGCCGGTGCATTCTTCAATCCGAAATGGCATGACCAGAAACTCGTAGTGCCCGTAACGAGACCTGAAAGCTGTCTTCGGAATATCAGAATCACGGACCCGTAACTGGTGATAACCCGATCTCAAATCAATCTTTGAGAATACCGACGCCCCCTGCAACTGATCGAACAAATCATCTATTCGGGGCAATGGGTACTTGTTCTTCACGGTAACACGGTTCAACTGCCGGTAATCAATGCACAACCGTAGTGAACCATCCTTCTTCTTTACGAACAATACCGGCGCTCCCCATGGAGAAACACTGGGTCGAATGAAACCACGATCTACCAGATCCTCCAATTGAGCCTTCAGCTCCTTCATTTCAGCTGGAGCCATCCTATACAGTGGGATGGATATCGGGTTTGTCCCCGGAATCAACTCGATCCCGAACTCCACCTCTCTCTCTGGAGGTAACCCGACTACATCATCTGGGAATACATCAGGAAACTCACTAGCAATCGGGACCTGACTCAGCTCTAGTGATTCGGCTGAGGTATCCCTGACATGTGCTAGGAATGCTGTACATCCCTTGCTGATCATCTTCTTTACACTAAGCCACGAGATCATACAAGTAGGCACAATACGCCTATCTCCCTCGAAGCAGTACTCCGAACTATCGGGTAGAGTAAACCAAACTCGCTTGGTGAAACACTCCATTCGGGCACGATACCGGGCTAAGCAATCCATACCCAATATAACATCAAACTCCCGGATGTCAAGCGGAATCAAATCTGCCTCTAACACAACTGTACTCAACCTCAGAACACAACCTATATACACCTGACTGCATGTCAAAAACTCACCTAATGGGGTCATAACCTCAATAGGTGGAGTCAACGGGGACAACGGGCAATCTGCACTAGTTGAAATTCTAGGACCGACAAAAGATCTATTTGCTCCTGGATCTAACAAAACTCGAGCAAGAACAGAAAATACAGTAATAGTACCTGTCACCACATCGGGGCTAGCACAGGCCTCAGCATCAGTCAAAGCAAAGAGGCGGGTCGGTCTCGTCTGTGCTGGCTGACTAGACTGCTAACCCTGTGTCTGACTACCAGAAGGTCTGCCTGGTGCTCTGGACGGTGGTCTGATAGAACCCTGAGAAGGTATGCGACTGCCACTAGGTCTCGAAGCACTAAAGGACTGTGATCTCGACTTCGGGCAGTCCCTCGCCATATGACCAAACTCGGAACAGTTATAACACTGTCTGTTCTGTGGACACGGTGGAATGTGGCGTCTCTGACATCTGTCACACCATGGCAAAATTCTTCCTGTACTCTGACTGGAAGCTATCGACTGTGACTGGACAGGTGTGTAACTATCGCCTCGTAGATGAGACGACCTCGGAGGATACGGTCCAACTGAACGAGTCGGTCGACGATCAAATCTCACACCATGCCTGACTGGGCCTCTGCTAGGTGCGGGGTCACTGCGGGACTGACTAGTCATCATCCTCTGACCTGAACTCTGACCCAAAACCATCTTCTCAGCATTTGCAGCAGCAAAAACTAATGCCTTGAGGTTGTCCACTGGGGTCGTACCCACGATCGTCCGGATGTCATGACGTAGACCGTCCTGGAAACGACGGGCTAACTGAACCTCTGTACAGTCCTCAATAGGTGCAAAACAGGACAACTCTCTCAGCTCCTTCTCGAACTCTAAATCAGTCCGAGCACCCTGCTCAATACGGTAAAACTCTGCCCTCTTGGCGTTCTGATGAAACTCTGTGTAGAACCTGTCATGGAACAACTCAAGAAACTCAGCCCATGACGGTAACTGACCTCGGAACCTCAAACTAACAGACATCCACCACGTCAAAGCTTCTCCCTTGAGCAGATAGGTGGTTATGGCAACCTTGTCCTCCTCGGACAATCGTACAGCCATCGCTGCTCGGTCAAGCTCCACTAGCCACTGACGAGCCTCAGCTGGACCCTTTGTACCTGTAAAGTTGGTACATCCCAACTCTCGAACATCTTTCAGCAACCTCGTGAAACTGCGCTCCCTGGCATCAGTCTGCAGAATCGGGGCCACAGGTTGCTGAACTGGAGCAATAGGTGCCTGAGACGGGGCTGGTGTCGGAACAGACTGGGTCTGGGCTACTAACTGCTGTAAGGTAGCCAAAATCGCTGCTAAAGCTGGGTCTGAAGTTGGTACAACTGGAACAACAGGCGCTGTCGGAGCAACAGGCACGACTGGTGGAACCTGGTCACCCGGATCCTGACCTGTCCCATGAACTGACTCGCCAGTAGCATCCTGGCGGTCTCGTGCTGCTGTAGTACGTGTCCGCACCATACTGTACACATCAAACAAACAAGGACATCCTAATTAGTCTACAGACTAAAGGGGACAATTAATACGATACAACGCTGGACTATGCACGTGCAGTGTAGTGAGTTGGAAATCATACTTTAAAAATATTACGAAAACATTTTCAAAACTTGGTTTGTAAAAACCTGGGGCTCCGCTACCACTCCTGTAAGGACCCAAACCCGGAAAGCGGGCCCTTACCGCCGTGAAGCCCGGAGAAGCCCGACACGTGGACCAATCCGAACTCCACAAGGCTATTTTGACTTTTCAAACGTAAATCCCCAAAAATAAGATTTAAAATATTTACAAATTACAGCATAGCTGATAAGAACTAAATACATGGCACAATAAATAACGGAGAACATTTAAAACAGCGGAAGTCTTTTATAACAACACAATACAAACCAGTGAAACCATAACACACAAGCCCCAAGTATCTGAAAACGAAACCAAAAATCCAAACAATAAATATTCAATAGTGTGCCAATAAAACCATACATGTGCAGATGCAATAGTCCCAGCGAGTAGTCCCAACGTGCACACTGAAAATAGTTACTGCTCACGATCTAATCCTGGGAGGGAAAAACAAACACGAAGGGGGTGAGATTTTCGAGAATCTCAGTAGGGGACAACAAAGCGGACTTTTCAAAGAAGAGGGACAACAAAGAACTTATCAAAGGAGAGGTACAATACAACAACTTATCAGATGAGAGGAAACAACAAGGAACTTATTAGAACATTACTGAACTTGTAATTTCTCAAAACTTAAACTTTACTGTTTACTTTACAAAACATTACTTACTGGACCCAACATGTACTTTATGTTTACTTTACAAAACGTTTACTTCTGACCTCGAAAATGTACTTTCGCTTTCAACAAAGAACTCAACAGGGTCAATAGTAAAAACATGGGCGGACTGGAAATCACTTCCCGAGTAACCCCCGCTAAAGGGAAACCGGAAGCCCACTGGTAGGTTTTATACATATACTTTTAAAACAATTACATACATAGCCCCTTCTACCAGTGTTGTCCGAGACTAGATTGATTAATAAAACTTATACGGAAAGGATCAACTAGTCCCTTTCAGATCATCCTGCGAAGCAGGGAACATACAGTAACCATACTCCAACCATACGCCTCCCAACAGATGAGTGTCTCTCCGCTTACTCTCAGAGACCGAGCACTCACCACGTTTGGCCAAACGGAACACAAGTACGAGTAACATAAAAACTTACATACTTTACAAATCACAAACTGGTTTAACTTTCAATAACACTGAAATACCATACTTTACAATTAATACTCAATAATACGATATATTATCATATATCGTTACAGAAACCTTTGATTACAACCTTTTTATTACTTTACGGGCAATGATACGGAATCAGCCCAATTTACACAACAAATCAATCAAATGGACTTTGATTGAACACATGAAATTTTGGAGATACATTATGATACATTACGGGTACATACGGAAAAGTCAATGTAATTTGGACAATGGATCCATCGGATGGGCTCCGATGGATTACACAACAATTCAATGACCAAAGTACGGATTTAAAAATCAGGAATACTTAATATGAGACAAGTACGGTAAAGACCTCATATTATGATACTTTATAGCTACCTACGGAAGAGAACAATGAAATTTTGAACAATGGACCAATCGGATGGGCTCCGATGGACTATACAACGAATCAATCAAAACCAAGGTAAAACGGATTTTACAACAAGGAAATACTAATGATGAACCACATACGGTAAGGACCCTACCTTACGGGCTGAAGAAAAGGAAACGATACTCTTGCCTTTGTCCTCAACACTCGCTCTTCCTAAGCACACAACCTGAAGGTTAGACTCATCATACGAATATTAACCTTTAAATCACTATAACTCAATAACCACACATCAAATGGAAAAACGGATCGCTTCATTACGATCAGAACGTCGAAATTACTTAACGGGGAGGGTTTCACTTTTGGTCAACGGTCAAAGTCAACTTTAACGGTCAACGGGTCAACGTTAGTCAACTGGTGAACAGTGTCGGGTCGCCGGGTCGGGCCGACGGGTCACGGGTCGGGTCAACGGGTCACGGGTCGGGTCAACGGGTCGCCGGTCAACGTGAACAGTGTCGCCGGTCAACGGTCGCCGACGGTGGCCGGAAAACTCCAACTTCATCCAAAACCGAAAATTTTTACATCAACATGAAGCTACAACCATCAGGATTATGAATCCGAAAACCAAACTTCAAGACTTACTTTAGATTGGCCGGAATTGACGATTTTCCGGTGAGAATTTCGAAACTTCCAGGCTCCGATCCGGGCGTGTCCGTGGTCCGATGAAGGTGAAACCAACAGCAGGTTGATCGTGATGATGAGAGGAACACAATGGTACCAACAATTCGACGATCAGACGGTTGGATTCGATACTACAGGTGATTGAAAATGAGAGGAAAAACTGGAAAAATAAATCAAATATGTCGGCAGGGTATTTGGCAACAGGGAGCGGGCAACAAAATAAGGGTATATATATTAGTGGTGACGTGGCAAAATTTGCCACGTCAGCCACGAAGTCTCACACTCATCATTCAGGCCCATCAAGTCTTTCGAGAATAGAGCATTCCCAAGTGTATTGAAAACAACAGTAAAAGCAGCTTTTCCCACATTAATATCGTTCCCTTCTCTGCTTTTCAAATACCCCACCACTTTCCCTCATCTTTAGCTCTCTCAGGCCAGCTTGTGTCTCCATTACTCGGGCTGAAAATAGCTCGTTCCTGCATAAAGCTCGCACGGTTTTCCATGAATCTGTGCATTTGGGAGCAAAATGAAAGCCCATACAATCAAGGTCGACGTCAGGATTACGTATCGAATGTGGGACATATCTTGTAGAGAAGGAACGATCATGGGTCTTCAAAAGATGCGACCACCACAACTTGAGGCAAGCCTTACTGAGATTAGAGGGCCGTACACTTTGGAGAAGTCTGCCATTGAAATATGAGGTAAATTCCTCCTATGGGGAATATTGCCAATGATAGGCCATGGCTTGGAACCAGGAGGAAGAGGCTTCCTTTCAGAAGATGGAAACCTAATAAACATGAAGATAATATACAGACTGGTTAGTACAACAACCATGAAGAATTTATGTAAGTGAAAAAGGTGGCATCGACATTGTCATACTTATTAACTTCAATAGAATTAGTATGTAATTAAGAATGTTGCACTTTATAAATATTGGTGCACATTCCTCGTGTTTTAATTTACAAGATTAAAGGAAATATATAAATCCAATAAACGTATGTATCACACCATAAGTCGGTTTAATCCAAAAACACCCCAAGTCGGTTTGTTCAGTCCTATAAATCAAGGGACAGCGGTCTCTGTTTCTCATAGTTTAAGAACAAAGATGTCTTCTACAGAAACTATTTCTGTTAATACTGTGATTGGATCAATAAACCCCATTGGAGAACCACTCTTTGTCGTGGAAATCCGTCAACGAAAACAGTATCAGAGGATAGTTCAGATGGATGACGAGATCTCTTTCGTAAGAGACGTACGGAATGCATTAGGTGTAGGATCATCAATCGTCATTCCCCGCGAGATACTGTAAGGACCCGAACCCGAACACCGAGCCCTTACCGCCGTGAAACTCGGATAGACCCAACACGTGGACCAATCCGAATCCCACTAGGCTATTTTGACTTTTCAAACACGATTCCCGAAAACCAATACATTTAATGATTACAAAATGGAGCATGACAAATTAAAAACTGACATCTGGCATAAAACGGAGTAAACGAAATATACAGCGGAAGACTTTCATGACTGGAAATGAAATACCATAAACGAAAACGGACCCAAACAGTCAAGTCCAAAATCACGAAATGGGCTTAAAGCCCGATACGTAAAAACAAAGTACACGATAACGAAAAGATGTATAAAACGTAAAGTAGGTCAAACATTCAAAACGATTCAAACCGGAAAATGCCAGAAATGGAAATCTGTATAAAACGTGTAGGTGCGATAGTCCAGCCGAGTCGTAGGAAACAACCACACCTCAAATGCCGTCTACGGCTCTCGTACTACTCCTGAAAGGGGGAAATACAACAACGGGTGAGATTATAAAATCTCAGTAGGAGTCACAGCATCATATGTCCTACGGGCAAACTGGAATACAACAAAGGAGGACAAGGAACGGATCATGATGCAAACAGGGGTGTAACTGAACAAACGTGAGGGATATGGAATTAGCACATTCACTTTCTTAATTCACAATTCCAACCCAATATATTATCACACAACGGTTCATATCACCACACGATTAACATTATTAATCAGAAACCATCGGGGTGGACATCGTAAAACACTCCTCTAGTAACCCCCGCTAAAGGGAAACCGGGAGCCCACTGGCAGATTAATTTATTTTTAAAACAATACATAATACGTAACCCGTACTGCCAGTGTTGTCCGAGACTAGGCAGAGAAAATATCACACACATCGTACCTGCCTCAATACACAATATGAACCGACCTGCGAAGACATGGCAGGTATACGTAAACATCACCCATACGACTCCCAACTGGTAAGCAACTCTCCCCTGTAACGGGATTCCGTTGACTTACCTCGCATTGGCCAAGCGAACATTTAATTTATCAACTGACAACACACATTAACACACACACATTGATATTGTTTCATTAAAAACCACAAGAAAACTTATATTTGTACACATCAATTCCTTAAAGTATTCGCCTCGCATACCCCTTTTTACTAATAGTTAACATTGGTTAATAAACATTAAAGTCAACTGGATAAATAATTTGCCAGCAGAGGGTTGCTGGGATTTAGCAATCGACTAATACAGGGAACGTAGAAGTCTCATGCTTATTATGGAGAACTTTAGTGGCGGATAGGGACTTCAGCTAATTGGTAACCACTGCAGAGTTTGGTACGTTTCACAGAAGAAGCTTGCTCCTAAATTAGTTCACATCCTTGCTTAATCATCAAATGCCGGGATTGACTTAGATTCCATCCCTACCCATTTTTATTAATTTCGTTATTGGATTAGTTAATTTGATACATTATATCGGAACAAGTGGAACTCGTTGCTGAAGGAAGAGGAAGATGAGCATTGAGTGAGTCGTGCACAATGACCAAAACTCACGAAAAACTGGAATGCGAAGTAAGCTATGATCCAAAAGAAATTCATGAAAAACTGGGATGAATCAATAAGAACAAAAGCCCAGTTATTACGGCAACTCGAGGAAGAACATGCGACGGTCTACAAGGAAGGAAAAAGGCCAACTGCGACAGTGAATGGGTACTGATACGAAAGAAGAAACGAACAAGTAATTCCCAAGGCAAGACCCAACAAAGCACACACAAGAGATACAATCAAGATGCCGAGAAAAGGGATGGCACAAATTTCACGCAAATCTCAGGAGCTACGGCGAGGCAGGTAAGGGAGGAAGAAGAAAAATGTAACCCATGCCACTTACAAAGAGAACCAAGCCGCACCGGAAATACAGAGCACCGAAAATCAAAGGAAACCAGCACACACACGCACGCTGCTCAACCAGGAACGAAGATCCAGAAAATACTGAGGAAGAAGAAGATCAAGGCACCGGTACGAGGGGACATGCGAAAGGAGAACAACAGGGAAACATGCATCCGATTTACGCGAGTAGAAGAAAAGAGCGAGAGCACAGAATCGGAGAAGCACTGCTCACGACACTGGGTACGGATGAAGGAAAGAAAACAGTAAGCAGCTGGGTACGTGACCTAACGAAGGGCAATTGCGAGGAAGAGACGCAAGCTGGGTATGGGACAGAACAAAGAACGGAGGAGGCAAATGCGAGCTGGAAGAAAGGGGAGCTAGAACCGGGTCTACTCGCTGCTATGGTTGAGACCCCGAGCTCCAAGGTGGAACTGAAACCGCATATAGAAGCAGGGACACAACAATGCAGGTCATCTCTTAGCATAGAAAAGTCACCTTTTATTAATTAAAAAGATAACTAAACAATAAAACAAAAGGGAGAGTGGCAACTCTCTTTTTGCGCAGCCACAAGGAGGAATGAAAGGAAAAGTCGACAACACTTATGACAAGATGAATACTTGGGGCATAAAGAGCTAAAGGAAAAGTCAACAATGGCTGCAAGAAAGGGACCCATGTATATATATTAAAAATGAAGATTATTAGGTATACATCCCATTCCATTATTTAATTGAGTGGAACAAGAATACAACGGAAGGAAATAAAAGAAATCAAAAGAAAGAACATCAATCCAGCAAGGAAAGACAAGCTCGACAAGAAAAGGAAAACAAATAAGAAACTGGAAAGGGCTGGCTGGTACGAAGCTACAAAGGGAGAAGAAAAGAGAGCCAAGAAAACAGAAGAATGAAATCCAATTGGATAGCTGCTATAAGAGGATCTAACGTACCTAAGTAAACACAGAACAGAAATCACCAGAACACGAAATACGAATCACGCATTACGAGACATGATTTTATAATTAAAACAAAGGTAATTAACCAGCCATCAATAGGAGTCAGAAACAAGGGTTGATCAAAGCATTCAATACCAAATAAAATAACGGATTTAGAAACAAGAAGGATTCACCAATCAGACTTATGAGTCATAGACTCCTACCTGAAATGCAGATGAACAACTGGCAATCTCTTTGCCCTTATCACGATTCGCGAACTCAGATACACCTGAATCAGACCCCAATCAGATAAATTCATGAACCTAATTAAAAATACAAAAAGATGCTCCTTACCGTACCCTCTCTGATCTACAAGATTGGACTACAATCTGACTATGGAACCAGGAAGGGCTAGATTGGGAAAGATGTGTAAGAGAAAAGGGAGCAGGGAACAAGGCGGTTACTGGCTGTCTGTATGAACGTGTGTAAGGCGACAGATAGGGTAGGCAGATAGATTTTTAAGGGGTGTATACAGGACTGGGCCTTAGGTGAGTTACTGGGCCTAGAACCAAAACACAAGCATCTACAAGGCCCTCGGGACATCAAACAGGCCCGGAAACAAGCCCGGGTCCGATAGGGGCAAAACGGTAATTTTTCTACCATCTCAGTTTTCATCCCGGTCAACACTTCAAACGTACACGTGGGCCACTAATACTATGCTGATTGGACACCCGATTGGGACGAGGTTTCACATCCTCCCCTCCTTACAAAAATTTTGTCCTCGAAATTTACGTACCGCTCAACGAATGGAGTTAAGACCACGATTGATGGAACCAAGGATTACAACAAGCAATTTACACTAATTGCAATATTGGGGCCCACAAACCACATATTCGCTTTGGGTTCTATCACTACTATAGCATTACTCGATGAATAGTAACAATACTTGTCACCATGTTCGATTTTGATTAATTAATTCCTAAACTAATTAATTACTTACGTACAAAAATGCGAAGGAAAGAAGATGTGAACAAAAGAAATCCATGCAGAAACGGAAGAACACGCCTGATATCTAGAGGATTCAATTAATACTCTCCTTGGGACAACCATGATCTTATGTTAATTAATTAAGTAGTAAACTAATTGACTAAATACAAGAATAAATGGAAATAAAATACAAGGAAGCAATTTACTGCACCAAGCAAGAGTACACGCTCGACGAGGGAAAAATGAGCGAACAGAAAACAGAAGGGAGAAGCAATAGCTGCGCATGATGTTATATCAGCCTTGCAAATGAAAGGAAAATAAAGGCTGCGACTTTCACTGATGGAGTTTCCTGGCAGCAAATATTATTTGTGACGCTTGTCAGTAGTGAGGAGCAGCTTTTAATGACAATTGACATGAAGGCTATCGTATAAAAGGAATAGAGGAAATCAAACAAAGAAGAAGAAAAGAGCCCCCTTTTTTTTTTTTTCTAAGCCCACAAACCATAGCCTCTATTTAGTCTTAATCCCTTAAGGAATAGATAACTCATTCAGTTTATAGCCAGCCCCAAATATCAAGTATTTTATTTATTTATTTATTTTTTTTTAATTGACCTCTGTTGGATAATTTATGCGTTTTGGATTTTGGTTTGCTAAATTATGGTTGGAAAAGTACTATGAATAATTTGAGATATTATTTAATGGAATTGTATTATAAACTATGAGGACTGAACTTCAAATTTTGGGACCCCAAATAAGATATAATATAATAAAGTCTTCTGCTTATTTTTACTAATAAGAATATTTTCCGTTGTTTCTTTATAAATGAACCGTTACTTGGGAATGGTTCCAAGGAATAAATGGGATAAGCCTAGTGATTCGAAATAGTTTGATTAGTCAGGCTGTTCAAGGACATATGATGGATGTCGGCGACTCAAGTTCGAGGTACTAGTCGTCACATCTTCGTCATACATTGTTAGCCAGAAAAACTCTGATCTTGCATTCTCTCTCTAAAATATTTCTTAAAAATACATTATCACTCTTGAAAAGATTTCCTCAAAATACATTGTCGTCCTCATTCTACTTTTTTTTTTTATTTTGTTTGTACCTGTCCTGTTTACTCTTTGCTGCTTTTAGGAGTTGCAGTTTTGATAGAGTTAAGATCGTGTCCTTAAGCTTAGAAAACCTGCAACCAAATACTTACCCTCATTATGATAAGATGAATATTCTCTAAATTCAAACTCCTGAACAGTACATGAATGAATGATGTATTCCTTTCCAAAATATGAGTTGAAGGGTATCCTTAACAAGAATCGTATGTCCCCTCTATACTACCTACTATCCCATATAAGACTCACCCTGCCAGTTATTTCCCGTAAAGCCCTGCTGCCAAAGTCTTTTACTGCGGAAAACTGCTTCTTCATTCTTCTCCCAAAGTTAGTAACTGTAATCACCAGAAAGTCTGGTTTCTATTTGGTGAGAAATTCCCTGTCAGCTAAAGCAACTAATCTACATAATGCAGTTAGAAGAATAATGCAGAACTTTCCTTCTACAGGATTACTTATTCCACCATTATTAACTCAGCAGAGCAGCACTGATGGAAAGTTCACTCTCTAGAAGGGAGACAAGAAGGTTCTTTGCTTCTTGCGTTTGTTGCTCTTCTTTAAAGTCATGGCATTTTTTTATTCTTCCGGAATCAGTCATCACCAAAGGTTTGCCAAAATACAACGCATGACTAGATGCACAATTCATTGGTATTATACAGGTCTTGGGCTAGCAACAGTGAACAAAATCTAGGGTAAAGATGGTAGAATTGAAGTCATGTGATTTCTTGATGATCTGTTCTTTTCCAAATTTCCAAGAATCTAGCCATAATAGGATACTTTTGGGTGGTCTACGGAAGGAAGATGCCCTTCAACCTGTCATAAACAGAGGGGCTGGAATGGAGGAGATGCATGTGTCTTATTCGGCCAACCATTGTGGGTTAGTGTAACAAATATCCCTCTTGAGCTTCTGACAAATGATCAATTGGACTACATAGCTATGTGTTGTGGGTACTCTCCAACATAACTTACTGCTGCTGATAAAATGTTTAGTTCCCAGAATGTTTATATTTCTGTCTCTTCTGGTATCTTCAAGGAATTATTTCCTTCTACAGAGTTTCTAAAAAAATGGGAAGAACCTCTGTAATCATTGTTGTCTATTCATGGAGACCATAATTCATGTTAAACAGTTAAATACTGCTTCTATGGATGCCCTTGAGATGGCATGCGATGATCTTATTTCCTATCAACATAAAGAAGTTTGAACTGAATTGGTTGAATAAACTGTTACTTCACCTAATGAGAGAACTACTTTGCCTTCTGATGCTTCTAAGGCTAATTTTTCTTCTATCAACCGATCTACTAAAGAAGCCAGTGTAAATGAACAGAATCTGCTGCCAATAGTGTACAAATGGACTCATCAGGCAAGAATAAAGCTGCTTCTGCTGGTGTTTCCTTTGCTATTCCAAAAGGTTGTCAAGGCTAAGCATGGAAAAAGCAGAAGAGACAGCAGCGTTAATAGGAGAAGTCTGACTTGAATCGAACTTAAAAATGTTGGGAAAGCCACGTAAACCGGAATGATAGTATGGTTGGGACAAGTGCTAGGAATGCATCGGGGAAGGTGCACAACTTTATCAAAACAGAATAGAAGACAAAGAAGCACACAAAAGTCTGATGGGTAATACAAGATTATCAGTTATTACAGAAAACGAGTGGCTTGATGGGAAGGACCGAGAGTTGACTGAAAGAAACGAGAACCAATAGGAAAAATCGCAGTCAATAAGCAGACCCAATGAAAAGGGGTAGAGAAGGGAACCGATAGGCTAGTAGTTTCACAAACGAACAGAGGCGATTATACGAGAGAAATGAGTCACAAGAAATCAACAACATAGAAATCAGGAAAAAGAATTCCACAACAGAGAGTATAAACAATAAGAACGAAACAAGCCGATCAGACAGAGGAGGCGTAGTCTCCTACCTGGCGATTCCGAGCGGCAGCGGTACTACGTGTCCTAACCATGGTAACTGCATATAGCACGTAATAATGACGAAACATAAACCTAGTAACTCACATAACTAACTTAATGATACGACGCTGGACTATACACGTGCGAGTGAGTTTAAAACATATTTTCCGAAAACAGTCCAAAAACCGATTTGTAAAACCATGCTCCGCTACCACCATTGTAAGGACCCGAACCCGAACACCGAGCCCTTACCGCCGTGAAACTCGGATAGACCCAACACGTGGACCAATCCGAATCCCACTAGGCTATTTTGACTTTTCAAACACGATTCCCGAAAACCAATACATTTACTGATTATAAAATGGAGCCTGACAAATTAAAAACTGACATCTGGCATAAAACGGAGTAAACGAAATATACAGCGGAAGACTTTCATGACTGGAAATGAAATACCATAAACGAAAACGGACCCAAACAGTCAAGTCCAAAATCACGAAATGGGCTTAAAGCCCGATACGTAAAAACAAAGTACACGATAACGAAAAGATGTATAAAACGTAAAGTAGGTCAAACATTCAAAACGATTCAAACCGGAAAATGCCAGAAATGGAAATCTGTATAAAACGTGTAGGTGCGATAGTCCAGCCGAGTCGTAGGAAACAACCACACCTCAAATGCCGTCTACGACTCTCGTACTACTCCTGAAAGGGGGAAAATACAACAACGGGTGAGATTATAAAATCTCAGTAGGAGTCACAGCATCATATGTCCTACGGGCAAACTGGAATACAACAAAGGAGGACAAGGAACGGATCATGATGCAAACAGGGGTGTAACTGAACAAACGTGAGGGATATGGAATTAGCACATTCACTTTCTTAATTCACAATTCCAACCCAATATATTATCACACAACGGTTCATATCACCACACGATTAACATTATCAATCAGAAACCATCGGGGTGGACATCGTAAAACACTCCTCTAGTAACCCCCGCTAAAGGGAAACCGGGAGCCCACTGGCAGATTAATTTATTTTTAAAACAATACATAATACGTAACCCGTACTGCCAGTGTTGTCCGAGACTAGGCAGAGAAAATATCACACACATCGTACCTGCCTCAATACACAATATGAACCGACCTGCGAAGACATGGCAGGTATACGTAAACATCACCCATACGACTCCCAACTGGTAAGCAACTCTCCCCTGTAACGGGATTCCGTTGACTTACCTCGCATTGGCCAAGCGAACATTTAATTTATCAACTGACAACACACATTAACACACACACATTGATATTGTTTCATTAAAAACCACAAGAAAACTTATATTTGTACACATCAATTCCTTAAAGTATTCGCCTCGCATACCCCTTTTTACTAATAGTTAACATTGGTTAATAAACATTAAAGTCAACTGGATAAATAATTTGCCAGCAGAGGGTTGCTGGGATTTAGCAATCGACTAATACAGGGAACGTAGAAGTCTCATGCTTATTATGGAGAACTTTAGTGGCGGATAGGGACTTCAGCTAATTGGTAACCACTGCAGAGTTTGGTACGTTTCACAGAAGAAGCTTGCTCCTAAATTAGTTCACATCCTTGCTTAATCATCAAATGCCGGGATTGACTTAGATTCCATCCCTACCCATTTTTATTAATTTCGTTATTGGATTAGTTAATTTGATACATTATATCGGAACAAGTGGAACTCGTTGCTGAAGGAAGAGGAAGATGAGCATTGAGTGAGTCGTGCACAATGACCAAAACTCACGAAAAACTGGAATGCGAAGTAAGCTATGATCCAAAAGAAATTCATGAAAAACTGGGATGAATCAATAAGAACAAAAGCCCAGTTATTACGGCAACTCGAGGAAGAACATGCGACGGTCTACAAGGAAGGAAAAAGGCCAACTGCGACAGTGAATGGGTACTGATACGAAAGAAGAAACGAACAAGTAATTCCCAAGGCAAGACCCAACAAAGCACACACAAGAGATACAATCAAGATGCCGAGAAAAGGGATGGCACAAATTTCACGCAAATCTCAGGAGCTACGGCGAGGCAGGTAAGGGAGGAAGAAGAAAAATGTAACCCATGCCACTTACAAAGAGAACCAAGCCGCACCGGAAATACAGAGCACCGAAAATCAAAGGAAACCAGCACACACACGCACGCTGCTCAACCAGGAACGAAGATCCAGAAAATACTGAGGAAGAAGAAGATCAAGGCACCGGTACGAGGGGACATGCGAAAGGAGAACAACAGGGAAACATGCATCCGATTTACGCGAGTAGAAGAAAAGAGCGAGAGCACAGAATCGGAGAAGCACTGCTCACGACACTGGGTACGGATGAAGGAAAGAAAACAGTAAGCAGCTGGGTACGTGACCTAACGAAGGGCAATTGCGAGGAAGAGACGCAAGCTGGGTATGGGACAGAACAAAGAACGGAGGAGGCAAATGCGAGCTGGAAGAAAGGGGAGCTAGAACCGGGTCTACTCGCTGCTATGGTTGAGACCCCGAGCTCCAAGGTGGAACTGAAACCGCATATAGAAGCAGGGACACAACAATGCAGGTCATCTCTTAGCATAGAAAAGTCACCTTTTATTAATTAAAAAGATAACTAAACAATAAAACAAAAGGGAGAGTGGCAACTCTCTTTTTGCGCAGCCACAAGGAGGAATGAAAGGAAAAGTCGACAACAATTATGACAAGATGAATACGTGGGGCATAAAGAGCTAAAGGAAAAGTCAGCTGCACGAAAGGGACCCATGTATATATATTAAAAATGAAGATTATTAGGTATACATCCCATTCCATTATTTAATTGAGTGGAACAAGAATACAAAGGAAGGAAATAAAAGAAATCAAAAGAAAGAACATCAATCCAGCAAGGAAGGACAAGCTCGACAAGAAAAGGAAAACAAATAAGAAACTGGAAAGGGCTGGCTGGTACGAAGCTACAAAGGGAGAAGAAAAGAGAGCCAAGAAAACAGAAGAATGAAATCCAATTGGATAGCTGCTATAAGAGGATCTAACGTACCTAAGTAAACACAGAACAGAAATCACCAGAACACGAAATACGAATCACGCATTACGAGACATGATTTTATAATTAAAACAAAGGTAATTAACCAGCCATCAATAGGAGTCAGAAACAAGGGTTGATCAAAGCATTCAATACCAAATAAAATAACGGATTTAGAAACAAGAAGGATTCACCAATCAGACTTATGAGTCATAGACTCCTACCTGATATGCAGATGAACAACTGGCAATTTCTTTGTCCTTATCACGATTCGTGAACTCAGATACACCTGAATCAGACCCCAATCAGATAAATTCATGAACCTAATTAAAAATACAAAAAGATGCTCCTTACCGTACCCTCTCTGATCTACAGACTACAATCTGACTATGGAACCAGGAAGGGCTACAGACGGTTGATTGGGAAAGATGTGTAAGAGAAAAGGGAGCAGGGAACAAGGCGGTTACTGGCTGTCTGTATGAACGTGTGTAAGGCGACAGATAGGGTAGGCAGATAGATTTTTAAGGGGTGTATACAGGACTGAGCCTTAGGTGAGTTACTGGGCCTAGAACCAAAACACAAGCATCTACAAGGCCCTTAGGACATCAAACAGGCCCGGAAACAAGCCCGGGTCCGATAGGGGCAAAACGGTAATTTTTCTACCGTCTCGGTTTTCATCCCGGTCGACACGTCAAACGTACACGTGGACCACTAATACTATGCTGATTGGACACCCGATTGGGACGGGGTTTCACAGATACTCTTTTCTGATGAACCTTATTCGACTATCGGTTACCTTGCCAACGCGGTTGCCACTAACATGCATCTCGATTCCTCTTCTTCCCAACAAGTTGCTGCCAAAATTGCACCCGCCGTCGCCGAGGAGGCCAGGAAATCACGGGGTTTATATGGGTTCTGGATAAAGGCTCAGGTTAACGTTGTTCATGAGGATTGGGTGTTTCTCTGGTCCCAAGATAACCCAGAGGATCATGTGCAGATCTCAAACTCAGGTGATGCGTCAAGCTCTGTCGTGGAAAAGCTGACGAAGAAGAGGTTCTTTATGGGTCCTAGTGACAGTTCGAGAGAATTGACGAGCACTGATCCTTGTCCAGTGTGCTTGGACGAGTTCTCTACAGAGGCGGCGCTTATTCCTCTGCCCTGCTCCCATGTGTTTCATGAAGGATGCATTCTTCGTTGGCTGGAGAAGCAGAAGAATTGCCCACTTTGTCGACTAGAACTTTAATTTGTAGAATCTGATTTCTACGAGATCAATAGAATTTATAAAATTTGTAATATTCAAAGTTTTCATTTTCACCATAGTACATTTAACTCAATAATAACAACAGTCTCACAAAGAAGTAAATTTTTATGTTTCCACTTTTACGTGTCCAATTATTTATAATGCATTCAATTAATTTGTTAGGATCAATTATCAAAATTAGTTCTTACTTAATTAGCCAAAACAATTGGCCAATTGAAAAAAAAATTCCTCAATTGCTACATCAAAATCAATACACAACATCAACAAGATTTTGATGTGTGGCCAATTGCTTCTCTGTAAATAACATATCAGCTTTCTACTAATACATAATAATGTCACGCATGTTTGCCCGAGAGATAGGTAGGGTGGCTGATCTCACATCGAATGAGAATTGGGTGGTCGCTGGGCTTATAAACATAGGTGTTGCACGTGCTACTAGGTGCGTCTTTTGGGAAATGAATAATGATCTCGTAACAAATTGTAGTAGAGCCAAACCGGGCCCCGTTTGGTGTCCTCGCACTGTTTGCTTAAAGTGGCCCAAATCAACGATGTTGGGCGTCGTTGGGCTTAGCTTAGTGAGGAGAGTATGTCATCGGATGGGAAGAGATTGAAACAATAGCCCCAAAAAAATATTATTTTTATTATGAATGAATATATTTGAATTTTTTAGTTTCAATTAAGAAGTTACAAGTTATAAAATTTATAATTAATGTAAATGATATATTTGTGTAACGCTAAATGTTGTATGTTGTTTACAAACAATATAAAAAATTAAAATATTTTTCGAGCATGAAATTCTTTGAAAAGAAAAAAAATCAAAAATTTCTTCATAAATAATAAATAAGAGTCTTAATTTCAAAGATATTATTGGGATAGAGTAAATAAATCATAAAATCTAAAATTTTGATACTATTTTATTATAATATTAACATTATTAAATATCGAATATCTCACAGTAAATTTTTAAAAAATTTAAAAGAGTATGATCATCAGAAATGGTGATACTCTCCAAATATGTGAGTAAATATAATTCAGCATTATTTAAAATCAGTTCATAATTAAAATTATGTGAAAAAAATATTATTGATGTTATATATGTTTGAAAAAACGTTTTTTGAAAAATCATTCTCCACTTTTCATGTTTAAAATATACTTTTCACAAACAAAATAATGAGTTATTAATGAGAAATCATGAATTTCATCCTATTGGTTATATTTAACATCCAACCTAATATCATTCTCGGCTCAAACAAAGTATGACTTCTAATTTCAGAATGTTAATTATATAATGTATGGTTGAGATCTAAAGTAATGACATATATTTAGGGATGATAATGGGTTGTGGGTCGTGTTCGATAGAATATTTAAAATTTTATATTTAATTTTATATTTTTTTACTTCAGTTCAAATATTATAAAAAATTTAATGGGTTTTAAATGATAAAAAATCTGGTGATAATTTTTTTTTTATTGACTCATTTCTTATTAAATTATGTAATAGTTTTATCCTAATGCTATGTTTTTGCTATTTATTACAAATCTTTCATGTTTTTTTATTATGTATTAGTTCCCTTTCTTCCACTTAATGGAAAAGTTTACAGCTGTTAGTGAGACAGAAACGGATTAGGAATAAATGGAGGGGAAGAAAAGAGAATGAGATGAATCCAATTCTTCCAAAATCTATACTCTCTTCACCTATTTCCTTTCTGTGTCAATTCTGGATAAGCCGAATCTATCATGTACACAGTCACCACCACAGAGTTTCCTCATCATCTTGGACCTTCTAAACACTCCTAAATGCAGCTCTTCATTACAGTATCTCAAGCAAGTTCACTGTGTGGCACTAAGGACTGGCTTTCTGGAAGACTATTATGTGTCCGGCACTTTGGTGAAGAGCTATGCAAATCCTCGTTTCAATAATTTGGACTTCGCCTTGAAGGTGTTTGGTTATGTTCCGGAACCAAATAGTTTTGTGTTCAATATTGTCATCAAGGCTTGTTTGGATAACAACCAGCCGTCTAAGGCCATACAGAGTTACTGGGACATGGTAGCGACAGACTGGAGGCCGAATAAGTTTACTTATCCTACGTTGTTGAAGGCCTGCAGTGATGCTCCTGCGATGAAAGAGGGTTTTCAAGTGCATGCTCATGTGGTTAAACGAGGGCTTACTGGAGATGGGCACATAAGAAGCGCTGGGATTCGGATGTATTCAGATTTGGGTTGCTTAGAAGAGGCAAGGAGACTGTTCGATGAGGATGGAGGACTGGATGTCGTCTGCTGTAATGCAATGATTGGTGGGTACATGAAGTGTGGTGATGTGGAATCAGCTAAAGAATTGTTCCAGAGCATGAAGAACAAAAATGTTGGTTCTTGGAATGCAATGGTAAGTGGTTTGGCAAAGCGTGGTATGATTAAAGAAGCAAGGGAGTTGTTTGATGAGATGAAGGGAAAAGATGATATATCTTGGAGTGCCATGATTGATGGTTGCATACAGGAAGGGTTTTACAAGGAGGACATGGAAATTTTTAATCTGATGCGAGAGGAGAAAATCAAGCCAAGGAAGTTTGTTTTGGCTAGTGTGTTAGCTGCCTGTGCTAATTTGGCTGCTCTTGATCGAGGAAGATGGATTCATGCTTACGTGAAGAAGAACTCTGTGTATATGGATGCTGTCTTAGGCACTGCTTTGGTTGATATGTATGCTAAATGTGGGCGGATTGACCTGGCTTGGGAAGTGTTTGAGACCATGAAAGACAAAGAGGTGTTTACTTGGAATGCAATGATTTGCGGACTTGCTATGCACGGTAGAGCAGAGGATGCAATGAAGCTGTTCTTGAAGATGCAAAAAGAAAACATTAGGCCAAATGGGATTAGCTTTGTGGGAATATTAAATGCTTGTGCACACGAGGGACTAGTTGATACGGGAACCAAGATTCTTAGTTCCATGAAGAAAATTTATGATGTTGACCCTCAAGGGGAGCATTTTGGATGTGTGATTAATCTTCTCGGAAGATCAGGGCTATTGGCAGAGGCAGAGGAGCTTGTACTTTCCATGCCAGTGGAACCGAGTGCTGCTGTCTGGGGAGCACTTTTGGGTGCCTGCAGAATGCAGGGAGATATAGAATTGGGGGAAAGAGTGGGAAGGATTTTGCTGGAATTGGAGCCTCAAAATAGTGGCCGCTATGCATTGTTGTCCAACATGTATGCAAAGGCTGGAAGATGGGAAGATGTAGAAAAGGTGAATAATCTAATGAAGGAAAGAGGAGTGAAGACCAATTCTGGAAGCAGCATGATCTATGTAGATGGTGCTGTTCATGAATTCAAAATGGGTGATCTATCACATCCACGATCGAAGGGAATCTGCTTGATGCTGAAAAACATGATTGAGAGGATAGAGACGAAAGGATATTTAACAAACAGATGTCCAGGTGCATTTGATATAGAAGAAGGGGAGAATGAACCTGGTCTGCAGTACCACAGTGAAAAGCTTGCAATTGCTTTTGGATTGATCAAAACAAAGCCAGGAACAACCATCAGAGTTGTGAAGAATTTGAGGATGTGTGATGACTGTCATTCTGCCACCAAACTAATCTCACTCGTGTACAATCGAGATATCATTTTGAGGGACCGAGCTCACTACCACCATTTCAGGAATGGAGCTTGCTCGTGCAAGGACTTGTGGTGACTTACAGAAACGGCAGACTAACCGGGATAGAACATCACGGCATATAAAAACTATGCAGAGAAGGGAAAAAAGAAAGACTTGGGGAGACATTTTCTTCCTCAAATGGAAACAGTGTAACAGTTGTACATATATATGCATTATGGTATTATCGTCAGTATTCTGATGGTTCAATCCAACAGATTCTTTAAGCTGCTTTTGCAATTCTAGGAAATGTCAGCTTCTGTTGATCTTGGAACAGCTGTAATTGTCTTTCGTTTTCATCTTCGTATGGATCATCATTCAGAAACTGGAGATAACCGGTGTCATATGGGACCGAAGCTTCTTCTGGATATTTTGATTGAACGATCTGTTGGTTCTGGTCCTTGGGCATTTGTTGTTGACTGCTTGAAGATGTGTTGGGTAGGAAACCACTTGCTATTTCACCAGAGCCATCATCAGTATTATTTTGTTTTCCCCTGCGCTCCCTCTTTATATATAATTTGCACAATATCCACTCATATAACTGCAACAAATTAGGAAGAAATGAAATTATTTAGTGAATAATACCAGAGGATGATACTTAATTAAGAAGCCAAAGCCATGCAAAAAGAACAGGAAAAGTTAATTTGGATTAGAGTTTATTTCAACCCAGAAATCATTGGTCATACCGTTTGGGTTTTCTCTTCGTTCCTCAGGCTGGAATTTTTGTGTTGATGCACTGTTTTATACTCGTGCATCTTCCATTTTGTTCTTCGGCTACTTCTTCTGTCCCCTTCAAAGTAATCTAAATATGTTTTATAGCCCAATAACTCATTCGTCCTTGGACAGCGGATCAAAGTATCAATTCCTGTCACTTTCCAATATCCACCACCTGCATTACGGTCCGGTCTGGTTCCATTTGGATACTTTCTGTAACATGGGGTGAAAAAGAACCATTTGGTTCTGTTGGAAGGGGTATACTGATCTGATCACAACCAAAAGATGAATGAATCAGTTAGTTCCCACTCATGTTAAGACATTCATGTGTAAATTTTTAGTTCAAATGACACTAACCGACCAGAGACTGAGGGTGGTAGTCCATGAGCTTCACTTGATGAATATTGTTTGGTTCCAAGCTTTGGTTGAGGAGTTTTTTCATCAAGAAACGCGTAATCAGCTCATCATCACTGGGGTCAAACCAATTTATAGCTCCTCCAGGCAAGCCACCATCGTTATTTCCTACACAGCCAAGAATATATATATAAACATACTCTTAATTTGTTGGGTCATATATATGGGTGTAGCCATCAGCTAATTAAGTAAGTAGTGGCTGACATGCTTACCTGCATGGTATATGTAGGCAGAGTTCTGAGGGGCGAGCTTAGTGGCAGTACTGTTGATCAACTGCTGGTCCACGTTCTCAGATTGAAGGTAATGTTGATCACTTTGGTTGCCATTCATGTTAAGGTTCTGCTCATCTGCGGTATATCATGAAAACAGATTTTAGATTACCTGTTATTAAAAGTCATATTCAACTTTAACCTGAAAAGCAATTGGGCTAGCCTGCTTATAGAAACATTACCTGCATGATTGATATTGGCTGAGCTAGGATGATTTGTAGCACTGAGTACTGTAGTCAACTGCTGCTGCACGTTTTGACTGTCATAGTTTTGGCCCTGTTCCCATGCTGCAGTATTGTAATTTTAACAGATTAATCAGAAGGTGATTCATGCATAAAATCTAACACTGTTCCCCTGTCTTAGGTTAGTATATATATATACGATATAATAAAAGAGATTAGTCATTATTGTCGATAATCGATACCACAAAAGAGATTAATCATTATTGTCGATAATAGATATGACGAACAATACGAACAGTTCGAAACCTGCATGATGCTGTAAAGTGGGTGTCTCAAGGGCATTCTGAGAGTACAGAAGGGGATGAAATCCATCGTCACATAGGTTTTCATGATGATAAGGATAGTGTTGACCTGTGGATAAGTGGTTTCGTTCAGTATATTTGATCAGAGATGGATAAAAAACTTAAACTACACGCATATAACAATAATACTCACCAGCAAAAAATGCTTTCTGTGGATCATCGTATTCCGCAGGCGGTGCCATAAAAGTCATACGCTCGTTAGAATGGCGAAGACTGTCGATCAACTGCTGAATAGGATCAGTGTAGCAGGGAACGGGTGCAAGATTGGCGAGCGGCAGAGGTTGGTTAACCATGGGCGGCTGTGACTGTCTATACTGATCCATGAACGGATCAACGCTGACACTCGAAACAAACCGTTTCGGATTCTCGTTCTCGTCAACTTCGAGGTCGACAGGCACAGGCGAAATTCTTTTACGGACGACCCCGACTGTAGGTTGCTGCTCGTTCTCCTTTCTTGAAAGCATGTTGATGTTTCTGATAAGACGAGCGGTTCTTGATGTTTGTCTGCAGATAGCCACGCTTATAATTTATACGGGACTCGCGGCCGCTTTAATCTAAGGTCACATTGGGTCAAACGTAATTAATTAAAATATCTTATATAAGATAAAAGGTGCCACTGAATGCACATTCCTCGTCTTTTAATCCAATAAACATGATTTATATAAGTCGGTCGGTTTGTTCAGTCTTATAAAGGAAGGGACGGCGGTCTCTGTTTCTTACTGTTTAAGAACAAAGATGTCTTCTACAGAAACTATTTCTGTTAATACTGTGCTTGAATCCATAAACCGTGGAGAACCACTCTTCGTCGTGGAAATCCGTCAACGAAAACATTATCAGACGATAGTTCAGATCGATGACGAGATCTCTTTCGTAAGAGACGTACGGAATGCATTAGGTGTAGGATCAGCAATCATCATTCCCCGAGAGATACTCTTTTCTGATGAACCTTCTTCGACTATCCGTTTCCTTGCCGACGCGGTTGCCACTAACATGCATCTCGATTCCTCTTCGTCTCAACAAGTTGCTGCCAAAATTGCACCCGCTGTCGCCGAGGAGGTCAGGAAATCACGGGGTTTATATGGGTTCTGGATGAAGGCTCGGGTTAACGTTGTTCATGAGGATTGGATGTTTCTCTGGCCCCAAGATAACCCAGAGGATCATGTGCAGGCCTCAAACTCAGGTGACGCGTCAAGCTCTGTGGAGGAAAAGCTGAGGAGGAAGAGGTTCTTTATGGATTCTAGTGATAGTTCGAGAGAATTGACGAGCACTGATCCTTGTCCAGTGTGCTTGGACGAGTTCTCTACAAAGGCGGCGCTTATTCCTCTTCCCTGCTCCCATGTGTTTCATGAAGGATGCATTCTTCGTTGGCTGGAGAAGCAGAAGAATTGCCCACTTTGTCGACTGGAACTTTAATTTGTAGAATATCATGTAACAGAGAAATTTGAATAATTTATATTAATATTTTTTATATTAGTATATTATTTAGTTAATATATTAGGATATTATCTATATTATTTTTAAATACTAAACATAAATAAAAGGGACATGAGCTCCCAATATACAATATTTTATATTTTTATTTCGTAACGGAACAAATTTATTGAAAAACCTACGAGAATAAAAAATAAAACACAATTAGTATTTTAGCTAATATTTCGTAACTATTAATTCGTGGACAAAATTATCTATGAAGATTATGAACAATCAAATGTGCCACAAATGAAAAGTTAAAGATAAAAAAAGATATATGAAGATTTTATTATATTTCTTGATTAGGGAAGATTTTATTATATTATCTGATTAATATATTATAATATTTTTTATATTTTTTTTTAATACAAGTACCCAAAATCTATTATCTTCACTCTTAACCCAACAAATTTAGGAATTGTAATTTGGGAGCCCATCCCTTATTCATGATATTTAAGAAAAAACATAGATAATATAATAAAATCTTCCTAATGGAATATCCTAACAAGAAAATTAAATGGTAAAGTCGGTGTTAACATTCAAAATTTTGCAACTTTCTTTGTATTTTTTTTACTCTTATCAATCAATAAACCAAATTAATTTTCTACTATAACAACAAAAGCGTTAAAATAATACCTTGCGAGCTCATTTGAAAATGGCTGAAAACCACCTATTGGGGAAGACGACCCTACATGATGGCCATAGGAATAGAACCTCCACCTTTACCATATAATGACATTAAGCCTTAGTTGTTTGATGGCCCTGAAAGACCTCGAAAGACCATCCAGTTTCTTAGAATCTTATGCAAATTTTTTGCAAAGAAGTCTGTTCTCATAAGATTAAAAAGGAAACAACAATTTATGAGGATGAGGGATATGCATTTGGTAAAATTCATCTATCATTAACCAAATATTAAAAGTTCGATCATTGAATAGAAACTTCGAACCAGCTAAACCTATCCTTCGACAGTACTTGCAAACAGAGCTCAGAAGAAGAAGGAAAGAAGGAAACACTGTAGGAGCAACTACTCGTTTCAATGATCAGAAGTTAAAGTTTCATAAACAAAATTTTAACCCTTTTTTTCAATATATCAAAGGAATTAGAAGAAGTCTAATCTCAGAAACTCTTCATGGGGCCCTGAAGGAGGGGTCGCCAGTTTTCTAAGTTTTCACAGTTCACGAACGCCTGATACATCACAAAAGATCTCAGCAAGGAAACCAAAAACACGAAGATGAATTCCACATGGGCTAGCTTCTGAGGGCCTTCAGTGCCTTCTTGTTTTAGATTCATTTTTTGAAAGTACCACTCCAGAAAGCTTGTTGACCTCATACAGTAATCCGATCGAGAACAAGAAGCTGCACCAAAATGCAAAGTTTTTGTTATAAACCCATCAACATATCTTCACGAGAGATTCAATACCAATTTCCCAATTATTCTATAGATAGATTAAGATAAAAACATTATGAATGTAGAAAAAGAATGAGAATATGCTATTACTTTTGAATAAGAATGAGACTCTGAGCAAACCACACGCCAGTTAAATGAAGAAAAAGAAACACCTAAGGAAAATTTTTATCACTATTCAATCAGACTGTACTGAGAATATAATATGTTATTCCTTTCAAAAACTGTTCGGTAAGGAAAAAAGTGCATAGCTCATTCTAGAAACAAATTCATCATAATCTTGCATTGGCAATATTTATGTCTAAGTATTTTGAACTTAAGACGCTTCCGCAGAGAAAAAGTTAATAGACAACTTTCTTTTGGTAAGCAGACAATAAGCTGAAAAATAGATCAGACACTTCATTGACTTGATAGGGACAGCATAGTCGAAAAAACAAGTTCGGTGTATTACATTAAGACATTACCATGTTGTTATGCAAACCCGATGGACTGTGCCAGCTACAATTAGAGCGACTGCTTCAGCTAATATTACTGCAAAGGAACACAGAAATTATTATATTCAAGTTCATCACTGGCAACAAAATTCGATTTACTGAGCCGTTAATTCACAATGATATTACAAAAAGAAGTAAAGTGAAAGCAAATATATACAGGTCTAGGCCTTATCTTGCCAATTGAATTCTCCCAACATATGACTTCAGTGAATAGACAAAGTAAATAACTTTATTTTGCAGCAGAGTTCATTTATCAGATGAAATCATCCATTTTTTTTGTTTTCTCCTTGCTGTTACTGAAGCCAAGCAAAAGTGTGGTAACCGGCACCAGTATGTCAGTAGGTAATCTATATCCTTTATGCTCTCAAAAATTATCTATTCCAACTGAAATTTACTCAAGGGCATAGGTAATCAATAATAGCAAATATATCCAGGTCTACAAGTAATAAATATCCCAAAACCAAAGGAAAGATCAAGCGAAGATAGTTCCTGAAGATGATGGCAGAAATCAGATAGTCATTGGTGAAGCTAACTTAGACATGCTTAACACAATGCAGGCGGATCAATAACCAGATAGTGTTTCTGGAATGGCACTGTGATATGGATTAAGAAAAGGAAGATTACCACACGAACAGAAATGTTTGACTGCTCAAAAACAGGGATCATGATGGATGCCTGACAAAAAATATATGGCTTTGCAATAACCAGCACCAAGAACGATATGCGATCACAGATTAAGACAAGAAAGCAAAATGGAGTAAAAATGTAAACCCAAATGTGCTTACCAGAGCCCCACCCGGTCTTCATGCCATTCAGCTCCTGAAAATTCCCAATGAACTGCACAAGTGCAACCAGAAGACGATATAACCCTTAATGGGACTGGCTAACGACTCAAACACTACAAGAATTTAAGAGAAAGATTTCATTTTGACTGCGACCCGAGATTTCCTATCATTCATCAGTAGTGAACGTGAGAATCTAATATATGGGTCGGTGTAAATAAACTCACTGTAAGAAGAACGAGAAAAAGAAGGGAGCTTATGAAGCCACCGAGAATGGTGAAGAGCTCCGTGGAAGCCAACTTTGCGCGGTACATCTCCTCGAGCGAGAAGATGGCTGTGAAGAGAAGGAACGAGTAAAGCATCGAACTTCCCGGTCCCGCCATGATCTTCAACCTTCTTTCTTCTACTTCTACTTCAACCTCAATAATTCAAAGATCAGATGAGTAATGAAATCAATACGTGAACTGAATTAGGCACAAAAGGTGTACAATGGCTGAGATTGTTTTCGTAAAGAAGAGATCTTGGCAATGGGAAATGGAGAAAGGAGAAGGGCTAACCTTGGAATTGGAGTAAAACGGTGAGCTTTAAGTCAGAAAGAAAAGCTGTTGATAACGGTGTCGTTCGAAGAACTTTTGTAGGACCATAGCCGTGTATTCGAGGAAATTAATGTATTGTTTAATTCTTAGTCAGGAAAACCGAAACGTAAAATCCAAAGCCAATGTTAGACAGTTCAAACTATCAGTTGAAGGCTATGTCTGGGGATCATTGATCACAGGTCAACTGAACATGGCAACGGAATTACAGGACCTCCCAGAATGTCCTGTCTGCCTTCAATCCTACGACAGTAGCACCACAGTCCCCCGAGTCATCTCCTGTGGCCATACGGCCTGCGAGTCATGTCTGAAAAACCTCCCTCAGAAGTACCCTCAAACCATTCGATGTCCTGCCTGTACTCAGCTTGTCAAATTCCCATCGCCTGGAGGCCCTTCTTCTCTTCCAAAAAATATTGACCTGCTGAGGGTAACAGAAAGCTTCGCAAGCGAAGGCAAACCAAAAACCCAGCCACAGTCCCAGAGAGATTCCGCAGTGGCTCAAAATTGTAACTTTGTGGCACCTCCTTTGTGGTCGGATGAGTTTTACGCCCAATGGAGCAGGTGGATTCTTCCGGAAGATGCGGTTGTGGTTGATGTTGAAGATCGAGGAAGAGGCTGCTTTGGGAATGGGAAGAGAAAGGTGAGCCTTTTCGATGTTGGTTCGTTTTTTTTTTTTGAATAGAACGATGTTGGTTCGTTGAATATACTTGAGGATGGGAAAGATTCTGTTTTTAAGCTGAGTTATGTGGCAAAGGTTATGACCCATTTGTGGGGGATGACCGAGGGGGAAAGAGAAGAGTTGGGTTTGGTTATAAACGTTGGTTGCAAAAAACGGATGATTTGTGAGGTTTATGGATTCTGGGGTGATCTGAAAACAGGACTTTTGTTTCTGGTGAGTGAGAATTTGAATGAAAGTGTTCTGGACAACTATTTGGATTGCTATGAGGATGGGATGGGTGAAGATAAAGGATTGTTATTGTCTGGTTTTGCAATTATGGGTATGGAAGTTTGTGAGGCTGTGATCAGTATGCATTTGGAAGGGCTGTTGTTGGGCTGTTTGGGTCCCTCCTGTTTTCAACTGGATGATTTTGGTCATATGAGGCTAAATTTAACTGAGGTCATGGGGATGGGAAGGATGGTTCGCAGAGGTGTTTCAAAATTTTGTTCTAATGGGAGAAAGATTGGACCCAAGGAAATGGAAATCTTGGCAGATACATTTTCAAAAGAGAAGATGTTTGTCAGTCCAGAGATGCTGCTCCAGGTTATGAACAAAGCAGGAATTGAAACAGAAAGCTGTAGCTTCCAATGCTCAATTGGACGTAGTTCGGATGTTTGGTCACTAGGTTGTACCTTGGTTCATTTTCTTATAGGTGAACAATTCATTCATCAATTTGCTGAAGATTTATCAGAGTGTTTTGGTATTAACTTGGGTTTGAAAGATAGACTTAGCTCTTTGTTGGTTTGCAAAGTTTGGCAAGGAATTTGAATCATTCAATAATATTCTGTGCAGATGTTTGAATTCCGACCTGGAGAATCGTCCTCTTCTGGCTGATGTATGGAAGAGTATAAGGCAGTTAATTACTAGAACAAAGTGTGATAACATGCTCAGACTGCACGAGGCTTCTCCTGAAGAGAACACAACACATTACTTGGCTTTCGGTGAGCTTTGTGGGATGCAAAGTTTGGAAAAGCTGGGAAAGGATAGGGAAGCAATAGATAGTGGTGGAGAAAATCAGGATGTAGTTGAGGATGTGAGGGTTGATAAAGATTTTGCTACTGGTCTTGTGGAGGGAAGAATCAAAACTAAAAATTTGCAGGGCCATCTTGATTGTGTTACAGGATTAGCAATTGGAGGTATGTGATATTGTTCTATGCTATCTTTGTCAAAACTTATCTGCAACTATGCATTCGGGATGACTTATCGTCACTATTTCGATCTTTCAGGGGGGTTTCTATTTAGCTCCTCATTTGATAAATCAGTACATGTCTGGTCTTTGCAGGTAAGCAATGTGAAGGGTAGAATGTATTAGGGTTTCTGTTGCTATCCCTCTAGATGAAAGCTTATTTGCTGCATTGTTTCTTCAGGATTTTTCTCATGTACATACATTCAAAGGTCATGAACATAAGGTGATGGCCATTGCCTATGTGGATGAAGAACAGCCACTGTGTATAAGTGTTGATAGTGGAGGTGGGATATTTCTTTGGAGCATTACCAACCCTTTGGCTTCAGAACCATTAAGGAAATGGTATGAGCAAAAGTGATTGGAGATATAGCGGTATGCATGCCATGGCTGCTCCTGGGAATGGATGTATCTACACTGGTGGTGGAGATAAATTGATCAAGGCATGGACAGTAAAGGTAATACCTTGTATCTGTGTTTGATTCTTTCCTATAAAGTTATCACTTTACACGCATTATAAGGATCAAGTGTCCTCAACATTTTCCCAGGAGGGCACCATTGTGTGCACCATGGATGGTCATAAATCGGTTGTTTCGACCTTAGTGGCACACGACGGGATTCTTTATAGTGGTAGTTGGGACGGAACGATCCGATTATGGAGTCTATGTGATCACAGTCTCTTGATGGTTTTAGGGCAGGATATGGCAGGAACTGTGGTGTCTGTCCTTTCTCTTGCAGTGAACCAGAATATGGTTGTTGCAGCTTGTGAAGACGGAGAAATCAAGGTTTTTGTTTATCTGAACCTCCTGGATTTGTTTCTGTTTTTTCATATGCTTTTGTCTTATGGATCTCTAATTGGATTTACAAGTGGTGATTTATGCTCTGGTTCATTTTGGGTAACCTGCCAACATTGCCAAAGTTGTGGTATAATGTGAGAGCCATTTTTTGCTCTGGAACAGAGATGAAATCCCAGTCAAGCAATCAACAGAGCATAAGATTTTTCAATTCTATCTCGAGCTTTTCAGTGATAATAGTGACTAATTCTTTTTCCTGTATCATAGTCATCAATCAAGGATGATTTCAACAAAATTTTTTGACTTTCACCAGGTTTGGAGGAACGATATGTTTATGAAATCTACACAGCTTCATAGTGGTGCCATTTTCACTATTGGTTTGGAGGGGAAATGGCTTTTCTCTGGAGGTTGGGACAAAACTGTGAAAGTAGAGGTATGATGGCAGAGTTGGTGTTCCATGTATACTATAACTTTTTACCTCCTGAAAACCTCCTCAGCTTGTTTTCTTTCATGTATTTGATGTGGCAAGTTGATGTACTCCCTGCTTAGAGGGACTGATAAATGTGCCATTGGTTATAGGAATTATCCGAAGATGAATTCCATGTCGAGACCAGACCAGTTGGATCAATCTCTGGAAGTTCTGTTATAACAACTGCAATGTGCTGGAAAGGAAAGCTCTTTGTAGGTTATGGTGATAGGACTATCAAGGTAAACCTTTCTCCAACCCATCCCCATGTCGCGGTGCCGGAGGGATGGGTTTTCTGCATAGCAGGCCACCCTGTCCGGCAAAGTCACGACATAGATGCTTGTGTCACTTGGAATCAGATAAATGCTGACTCTGGCAAATCTTGCAGGTATATTACAGTGGACAGTGATCACAGAATCTCACCTGTGGTAGCTGTTGTTCATCCTGTGATATTCTATTTGAGGGTTCTGGAAAAGGCCCTTTGGATGGGTTTGTCAATGCATGACAGGGACTCTGCATAAATATGTGCCACTTTTTTTCCAGTCATGGCTTTGGATCCTTCCTTATCCTTCTTCTGTGGGTATTTAGATGTGAATATCAAAGTATTTCCATAGTGGTTCCTCAGGAAAGTTGTAAAAACAAAAGACTAGTTGAATAAGAAGTGATTTCTGAAAGACACTAGCACAACAACAGTGTCAATGAAGCCAGGCCAAAAAGGACTTCACCAAGTCTCAGGCTAGTAGAGTGCAAAAAAATGGAAAGACATAGACATACTCCTATGCCTGCTATTCAGTTTTAGATTTTTCTGAACAGATTCGGAATTAAATATACAGGCCAATGCTTAACCCCAGGAATTCCTTACTTGGAATGTGATGTCTGTATTCCATGGCGCTTGAAATATTCTCTGAATCCGTATGCACTGAGATCATAGTTGAACTGGACAAAATTTTTGACATAAGAACATCTCATCTATATCAAACAAAGGAAAAGACAAAAAACTGCCAATTTTGACTTGTTTATCTGGTGGGCAAATTTCCAAATCCATAACTAGTTATATGCATCAAGTTCTAATGCATCTAGTCATCAAGAACAAACGTTTATCACTAAACTAGATGCTGTGAAGGGTTTCATGGGCAGACAACAAATAAAAGGAACAGTCACTGATCAAAATTCAATACAATAGACCTTAGAATGCTTTTAACAAGATGAAAATAAAACAGGATGCAGAACTCACAGGTAGAACTTTTACTGAGTATTTTGTAATATTTGTATCAGCAACCTTTCCCTGGTTAGCTGCCTGCCCCAGAAAGATTTGTATCATAGGTTAGAAGCTCCCATTTGGTAGTCCCGGTAACCAGAAATCAGATTGAACATCAACAATCAAGCTATTAGAACATCTGCCTAAGTGACATCTAAAAAAATGGGAGACCCAATTCGTAATGGGAGTGTATAGTTTTATCCTAGTACATGAAATGATCGGCTAAAACAAATGGACACCGGAATAACATGAAAACCTTTTACAATAATATTTTGTCATAGCAGCACTAAAAACTGCCTATATTACCATATGCAACCAAGCATTGATTACCATCATTGCCAAAGTCAGTACCATAACCACACTGTCGAGATATTAGCTCTATAACCACCCAAATATTTCTAAGAATGATACCAGATCATCTTCCTGATCCTCTATTCTACAAAAACTTTGACTCTCTTATTTCAATTTCATACGAAAACTTCGTAGAGCAGTGTCTATAAGGAGTAATTAAAATCTACATTAAGCTAAACTAAGATCAGCTAGAGAGGTTAAGCACATAAGAGCGAGTAATCCTGGACCACAAAAGAGAAACAAATCATGGTTATGTTTCGGACTATGGACTCCACATCCACATCTATAAGCCTTTTAATCTAATCAAATTGGCCAATGATGGAGATATCGATATGCTGCAGTGACATTAGCCTTCACAACGAAGAAATCAGCTTACCTGTTGCGGGCTGTGGAATATTTCAATGAAAGGATATTCCTTTTTCTGACGTGTTATACAGAACCCAGGATATTTTGGACACTCAACCTGGAAAAATAAATAACAAGAAAACTATCAGAGTAATAGAGAGAACATATTTCACTGGAGATAACCTAAAAGTATCAAAATTTCATCTTCAAGTGAATAAGTACCCCAAACAAAAAAGCTACAAAAATATGCGCTAGAAGCATAGACATGAATAGAAACAAGTAGGCATAGAGTTGAAAAATCATTGCCACTTTTGATGCATTCAAAGATAATCTTCCTTGTCAAAAATGCTTTAGAGGCCGTTTCATAGGAGAATGATTCAAGCTTTCAAACTAAGCCATTTAAATTTATCCACATCAAATAGAAAAAAATGCTTTTCGGAAGATGGATCCCTGAGACTCTTTGATGATGTTCTCTTCCCGAAAAGCGCATAAAGAACTCAACCATATTTATATTCATAAAAAAGTAGGAATCATCCATCACAAATAACTTACACGCAAAAATTTTACATGAGGATAAAACTCAGAAGCAGCCTCTTCAAGGACACTGTCAAGATGCTCCCGTGTAAATTAGATGTAGCAAAACATAGAAAGTGGAAATGCCAATCTTACTTGCAAGTCCCGTGTAAATGGCTCCTCCATCAGAAAACTAGATGCAGATTCCACTACTCAATCAACCTGCAAATCTATTCACATCCACGTGCAGAAGAAATTTAACTGCTCTTTACATTTCAAGCGGTGAGAAGAATACAAGACGGAAGACTCGGAATATAATCTACAACTAAGAACGTAAATCAAATCATTTTAAGACCGTAAATAAACTGGACGGTAAATTCCAACCAAAAGACGACAAGAAGTCGAGTCACCCGTGGATGTTCACCTTGCGGTAGCACCGCCGCTTTCGGTGAGATCGGAGCAAATACGTGGCGTAGGTGAAGTGAAAATAGGGAGATGTGGGAAGAATGGCGATGGTTATTTTTAAATTTATATTTATATTTAATTCCTTTTTCCTTTTTCCTTTTTCTTACTCACCTTGCTCCCTCTTTGCCCCCCTCGGGTAACACTCGTACCACTACCGCTACTCCTTCCCGCGCTGTCCATGCTGCTCCAATCCATCATTCCCAGAAAAAGAAATAAACAAAGAATAAAAAACCCAAATGCAAACCCTTTATTAAGAAGCAGAAGAAGAAGCATCAATCAATAGTTTCAAACATAGAAAGAAAATCCACCAATCAAACCCTTCAATAGAGAACAGAACATAAAAAGAGAAATCACCACGCCTTAGTGTTGTGAGCTGGGCCGAATTATGGTTTCAATAAGGCCCAATATAACCTACAGAATGTGCAGGTCTCAACCCAAGGTGCGTCATCAAGTAATGATATTATTTTTACCATAAAATTTCTCGGAATTATTATTTTTAATTTTTTAAATAATTAATTTATGTAAGGGAATATTACGAAAGCAAATCCTAAATATATGAGGACAACGTGTGTTTTGTCCCAAACCAAATACAAGTCGGTTCTGTAACTATAAATAGAGGACCAGCGTTACCCTTCTTATAGTTTAAGAAAACAACGATATTGGCTACAAGATGGCGTCTCCAGGAATTATTTATCTTGATACCGAGCTCATAACAATAAACCACCTCGATCAACCTGGCTTCCTCGTTCAAATCCAGCAAAGAACATGGTATCAAGGGATATTCCCGAGGGATGGCCAAATTGCTTTCGTAAGAGATGTAGGGGATGCAATTAATGGTCCATCATCAGAAATCGGCATTCTCGGCGAGCTACTCTTTTCCACCGACCCTTCTTCGAGTATCGATTACCTTACCAACTGTAGCATATGGCCTAATAGCCAAATCCCACATCGTGGGTGGAGTAGGTAAAGGTCTCCTTCTAGCCTATAAATAGAAGGCTTCAGCATTAGTCTTCTCACACCAAAATAAATACAACATAAGTCATTTACCCTTTGTGGTAAATTATAAAGGTTGTAAGTTTGTAATATTTCTTCAGTGAAATATTAAGTAGTAGTGTCCGAGGATGTAGGCTAAATTGGCCGAACCTCGTTAAATTGTGAGTGTTTTCTTTTAGTTAATAGTTCTTTTCTTTGGTATAGTAGTTGCTTACTATCTTATAGAAAAATATCTAGTACAATTGCTTACTCTCTTGCCTTTTGAGGGATTAATTCCCAACAAGTGGTAGCGGAGCCGAAGGTTCGTCTTTAGAACCAGAGGTTCATCTGTGGAGGCAGAGGGTTGTTCGTGAAGCTGGAGGGTTGTTTGTGTAGTCGAAGATTATACTGAGTATGCTCTGTGGTTGCAGTTTTATCTGATCTGCCACATCAGAAAAGTTCTTCGTCTAAGGTTATACTGAGTATGCTCTGTGGTTGCAGTTTTATCTGATCTGCCACAACAGAAAAGTTTCCTCTAGCTCATTTTTCCGCATTGATAGTTATTAACAGAAGATAGAGGGAAATGGCAGCTAAAGAGGAGGCTATAGCAACATCAAGCATGACAAACAGGTCATCATGGTCAAGGATTCCACAACCCACTTTGAAATTGGTGGTGGATATATTTGATGGTACTGGCCATTTCGGCATGTGGCAAGGGGAAGTCTTGGATTCTCTTTTCCAACAAGGCCTTGATATTGCCATTGACGAAAAGAAACCGGAAGACATTGATGATAGAGATTGGATAACCATAAATCGGTTGGCTTGTGGTACGATTCGATCATGCCTGTCCAAGGAGCAGAAGTATGCTTTCAAAAATGAAACTTCTGCACACAAACTATGGAAGGCACTGGAGGATAAATTTTTGAAGAAGAGTGGTCAGAATAAACTCCTCATGAAGAAAAGACTCTTTCGGTTTAATTACCGACCAGGTACTACTATGAATGATCATATCACTATTTTTGATCGATTAGTTGCAGATCTGCTGAATTTAGATGTGAAATTCGAAGATGAAGATTTAGCTTTGATGTTATTATCATCTCTCCCTGATGAATTTGAACATTTGGAGACTACTTTACTTCATGGTAAAGAGCATGTATCTCTAGATGCTGTTCGTTCTGCTTTATATAGTCATGAATTAAGAAAGCAGGACAAAATGAAAGTTAAATCGTTGGCATCCGAAGAAGCATTGGTGGCACGAGGACGTCAACAAAACAAATCAACAGGGAGAAGAGGGAGGTCCAAATCGAAGAGCAGAATTGCTAAAGATGAATGTGTTT
The DNA here is from genome assembly GCA_019739055.1 of Passiflora organensis. NCBI lineage: Eukaryota > Viridiplantae > Streptophyta > Magnoliopsida > Malpighiales > Passifloraceae > Passiflora > Passiflora organensis. Next base: position 80,406 of record JAEPBF010000281.1, read on the forward strand.
TCTGTCACGAGAAGGGACACTGGAAGAAAAACTGTCCAAAACTGAGTAAGAAAACCATAGCTCCACGTGATGCAAATGTCACAGAATGCAGAAGTGATGGAGAGTCAGATATCTCCTTGGTGATTTCATCTTCAGAAACACACCCAGATGAGTGGATATTAGATTCTGGATGTACCTATCATATGTGTCCCATTCGGGAATGGTTCTTTGAATTTCAGGAACTCGATGGCGGAGTTGTTTACATGGGAAATAACAATTCATGTAAAACAACTGGGATAGGTTCAATCAAGCTACAGAATCATGACGGATCCACCAGAATTTTGAAGGATGTTCGATACGTGCCAAAGCTAAAGAAGAATCTGATCTCATTGGGGGCTTTAGAATCAAAAGGCCTAGTTGTGACATTACGAGATGGAGTTCTCAAAGCAACTTCTGGAGCACTTGTGATGCTGAGAGGAATCAGAAGAAACAATCTGTATTACTTCCAAGGTAGTACAGTAGTTGGGACCGTGACGACAGCAACTTCAAATAGCAAGAAAGATGCTGAGATGACAAAGCTGTGGCACATGCGATTGGGACATGCTGGAGAAAAATCCTTGCAAATTCTGTCCAAGCAAGGATTATTGAAAGGTACAAAGACCTGCAAGTTAGAGTTATGTGAACATTGTGTACTGGGAAAACAACGAAGAGTGAAATTTGGCACTGCTATTCATAATACTAAAGGTATTTTGGATTATGTGCATTCTGATGTATGGGGACCTGCCAAGACTCCATCACTTGGAGGTAGGCATTATTTTGTCACTTTTGTTGATGATTTTTCCAGGAGAGTTTGGGTATTCACGATGAAGAGCAAGGATGAGGTGCTGGGGATTTTTCTGAAGTGGAAAGCTCAAGTTGAAAATCAAACAGGAAGAAAGATCAAAGTTCTCCGAACAGACAATGGAGGAGAATACAAGAGTGATCCATTCCAGGAGGCATGCCAAGAAAGTGGAATAGTTCGGCACTTTACAGTCAGAAAAACACCTCAACAGAACGGGGTGTCCGAGCGTATGAACCGAACACTAGTGGAGAAAGTTCGTTGTATGCTGTCTAATGCTGGGTTGGACAGAAGATTTTGGGCTGAGGCTGTGACATACGCACAACACATTGTAAATCGTTTGCCATCATCTGCTCTTAATGGCAAAACTCCTTTGGAGGTATGGTCTGGAAAACATGCTACTGATTATGACACTTTACATGTTTTTGGCTCTATTGCATATTATCATGTGAATGAATCAAAGTTAGATCCACGAGCGAAGAAAGCCCTTTTCATGGGCTTTACTACTGGCGTCAAAGGATATCGTTTGTGGTGTTTGGAGACAAAGAAGACGATCATTAGTAGAGATGTTACATTTGATGAATCTTCCATGTTGAAGAAGGTAAATTCAGAAGAGACTGATAGTACTCAGCAGCAGGTGGAGCATACACCAAAGCAAGTGGATTTCGAGCAGACATTTCCAGCCAGCAGAATTATGACTGATTCTTCGATCGCAGAGGAGGAGTCAGAAGATGAAGAGTTTCTGACCCAAGAAACTCAACAGCAATCAGAGCCAATTGCTGTCAGACGAGAGAGAAGAGAGATTCATAAACCTGCTCGTTTTGCAGATATGGTGGCTTATGCACTTCCAGTTCATGATGATGTTCCATCCACTTACTCAGAAGCAATCCGAGCTACAGATAGCGAAAGATGGGCAAGTGCAATGGAGGAAGAAATGCAGTCACTTGAGAAGAATAAGACATGGAAGCTGACACAACTACCTAAAGGCAAGAAGGCAATTGGATGCAAATGGGTGTTTGCTAAGAAAGAAGGATTTCCTGACAAAGAGGATCCACGCTACAAAGCAAGGTTAGTGGCTAAAGGCTACGCTCAGAAGGAAGGAATTGATTACAATGAGGTATTTTCTCCAGTCGTAAAACATTCCTCTATCAGAATTTTATTGGCCTTGGTAGCACAGTTGAATTTGGAGTTAGCTCAACTTGATGTGAAGACCGCATTTCTACACGGTGATTTGGATGAGGAAATCTACATGGTTCAGCCATAAGGTTTTAAAAGTGCTGGTAAGGAAAATTTGGTTTGTAAATTAAATAAATCTTTGTATGGACTGAAGCAATCTCCAAGGCAGTGGTACAAACGATTTGATAAATTTATGAGAAGCCAAAAGTACACAAGAAGCAAATATGATCATTGTGTTTATCTGCGAAAACTTCAAGATGAATACTACATCTACTTACTCTTATATGTGGATGATATGCTGATAGCAACAAAGAACCAAGCTGAGATTGACAAAATAAAGGCTCAATTGAGTAAAGAGTTCGAGATGAAGGATCTTGGGGAAGCTAAGAAGATTCTCGGTATGGAGATCAACAGAGACAGAGGGAGAGGCAAGCTTTGGCTGAAACAAAAGCAATATTTGGAAAAGGTACTACAACGTTTTGGTATGCATGAAAATACAAAATCTGTAAGTACCCCACTTGCTCCTCAATTGAAACTTAGTAGCCAGTTATCTCCAACAACAGATGAAGAGCGAGAATACATGGCAAAAATTCCTTATGCAAATGCAGTTGGAAGTCTGATGTATGCTATGGTGTGTACAAGACCAGATATTTCACAAGCTGTTAGTGTTGTGAGCAGGTATATGCATAACCCAGGCAAGGGTCATTGGAAAGCTATAAAATGGATTCTACGGTATATCCAAAGTACTGTAGACATTGGTTTGGTATTTGAAAAAGGAGAACCACTTGGTTTATGTATGGTTGGATATTGTGATTCTGACTATGCAGGAGATTTGGATAAGCGACGATCTACAACTGGCTATTTGTTTACTTTAGCTAAAGCGCCAGTTAGTTGGAAATCTACTTTGCAGTCAACGGTGGCTTTGTCTACAACAGAGGCAGAGTATATGGCAATTACAGAAGCTGTGAAGGAAGCTATTTGGCTTTATGGGTTACTTGAAGACTTGGGAGTTGGTCAAAAACAACTTGTATTGTTTTCTGACAGTCAGAGTGCTATTCATTTAGCAAAGAATCAAGTCTTTCATGCACGGACAAAGCACATTGATGTTCGCTATCATTTTGTGCGGGAGATTCTCGAAGAGGAGGAGATATTTATCCAAAAGATACATACAGCTGAGAATCCTGCAGATATGCTGACCAAAGTGGTTACAAGAACCAAGTTTGAACACTGTTTAGACTTGGTCAATATTTTAAGTTAGCGTCTCATGGCGCGAAATTGGAGACACTACATTGGGAATAATGTGATCTTTGGCTAAGGTGGAGATTTGTAGCATATGGCTTAATAGCCAAATCCCACATCGTGGGTGGAGTAGATAAAGGTCTCCTTCTAGCCTATAAATAGAAGGCTTCAGCATTAGTCTTCTCACACCAAAATAAATACAACATAAGTCATTTACCCTTTGTGGTAAATTATAAAGGTTGTAAGTTTGTAATATTTCTTCAGTGAAATATTAAGTAGTAGTGTCCGAGGATGTAGGCTAAATTGGCCGAACCTCGTTAAATTTTGAGTGTTTTCTTTTAGTTAATAGTTCTTTTCTTTGGTATAGTAGTTGCTTACTATCTTATAGAAAAATATCTAGTACAATTGCTTACTCTCTTGTCTTTTGAGGGATTAATTCCCAACACCAACATGTTTGCCACCGTCTTGAATCTCGATTCCTCTTCTGCCCGCCGAGTGGCTTCCAAGATCGCACTCGCTGTTGCCGAGGAGGCCAGGAGATCAGGGGGTGTTTGTGGGTTCAGGATGGTGGCTGAAGTTACGGTTGTTCATGGGTGTTTGGTCCACCACTAGGTCCAACATGATAACCCAGACGATGTGCAGGTGTCAAATTCAGGTGCTTCATCAAGCTCGGCCATGGAAAAGCTGAAGACGAAGAGATTCTTTATGAGTAGTGAGGGCTTGAAAGAACCATTGTCCGGTGATACTTGTCCAGTCTGTTTGGATGAGTTCTCAACAAAGGTGGCGCTTATCCCTCTGCCCTGCACCCATTTGTTTCATGAAGAACGTATTTTTGGTTGGTTGGAAAAGCGTAAGACTTGACCACTTTGTCGACGGGAAGTCTAATTTACAGAATCGGATGTATGTTTTTTTTATTTTACCGAAATTAAAGCAGATGGTTAATTACAAGCATTAATTATGAAAATTTATTTATTTAATCCGAAATTATGGGAATTAGAATAAAATTAAAACTTAAAAATAAAATTTATTGTTAATTGATTTATTTTTGAAAATTTATTAATACATAATTTTTATACATATTTAATAAAATAATAATAATAATAATAATCTGTATATTATTATAAGCAAGAGACCGAATTATCTCTTACAATTTTATTTAAGTGTAATATATAAAAGTCTCATCTAATAATATATAAGTTATAACAAATTTAATATTTTTAAAAAATAGAGACAAAAAAATCATTACAGTATTAATACAAAAGAAAATCCTAGTTAGACTAGGACAACATGTGTTTAATTTGTAGAATCTCATAGTAACATAGAGAAATTTGAATAATTTATATTAGTATTCTTTGATGATTACTAGAGATATGTTAGTATATTATTTGGTTAATATATTAAGATATTATCTATGTTTTTTTTTAAATACCAGACATAAATAAGGACATGAATTCTTAAAGTACAATATTTTCTATCTCCAGTTCGTAACGAAACAAATTTATTGAGAGAATTACGAGAATGAAAAGTAAAACAGAATTAGCTTTTTAGCTAATATTTCGCAACATCAATTCTTGGAAAAAATTATCTATGAAGACTATTATAAATCAAATATGCCACAAATGAAAAACCATAAAACGAAAAAAATATATATATGAAGATTTATCCTATTTCTTGATTAGAGGAAATTTTATTATATTATTTCGTTAAAATATTATGATATTATTTATATATATTTTTAATATAAAAAATGAATACGAAACTCCCAAAATCTAATATCTTCACTCTTAACACAACAAATTTAGGAATTGTAATTTGGGAGCCCATCCCTTTTATTCATTGTATTTAAGGAGAAACATAAATAATATAATAAAATTTCCTAATAAGAAATGTTAATATAAATTTATTCAAATTTCTTAATGTATTATTAAATAATAACGTATATCCTAACAAAATGATGAAAAGATAAAAAGATAATATCGGTGTTAACATTCGAAATTTTGCAGCTTTCTTTGTATATTTTTTACTCTTATCAATCAGTAAACCAAATTAATTTTCTACTATAACAACAAAAGCGTTAAAATAATACAGTTTCTTAGAATCTTAAGCAAACGTTTTGCAAAGAAGTCTGTTCTCGTAAGATTAAGAAGGAAACAACAGTTTACTAGGATGACGGATATGCTTTTGGTAAAATTCATCTGTCATTAACCAAATATTAAAAGTTCGATCATTGAATAAAAACTTCGGACCAGCTAAACCTATCCTTCGATAGTACTTGCAAACAGAGCTCAGAAGAAGGAAACACTGTAGGAGCAACTGCTGGTTTCAATGATCAGAAGTTAAAGTTTCATAAACAAAATTTTAACCCTTTTTTTCAATATATCAAAGGAATTAGAAGAGGTCTAATCTCAGAAACTCTTCATGGGGCCCTGAAGGAGGGGTCGCCAGTTTTCTAAGTTTTCACAGTTACCTGATACATCTCAAAAGATCTCAACACGGAAACCAAAAACACGAATATGAATTCCATATGGGCTAGCTTCTGAGGGCCTTCAGTGCCTTCTTGTTTTAGATTCACTTTTTGAAAGTACCACTCCAGAAAGCTTGTTGACCTCATACAGTAATCCGATCGAGAACAAGAAGCTGCACCAAAATGCAAAGTTTTTGTTATAAACCCATCAACATATCTTCACAAGAGATTCAATACCAATTTCCCAATTATTCTATAGATAGATTAAGATAAAAACATTACGAATGTAGAAAAAGAATGAGAATATGGTATTCCTTTTGAATAAGAATGAGACTATGAGCAAACCACATGCCAGTTAAATGAAGAAAAAGAAACACCAAGGAAAAATTTTCTCACTATTCAATCAGACTGTACTGAGAATATAATATGTTATTCCTTTCCAAAACTGTTCGGTAAGGAAAAAAAGTGCAGAGCTCATTCTAGAAACAAATTCATCATAATCTTGCATTGGCAATATTTATGTCTAAGCTATTTTGAACTTAAGACGCTTCCGCAGAGAAAAAGTTAATAGATAACTTTCTTTTGGTAATAAGCTGAAAAATAGATCAGACACTTCATTGATTTGATAGGGACAGCATAGTCGAAAAAACAAGTTCGGTGTATTACATTAAGACATTACCATGTTGTTATGCAAACCCGATGGACTGTGCCAGCTACAATTAGAGCGACTGCTTCAGCTAATATTACTGCAAAGGAACACAGAAATTATTATATTCAAATTCATCACTGGCAACAAAATTCGATTTACTGAGCCGTTAATTCACAACGATATTACAAAAACAAGTAAAGTGAAAGCAAATATATACAGGTCTAGGCCTTATCTTGCCAATTGAATTCTCCCAACATATGACTTCAGTGAATAGACAAAGTAAATAACTTATTTTGCAGCAGAGTTCATTTATCAGATGAAATCATCCATTTTTTTTGTTTTCTCCTTGCTGTTACTGAAGCCAAGCAAAAGTGTGGTAACCGGCACCAGTATGTCAGTAGGTAATCTATATCCTTTATGCTCTCAAAAATTATCCATTCCAACTGAAATTTACTCAAGGGCATAGGTAATCAATAATAGCAAATATATCCAGGTCTACAAGTAATAAATATCCAAAAACCAAAGGAAAGATCAAGCGAAGATAGTTCCAGAAGATGATGGCAGAAATCAGATAGTCATTGGTGAAGCTAACTTAGACATGCTTAACACAATGCAGGCGGATCAATAATCAGATAGTGTTTCTGGAATGGAACTGTGATATGGATTAAGAAAAGGAAGATTACCACACGAACAGAAATGTTTGACTGCTCAAAAACAGGGATCATGATGGATGCCTGACAAAAAATATATGGCTTTGCAATAACCAGCACCAAGAACGATATGCGATCACAGATTAAGACAAGAAAGCAAAATGGAGTAAAAATGTAAACCCAAATGTGCTTACCAGCCCCCACCCGGTCTTCATGCCATTCAGCTCCTGAAAATTCCCAATAAACTGCAAAAGTGCAACCAGAAGACGATGCAACCCTTAATGGGACTGGCTAACGACTCAAACACTACAAGAATTTAAGAGAAAGATTTAATTTTGACTGCGACCCGAGATTTCCTATCATTCATCAGTAATGAACGTGAGAATCTAATATATTGGTCGGTGTAAATAAACTCACTGTGAGAAGAACGAGAAAAAGAAGGGAGCTTATGAAGCCACCGACAATGGTGAAGAGCTCAGTGGAAGCCAACTTTGCGCGGTACATCTCCTCGAGCGAGAAGATGGCTGTGAAGAGAAGGAACGAGTAAAGCATCGAACTTCCAAGTCCCGCCATGATCTTCAACCTTCTTTCTTCTACTTCAACCTCAATAACTCAAAGATTAGATGAGTAATGAAATCAATACGTGAACTGAATTAGGCACAAAAGGTGTACAATGGCTGAGATTGTTATCGTAAAGAAGAGATCTTGGCAATGGGAAATGGAGAAGGAGAAGGGCTAACCTTGGAATTCGAGTAAAACGGTGAGCTTTGTCAGAAAGAAAAGTTGTTAATAACGGTGTCGTTCGAAGAACTTTTGTAGGACCGTAGCCGTGTATTCGAGGAAATTAATGTATTGTTTAATTCTTAGTCAGGAAAACCGAAACGTAAAATCCAAAGCCAATGTTAGACAGTTCAAACTATCAGTTGAAGGCTATGTCAGGGGATCATTGATGACAGGTCAACTGAACATGGCAACGGAATTACAGGACCTCCCAAAATGTCCTGTCTGCCTTCAATCCTACGACAGTAGCACCACAGTCCCCCGAGTCATCTCCTGTGGCCATACAGCCTGCGAGTCATGTCTGAAAAACCTCCCTCAGAAGTACCCTCAAACCATTCGATGCCCTGCCTGTACTCAGCTTGTCAAATTCCCATCGCCTGGAGGCCCTTCTTCTCTTCCAAAAAATATTGACCTGCTGAGGGTAACAGAAAGCTTCGCAAGCGAAGGCAAACCAAAAACCCAGCCACAGTCCCAGATAGATTCCGCAGTGGCTCAAAATTGTAACTTTGTGGCACCTACTTTGTGGTCGGATGAGTTTTACGCCCAATGGAGCAGGTGGTTGATGTGGAAGATCGAGGAAGAGGCTGCTTTGGGGATGGGAAGAGAAAGGTGAGCCTTTTCGATGTTGGTTCGTTGAATATACTTGAGGATGGGAACGATTCTGTTTTTAAGCTGAGTTATGTGGCAAAGGTTATGACCCATTTGTGGGGGATGACCGAGGGGGAAGGAGAAGAGTTGGGTTTGGTTATAAACGTTGGTTGCAAAAAATGGATGATTTGTGAGGTTTATGGATTCTGGGATGATCTGAAAACAGGACTTTTATTTCTGGTGAGTGAGAGTTTGAATGAAAGTGTTCTGGACAACTATTTGGATTGCTATGAGGATGGGATGGGTGAAGATAAAGGATTGTTATTGTCTGGTTTTGCAATTATGGGTATGGAAGTTTGTGAGGCTGTGATCAGTATGCATTTGGAAGGGCTGTTGTTGGGCTGTTTGGGTCCCTCCTGTTTTCAACTGGATGATTTTGGTCATATGAGGCTAAATTTAACTGAGGTCATGGGGATGGGAAGGATGGTTTGCAGAGGTGTTTCAAAATTTTGTTCTAATGGGAGAAAGATTGGACCCAAGGAAATGGAAATCTTGGCAGATACATTTTCAAAAGAGAAGATGTTTGTCAGTCCAGAGATGCTGCTCCAGATTATGAACAAAGCAGGAATTGAAACAGAAAGCTGTAGCTTCCAATGCTCAATTGGACGTAGTTCGGATGTTTGTTCACTAGGTTGTACCTTGGTTCATTTTCTTATAGGTGAACAATTCATTCATCAATTTGCTGAAGATTTATCAGAGTGTTTTGGTATTAACTTGGGTTTGAAAGATAGACTTAGCTCTTTGTTGGTTTGCAAGTTTGGCAAGGAATTTGAATCATTCAATAATATTCTGTGCAGATGTTTGAATTCCGACCTGGAGAATCGTCCTCTTCTGGCTGATGTATGGAAGAGTATAAGGAAGTTAATTACTAGAACAAAGTGTGATAACATGCTCAGACTGCACGAGGCTTCTCCTGAAGAGAACACAACACATTACTTGGCTTTCGGTGAGCTTTGTGGGATGCAAAATTTGGAAAAGCTGGGAAAGGATAGGGAAGCAATAGATAGTGGTGGAGAAAATCAGGATGTAGTTGAGGATGTGAGGGTTGATAAAGATTTTGCTACTGGTCTTGTGGAGGGAAGAATCAAAACTAAAAATTTGCAGGGCCATCTTGATTGTGTTACAGGATTAGCATTTGGAGGTATGTGATATTGTTCTATGCTATCTTTGTCAAAATTTATCTGCAACTATGCATTCTGGATGACTTATCATCACTATTTCGATCTTTCAGGGGGGTTTCTATTTAGCTCCTCATTTGATAAATCAATACAAGTCTGGTCTTTGCAGGTAAGCAATGTGAAGGGTAGAATGTATTAGGGTTTCTGTTGCTATCCCTCTAGATGAAAACTTATTTGCTGCATTGTTTCTTCAGGATTTTTCTCATTTACATATATTCAAAGGTCATGAACATAAGGTGATGGCCATTGCCTATGTGGATGAAGAACAGCCAACCCTTTGGCTTCAGAACCATTAAGGAAATGGTATGAGCAAAAGGATTGGAGATATAGTGGTATGCATGCCATGGCTGCTCCTGGGAATGGATGTATCTACACTGGTGGTGGAGATAAATTGATTAAGGCATGGAGTTATACAAGTTCTCTACATCCCTTTTCATGTTAGAGAAAGGTTCACATCTTATACAAACTAAAGAAGCGAAACCACAGGATATCTGCTATAGTACTGTGGTAGAACCAGATGCAATAAGTAGAAACAGTTATCTCATTACCGTTTTACAGAATATATATCCCTCAAGAAACAAACCAAAGTAATGAGAGAAAGCATCAAACGTCAAATATGAAGCATTGCAAGAATTGGAAAAAAGTTTGAAATTCCAAGAAACCTGAGCAATTCAAGGGCTCCTTGCAGTGTCATCATCGAGACCCATGAGACAAAAATTGTGAAGAAAGCCACATAGAGTAACATAAATTAAAAGAAACAGTCGAAATTCAAGCATACCTATGCAGTGTCTATTCCCTACAGATGAAGCCCAGCAAATAGCAACTCCAACTCCTCATCCTGAGAGGCACTCCTCTGAGAAAACCCAATCCCGAAAACAACAAAAAAACTCGTCAGAAAAGAGAAAAAAAAAGCGCCGCCCACTTCCAGGATTCCAATCATTTGACACGACGAACATACCTTAGCCGACAAAAGTTGCAGGATCTTATCAAGAACACGCAAGCGGTGGGTGACGTAAACGCTGGGGGGAGGGAGTTGGGTTATCCTCTTCATTTCTTCCTCAACCGCCGTCTTATTCACCGTGCTCCCTATTTGCCCCCCTTGGGTAACACTCGTACCACTACCGCTACTCCTTCCCGCGCTGTCCATGCTGCTCCAATCCATCATTCCCAGAAAAAGAAATAAACAAAGAAAAAAATAAACCCAAATGCAAACCCTTTATTAAGAAGCAGAAGAAGAAGAAGCATCAATCAAAAGCTTCAAACATAGAAAGAAAATCCACCAATCAAACCCTTCATTAGAGAACAGAACATAAAAAGAGAAATCACCCGGCCCACTTATGGTTTCAATCAGGCCCAAGATAACCTACAGGATGTGCAGGTCTCAAGTAATGATATTATTTTACCCTAAAATTTCTCGGAATTATTATTTTTACTTTTTTAATAATTAATTTATGTAAGGGAATATTACGAAAGCAAATCCTAATTACTAGAGGACAACGTGTGTTTTGTCCCAAACCAAATACAAGTCGGTTCTGTAACTATAAATAGAGAACCAGCGTTACCCTTCTTATAGTTTAAGAAAACAACGATATTGGCTACAAGATGGCGTCTCCAGGAATTATTTATCTTGATACCGAGCTCATATCAATAAACCACCTCGATCAACCTGGCTTCCTCGTTCAAATCCTTCAAAGAACACGGTATCAGAGGATATTCCTGAGGGATGGCCAAATTACTTTCGTAAGAGATGAAGGGGATGCAATTAATGGTCCATCATCAGAAATCGACATTCCCGGCGAGCTACTCTTTTCCACCGACCCTTCTTCGAGTATCGATTACCTTACCAACATGTTTGCCACCGTCTTGAATCTCGATTCCTCTTCTGCCCGCCGAGTGGCTTCCAAGATCGCACTCGCTGTTGCCGAGGAGGCCAGGAGATCAGGGGGTGTTTGTGGGTTCAGGCTGGTGGCTGAAGTTACAGTTGTTCATGGGTGTTTGGTCCACCACTGGGTCCAACATGATAACCCAGACGATGTGCAGGTGTCAAATTCAGGTGCTTCATCAAGCTCGGCCATGGAAAAGCTGAAGACGAAGAGATTCTTTATGAGTAGTGAGGGCTTGAAAGAACCATTGTCCGGTGATACTTGTCCAGTCTGTTTGGATGAGTTCTCAACAAAGGCGGCGATTATCCCTCTGTCCTGCACCCATTTGTTTCATGAAGAATGCATTTTTAGTTGGTTGGAAAAGCGTAAGACTTGCCCACTTTGTCGACGGGAAGTCTAATTTACAGAATCGGATGTATATTTTTTTTATTTTACCGAAATTAAAGCAGTCGATGATGGCTAATTACAAGTATTAATTACGAAAATTTATTTATTTATAATTTAAGAGATATTAATAATGTGATGGATAAAGATATTCTTTTATCCTAAAAACAAAGAAATTTTCTTAGCCAAACAAGTCCAGGCATGATCTATATAAGATAAAATCCAATAAACATATGTATCAACACCATAAGTCGATACATATATAAGATATTCTAGTGACTTATCGTCACTATTTCGATCTTTCAGGGGGGTTTCTATTTAGCTCCTCATTTGATAAATCAGTACATGTCTGGTCTTTGCAGGTAAGCAATGTGAAGGGTAGAATGTATTAGGGTTTCTGTTGCTATCCCTCTAGATGAAAGCTTATTTGCTGCATTGTTTCTTCAGGATTTTTCTCATGTACATATATTCAAAGGTCATGAACATAAGGTGATGGCCATTGCCTATGTGGATGAAGAACAGCCACTGTGTATAAGTGTTGATAGTGGAGGTGGAATATTTCTTTGGAGCATTACCAACCCTTTGGCTTCAGAACCATTAAGGAAATGGTATGAGCAAAAGGATTGGAGATATAGCGGTATGCATGCCATGGCTGCTCCTGGGAATGGATGTATCTACACTGGTGGTGGAGATAAATTGATCAAGGCATGGACAGTAAAGGTAATACCTTGTATCTGTGTTTGATTCTTTCCTATAAAGTTATCACTTTACACACATTATAGGGATCAAGTGTCCTCAACATTTTCCCAGGAGGGCACCATTGTGTGCACCATGGATGGTCATAAATCGGTTGTTTCGATCTTAGTGGCACACGACGGGATTCTTTATAGTGGTAGTTGGGACGGAACGGTCCGATTATGGAGTCTATGTGATCACAGTCTCTTGATGGTTTTAGGACAGGATACGGCAGGAACTGTGGTGTCTGTCCTTTCTCTTGCAGTGAACCAGAATATGGTTATTGCAGCTTGTGAAGACGGAGAAATCAAGGTTTTTGTTTATCTGAACCTCCTGGATTTGTTTCTGTTTTTTCATATGCTTTTGTCTTATGGATCTCTAATTGGATTTACAAGTGGTGATTTATGCTCTGGTTCATTTTGGGTAACCTGCCAACATTGCCAAAGTTGTGGTATAATGTGAGAGCCATTTTTTGCTCTGGAACAGAGATGAAATCCCAGTCAAGCAATCAACAGAGCATAAGATTTTTCAATTCTATCTCGAGCTTTTCAGTGATAATAGTGACTAATTCTTTTTCTTGTATCATAATCATCAATCAAGGATGATTTCAATGAAAATTTTTAACTTTCACCAGGTTTGGAGGAACGATATGTTTATGAAATCAACACAGCTTCATAGTGGTGCCATTTTCACTATTGGTTTGGAGGGGAAATGGCTTTTCTCTGGAGGTTGGGACAAAACTGTGAAAGTAGAGGTATAATGGCAGAGTTGGTGTTCCATGTATACTATAACTTTTTACCTCCTGAAAACCTCCTCAGCTTGTTTTCTTTCATGTATTTGATGTGGCAAGTTGATGTACTCCCTGCTTAGAGGGACTGATAAATGTGCCATTGGTTATAGGAATTATCCGAAGATGAATTCCATGTCGAGACCAGACCAGTTGGATCAATCTCTGGAAGTTCTGTTATAACAACTGCAATGTGCTGGAAAGGAAAGCTCTTTGTAGGTTATGGTGATAGGACTATCAAGGTAAACCTTTCTCCAACCCATCCCCATGTCGCCGTGCCGGAGGGATGGGTTTTCTGCATAGCAGGCCACCCTGTCCGGCAAAGTCGCGACATAGATGCTTGTGTCACTTGGAATCAGATAAATGCTGACTCTGGCAAATCTTGCAGGTATATTACAGTGGAAAGTGATCACAGAATCTCACCTGTGGTAGCTGTTGTTCATCCTGTGATATTCTATTTGAGGGTTCTGGAGAAGGCCCTTTGGATGGGTTTGTCAATGCATGACAGGGACTCTGCATAAATATGTGCCACTTTTTTTCCAGTCATGGCTTTGGATCCTTCCTTATCCTTCTTGTGTGGGTATTTAGATGTGAATATCAAAGTATTTCCATAGTGGTTCCTCAGGAAAGTTGTAAAAACAAAAGACTAGTTGAATAAGAAGTGATTTCTGAAAGACACTAGCACAACAACAGTGTCAATGAAGCCAGGCCAAAAAGGCCTTCACCAAGTCTCAGGCTAGTAGAGTGCAAAAAAATGGAAAGACATAGACATACTCCTATGCCTGCTATTCAGTTTTAGATTTTTCTGAACAGATTCGGAATTAAATATACAGGCCAATGCTTAACCCCAGGAATTCCTTACTTGGAATGTGATGTCTGTATTCCATGGCGCTTGAAATATTCTCTGAATCCGTATGCACTGAGATCATAGTTGAACTGGACAAAATTTTTGACATAAGAACATCTCATCTATATCAAACAAAGGAAAAGACAAAAAACTGCCAATTTTGACTTGTTTATCTGGTGGGCAAATTTCCAAATCCATAACTAGTTATATGCATCAAGTTCTAATGCATCTAGTCATCAAGAACAAACGTTTATCACTAAACTAGATGCTGTGAAGGGTTTCATGGGCAGACAACAAATAAAAGGAACAGTCACTGATCAAAATTCAATACTAATAGACCTTAGTAATGCTTTTAACAAGATGAAAATAAAACAGGATGCAGAACTCACAGGTAGAACTTTTACTGAGTATTTTGTAATATTTGTATCAGCAACCTTTCCCTGGTTAGCTGCCTGCCCCAGAAAGATTTGTATCATAGGTTAGAAGCTCCCATTTGGTAGTCCCGGTAACCAGAAATCAGATTGAACATCAACAAACAAGCTATTAGAACATCTGCCTAAGTGACATCTAAAAAAATGGGAGACCCGATTCGTAACGGGAGTGTATAGTTTTATCCTAGTATATGAAATGATCGGCTAAAACAAATGATGGACACCGGAATAACATGAAAACCTTTTACAATAATATTTTGTCATACCAGCACTAAAAACTGCCTATATTACCATATGCAACCAAGCATTGATTACCATCATTGCCAAAGTCAGTACCATAACCACACTGTCGAGATAATAGCTCTATAACCACCCAAATATTTCTAAGAATGATACCAGATCATCTTCTTGATCCTCTATTCTACAAAAACTTTGACTCTCTTATTTCAATTTCATATGAAAACTTCGTAGAGCAGTTTCTATAAGGAGTAACTAAAATCTACATTAAGCTAAACTAAGATCAGCTAGAGAGGTTAAGCACATAAGAGCGAGTAATCCTGGACCACAAAAGAGAAACAAATCATGGTTATGTTTCGGACTATGGATTCCACATCCACATCTATAAGCCTTTTAATCTAATCAAATTGGCCAATGATGGAGATATCGATATGCTGCAGTGACATTAGCCCTCACAACGAAGAAATCAGCTTACCTGTTGCGGGCTGTGGAATATTTCAATGAATGGATATTCCTTTTTCTGACGTGTTATACAGAACCCAGGATATTTTGGACACTCAACCTGGAAAAATAAATAACAAGAAAACTATCAGAGTAATAGAGAGAACATATTTCACTGGAGATAACCTAAAAGTATCAAAATTTCATCTTCAAGTGAATAAGTACCCCAAACAAAAAAGCTACAAAAATATGCGCTAGAAGCATAGACATGAATAGAAACAAGTAGGCATAGAGTTGAAAAATCATTGCCACTTTTGATGCATTCAAAGATAATCTTCCTTGTCAAAAATGCTTTAGAGGCCGTTTCATAGGAGAATGATTCAAGCTTTCAAACTAAGCCATTTAAATTTATCCACATCAAATAGAAAAAAATGCTTTTCGGAAGATGGATCCCTGAGACTCTTTGATGATGTTCTCTTCCCGAAAAGCGCATAAAGAACTCAACCATATTTATATTCATAAAAAAGTAGGAATCATCCATCACAAATAACTTACACGCAAAAATTTTACATGAGGATAAAACTCAGAAGCAGCCTCTTCAAGGACACTGTCAAGATGCTCCCGTGTAAATTAGATGTAGCAAAACATAGAAAGTGGAAATGCCAATCTTACTTGCAAGTCCCGTGTAAATGGCTCCTCCATCAGAAAACTAGATGCAGATTCCACTACTCAATCAACCTGCAAATCTATTCACATCCACGTGCAGAAGAAATTTAACTGCTCTTTACATTTCAAGCGGTGAGAAGAATACAAGACGGAAGACTCGGAATATAATCTACAACTAAGAACGTAAATCAAATCATTTTAAGACCGTAAATAAACTGGACGGTAAATTCCAACCAAAAGACGACAAGAAGTCGAGTCACCCGTGGATGTTCACCTTGCGGTAGCACCGCCGCTTTCGGTGAGATCGGAGCAAATACGTGGCGTAGGTGAAGTGAAAATAGGGAGATGTGGGAAGAATGGCGATGGTTATTTTTAAATTTTTATTTATGTTTATTTTTTTTACTACGTGGCATGTCGGGGGATGAGTTGTCATCCGTCTCCCATGATAAATATCTACACGATGCCAAATGCTCCCGCTTCTCACACGCCAAAAACAAACAAGCGATGGTAGTAAACGACCGACCCTTGAAACGACACCGGAGGAACAGAGTCTCCGCTGATCTTTATGACATACTGTCGTTCCCGGACGGCGGGGACGTCGCCGATGGCGGTCCTTTTAGGGAGGCTGTCATGCCTGGAGGTGACACTGTCTCGGTTATGTCTTCAAAGAAGCGATCCAAAGCACCCAAGACCCACCAGGAACGATCTAAGGTATATGTATGGATAGGGAGAAGTATAAGACGGGTATTTTATGCTTGCTACATGAAAAGTTATCCATTGGCTAAACTAATCTGAGTATTTACTAATTATTGGAGTATTGGTGAATAGATGATAGCATCCGGGATCAGCTCAAAAATCCTGAAAGAGGCCTTTCTTCAGCAGAAGGAGATTCAAGCCGAGGAAGAGGAGCAGGAGCCTAACCCTATTCCTCGGTCTAACTTTGACAATATAGACAAGGATGGAGATGACACTGAGTCAGAGGAAGAGAAGGATGATGCTAATGAATATGATGATTTCTCTAGCAATTATGCACGTTACGAAGAGCAGATTGATGAGAATGAAGAAGAATTACTGGAGTCTTTTTTCTCTAAGGATGCTCCTTCTGACCGCACTCTGTCCTACGTTATCATTGAAAAAATCAAATCCAGTGCTGTTAACATAAAAGGCGCTGCAGGTTCGTTCTGAAAGCAAACCTCTTAATCATCATGTCCTCATGATTACATTCTTTTAATCCTTTTTTTATTAAAAAACTACATTTTGTCTTTGCAGAAGCACGGCCTTTGCCAAAGTTAGATCAGTCTATCATAGATTTGTACAAGGGAGTTGGTGAGGCTCTGAATAAATTCACATCTGGAAAATTGCCCAAAGCTTTTAAACATGTCCCCTCCATGCAACTCTGGGAGGAGGTCTTGTACCTTACTGAACCTGAGAAGTGGTCACCTGCTGCCATGTTCCAAGCCATAAAAATATTTGCCTCCAATTTGGGTTCCAAGAAAGTGGAGCGCTTCTATAAGCTTGTATTACTACCTCGAGTCAGAGAGGACATTAGGAAGAACAAAAGTCTGCACTTCAACCTATATCAATCTCTTAAAAAGTCCCTTTACAAACCTGCCGCATTTAACAAGGGAATACTGCTCCCCCTTTGCAAGGTGAGTGCAAATTATTTCTTCTTATCAGCATCTCATTGCTTGATAACAAATAATTTTCAACTCCAATGTTTTATATTGTGTAAGGCATCTTATCACATTTTTTTTCCTTGCATCATCTGGTATATTATCTTGTTATTAGTCTTCAGTTTTGTTTTAACCCTTTTCTTGCGTATGACACTTGACTCTGATATTCTGTGTTGTGAATAATAACTTGCAGAAGAAGCTAGAAATTTGTTTCTTATCTTTTCTATAAAACATCATCCAAAGCCAAGTTCCCAAGCATTGACTATTCATTTAGAGAGATTTTCTGCAAAAAACAACAAATCTGATATTACTTTTGATTATTAGTTTTTGCATCTGTTTTTATTCTTAACTGTTTTCCCCTAATTTTATATGCAGTCAGGAACATGCAATATTAGGGAAGCTGTCATTGTTGGAAGTATCATTGAAAAATGTTCCATTCCGATGCTTCACTCATGGTACAATTACTTTTGGAGGATTTTAAGCTTTTGTGTTTGCAATTATCCTTGAGAATTGGAAAGTTTGACCTTCCATTAGCTCATTATGTTTTGCACATTGTAAGGTTTTTGAACTGATTATAAGTTCAATTGCATGTGGATGTTGTCCTTGTGTAGGTGCCTAGAATTCTCTTATCTGTTTTATACTCTCTAACAGGTATAGAAGATTTCTTATTCCATGTTTAATTGAAATCGCAGTGTTGCATTGTTGAAGCTTGCTGAAGCAGATTACTGTGGCACTACAAGGTATACAAGTGTCTACTTTATGAAAACTATGTCTGTGATTCTCAGTTTGCACATGTCTGTCTGATTGGTTATCATTTTGTTTGAAAAGTTAAGGAAGCTTTAGCGTGTGCTATGATTATTTTGAGGGTCTAATTGACTGTTGAGCTCAGGTTCTTCTGTTAAAGAACACAAGTATGACCACAATTCTGCAATATCTTTGTATAGAATTATGTAGTATATTAGATTCTCCTAGCCTCTCAATCCTCTGTCTCTGCCTGTAACTAAACTTTGCTTTAATCACAGAAAGGCTTAGTTTATGATATTTTATTTCATTTTCCCCCTCCTTTCATGTATCTGTGGTTTTCAATTTGTATTTGGGTCTTAAATTTGTTGACGATGCTCTTTGGTTTATATCTGCAGTTATTTTATCAAAATTCTTTTGGAAAAAAACTATGCTTTGCCACATCGAGTTCTTGATGCACTTGTTGATCATTTTATGAGATTCCATGAAGATGCCAGGGTAATGCCTGTAATATGGCACCAAACTCTCCTTGCCTTTGTACAAAGGTTGGTGAATTTGCATTTTTCTTTTATAATTTCCTCAGTTACTTGATGTATTCTATGTAAAATGAATAGATGATGTGGTGAAATAGCCAAGTTTACTATTTATATTTAAGGAGCTTTCCCTGGGATATACAACATTAGCAGAATTTTGATATTTTAGCCAAGTATTCTAATTTTTGTAATTTCAACTGTAATACTAACTTTACACTCTCAACAACCTTTTTTCCTTGGCTCCTGTTAATATCCAATCAATCAACTCGAAGTTGAACTTTTATCCTCCCATTCATCTTTACTCATTATTCCTCAATCCCTATTGAGTGAATTTATATTTATTTTCAGTATTAACTTATGCATTACTGGTTTTCTCTATTGTAAATTTTAATTTTGCTTATGTTAAAGAGCTAGGTGTTCTATTTAGTCATATATTTCAGGTTTTCCCTTAAAATATCTCTTGCATATCCAACTGTTATGGTATTCATTTTAAGCAGCTTTAGATAATTGATTCACTCATAAGAACCTTTCTTCACAATGGCTATCTGACACGGATGCAGGTACAAGAATGCACTAAAGAAGGAAGACAAAGAAAACCTTGGAAGACTAATTCAACATCAAAAACATTATTTGGTAACCCTCTCGAGTTGAGATACATTTTGATTAGTCGATATATACATTATTATAATTAAGAAGATCTTGGTAATGGATGTGATGGATTGGCGTTACCTAATATCATTCCCATTTCATCTGCAGGTAACTCCTGAAATCATCAGAGAGTTGGAGAATGCCCACAATCGTGGTGAGAAGGATGATGCCATGCCGATAGATATCCTTTGCATGTAAAATGATTGATTGTTGTTTAGCTCTATAATCGTTTATAAGTAATATCCAAGTGATAATCTCATGCTTCTTTGGGCCCTGCCGCTATTTATTCTTTTTGTTATTAGTTATATTCAGTTATTCCTTAACTGCTCTGTACTATCTGTGATTAACAAGACAATCGAGGAAGACAGGTTTGATATTCCAGAAGTACCCATGGAGGAGGATTAAACAGTTTTCCTTCTCTTCGGCATTGGTACGATTCCTGCTTTTCCGGCTGTGTCGACAGCATTCCGAATTGGTTAACACTATATTCTTTGCTGTTATCTGCAAAAATTGCATACAAAATCATTATGTTTAGCCCTCTAATGACTGTCAGGTTATGATGCAGATACCATTTTTACTGATTTACGATGCTGTATCAGCTTTCCATTACCCCCCACATTCCTGGCCGCAACTATCTGAAAAAGAAATTTTGTTTACCATGTTTTGGGTCACAAATGTTAGCAGGATTTCAATGTACCCAAAAAGAAAGTAGTTTCAGTAGAATTTTGATTGGCGTTTTCCCTGTAACTTACGAGCAAGTTTTATACAAGATGCTGATCTGTTGTTGTGTTTCTTCTGCTATTACAATCGAAATTTGACGAAAGATTAGGTTTGTGATCGGCAAGGAAAAAAAAGCTTTACAGGATCACCTTAAGTACATTAAAAGCCTTTGACAGCTAAAACCATGAAATCATCATTTACACAGAAATAGTTCCTCCTCGCCCAGGAAATCAAACCTAAGTTGGCCTGAGAAAGGCACCTCTTCTACTTCCTGAAACGACACAGCTCCTATCTCTAACTCATCCAATCCGACCCAAATCGAGCTCTCTGGTTCACCACCCGCCCTGGCGGCTTCCTTCACGACTTTCTTCCCCACTGCCGACTCAGACCCAAGAGCAGCTTTAGCCGCTGCCAACTGAATGTCTTTGGCAGCACAAGACTCCGGCATGGGAAGCATCTCCACCGAGTCCGGAAAGTTGAGACTGGCTGCGTTTCCCTTCAAGAAATAAGCAGCAGAATCGTAAGCCCGTGCAGCCATCTCGGGTGAGGTGAATGATCCAAGCCATACTCTCGTCTTCTTAC
The DNA here is from genome assembly GCA_019739055.1 of Passiflora organensis. Classification (NCBI taxonomy): domain Eukaryota; kingdom Viridiplantae; phylum Streptophyta; class Magnoliopsida; order Malpighiales; family Passifloraceae; genus Passiflora; species Passiflora organensis. Next base: position 101,315 of record JAEPBF010000281.1, read on the forward strand.
CCGGTAGCCTTATCTCAGAGACATAGCGACCCCAGCTACGTTTCCTCACTCCATGGTATGGAGTGTCATGTCGTCTGGTCCTCTTCCTGGACCCTCGATGAGTAGAAGTAGAAGTAGAAGAAGGGTCGGGTTGAACAACCGAGCTTGGTTTGAACTCAGTAATAGACATTGCATTAGCTGACTGGCGTAGGCGTAGGCTTAAACTATTGGCTTTATCACACCATGGATGGGGAGGACCTGCACTGTTAAGGTTAAGCTTCCAAGGGGTGAGGTAAAGAGAAGGACAATGGACAAAGAAGTTATATAATGGCCATGAAAATGAAGCTAGCTGGCAAATTCGCGTACGGATGGCTTTGAGATTGACAGGACATATAAATAGTACGTGGTGCGTACAAGGCCTTGAGATTTTCTGTAATGGCAAAAGTGACCCACCAACTTGACACTTGCCAAAGGAGAAAGGAGACAACAGATTTGTACGGAAGTAGAGAGAGTTTTGCAGTTTGCTAGCATGGGACATTTAATATATATGGGAAAGGATGATATGGTAATTTCCGGACAATATCACTTTGATGTAGTGATGTAACACCAATAATGGAACGCGTAAACCCAGCTGGATATTTGTGTAAAGCAAGAGAATAAAAATAAAAAGTGGCCGCCACAATTTGCCTGAAGAGTTTATGAATTTTAGTATGGAAAGAAGAAAGATCGGCTAACACTGCAATCTGACAGCATTTTTCCAAGGCATCACCAAATCCATACAGATAAAAGAAATGGAAGGAAATGTAAATGGTTTATCTTGGTTACCATAGATGCTGATAGGATATTGATTTTTAGGATTTTAGATTTTGATTGCTCTGGTCTTTAAATTGCACGCTGCTATAGTAGAAAATAAGAAAACCCAGCTCTCTTTTCTCTTCTTGGATTGCATTTTGGTAAAGAAGATCAAGGGAGATAGGTTTACATGGCTTTTCTTCAATCGAATAAGGCTCTAGCTCTGTGTTTTTCTTTATGTTTCTTCCATGGCTACTGCATGAACGTTGAGGAGAAAAGATCATCCGAAGATTTGATAAACAGTACTTGCAGCAAAATGAACAAGCCCGATTTATGCATATCTATGATAGATTCTGATCCTCGTAGTTACCTCAAGGAGGATTTGAAGGGCTTACTCCATATATTCATCCACCATTGTCTGTCTAAGGCTACCTTCGCCTACTCATACATTCCTGAGATTCTTAAGAACACAACAGATGAAGGAACCAAGAGTCGGCTTCACACTTGCCAAAGATACCACGGTAGAGGGGTCTTAAACCTTCGTCACGCGTTGAAAGAAATTGATTTCAAAGGCATTGATTCATACGAAAAAATTGCTCGATTAGTCGAAGGTTTTTCTGTTCGTATTCAGCTTTGTCTCAGGGTCCTTACAGTTCCAGGCAGTGTTGAATCTCTTCTTATGAACATGAACATTGATGAAAGTTATCTCGTCGATATTATTCAAGGAATATTAGATCTTTTAAAATATACTGCCTACCCCCCTGTTTAGTAGGTTGAATTTTTAATATTGGTATTTTAAAATTAATAATATTAGTTTTGCTAGATTTGATTTATTGATTTTTATAAATTAATAATATGTTTGGTAGGTAGAAAATTGATTAGTGTTGGTTTTAATATTTTATTAATTACCTAAAATATTTTTAGTTAGTTTTTTTATATATATTGTTTCAGAATTTTTTTAAAAAAATATGGATTGAAAAATATTAATCTGAAAAATATGATGAATTTAAAAATAAAATTTCGATTCTTTTAGTAGTTTTGGGCTTAACTGACAAAAATCTTAATTTAAAAAGCAAGTTTTGGGCTTTCTAAAAACTGGATTAAAATGTCACAAGGCCCAACTGTCTGACAACATCGAAGGAAAGCCCACGTACAATTAAGAAGGGACAAACAGATCGGACGGTTAAAATTGTCACAATAGCAAACGTTGTTGCCTTATTAATTATCTATGCCAGGGCCCAAGAATTGTGTCCATAACCTAAATATTTTGGCCCAAAAATTATTTGTTTTCTTTATTCATTCCTGATAATAAAATAGAATGCTCATTTAATCTATTTTTAGAATATGAAAACTAACGATCTGATTATTCTAAATCTGATTGTATATTTCGTGAATATATTATTAAACATACTAATAAATCTCATCCAAATAAATTTGATTATTAAAATTATTTCATGCAACAATGACAAAAGCCTTCATTTAAGCCTTTATATTCAAGACTTTCCAGCCAAGCCACTTTAGGGTCCAAGGTAGGCATTTATGTGAGAAGCTTACTTTAGAGATAGGCAAGCAAGAATTATAGGCTACACCATCCTTAGTGCTGAGACCATGATGTGTTTTTTCTTCCGATCACTGCCACTTTGATCGGACCAGTAGGGTCGAGCTTTCAATGTTGGTAAAGAAGAAAGCATATGGGACCATCGGAGCCTTTAATTTGTGGTTCCCATTCAACCTCCATTGGGAGTAGGGAGGGATAGCAATGCAGCTATATCGCCATTGGAGGGGCCTGAAACATGTACAAGACATGTTTCTTTGTCAAGATAGGGACAGGGAAACAAGCACAACTATTCTCGTATTATAGACCTTTTCTTCAAATCTTACAGCACGTTTGGTATCGTGGAATTTTCGATGAAATTGTCGGAATTGATCGGTTTGATATTATATAAACCGTAGATTATATTTTTTGGAATCCAATTCCAATTCTAATTACGAATACGAATACGAAAACACCAAACATGCTTTATACTACAAGTACAAGGAAATCATAATCATAATATATATACGAGGCCATTATCTATTGAAAAAGGATTATTCACACAACTATAAACTTGCTAAAGCACAAAAGCACAACCCCGCCACTTCGGGTGTTGCTTTTTTAGCAAGGGAAAAAGAGGCACAAACGGGAGGTCCTCCTCGATCCCTTGGCAGATAATCACAGTAAGAGAGGGATGGGATGACTCTCAGGAGAGAGATAGAGAGAGAGGGGGAATTCATTGAATCGTGTAGCTGATGGATTAGGCCTAACTTCTTAGCAGATTTTTGGAATCGATGGTCTCAAACACCTTGGGGGACCCTCCACAGTCCCACCTTAGGGAGTCAATTATTTTTAAAAGAGAAAAGCATACCCAGTAAAAACACTGCTTCTTGTGCACCAAGCTAGATGGAGCACCAGGCCGAGTGGCGATGGTCTGATCGAATCTATATCATAGTTTTTCTACCTATGGTTCAACCTTTTTTTCTAATATAATATATGAAGGCATAGGGGGGTCAAAGGGACAAAAATCATTAGAGAGAGAATGTGGTTCAAGAAGATATAGTATTATTCTGAGCGCCAAGCTTGGAAGAGTTGAAGCTTTGGATTTCCAGGTCATGGTCTTCTGACTCATTTGGTGTTGTGGGTAGTAAAGATGGGTTGTAAGAATACCATCTGGACCAGAAGAGGTAATTAAGGAAGTTGATGAGGCTTAGCATAGCTAGTAACCAGTAGAAAAGGTCTAGCCTATCCTTGTTGAGGTCATTGTCACTAAGCCACCCGCTAGTGGATGATCTAGAGGTGATCTTGTTCACCAGAGAAACAAGCAGGGAGCTGAGATAGAAACCAAATGAATAGGAGCAGTAAGTCAGGGCAGTGAGAAAGGATTGCATCCCTTTCAAGGACTGTTTGTAGAAGAACTCTATTAGACCAACCGCGGTGAACATTTCTGATAGGCCAAAGATGAGAAACTGTGGAGCAATCCAAAATATGGATAGCTGTTCCTGTCGTTGGAAAGGAGAGCTGAGGTCCTCCTCTTCTTTTCTACTAGTGCACCAGAAACCATGGAGAAAGTGGCGATAAAGAGTCCAATCCCAACCCTTTGCAGAGGAGTGATTCCGGAGTCTTTTCCAGTGATTCTTCGGGCAAATGGTACGAAGATAGTCTCATAGAGAGGGACAACAATGATAAGCATGATGTAAGGAATGGATTGAAGCGAAGCTGGAGAATGCTGAAGCTTTTCGTGACTCGGGTGTTCATGGAATTTCCTTGTTGGACTGAGAAAGTCTGAAGATGTGCTAGAATGGTATTGAAGATGATTGTGCAGGCACATATTGGAATGACTGAGATCAGTATCTTGACTTGCTCCACTTGAGCCACGGTGCATAGTCTCCAAGGACTCTCATTGGACTCAGTCCCATCTTGAATTTTGATGCAGGCCTTGTCAAGGAACCTACAGTGAATTGTAATTAAGCACAAATCAGGACAGCAGAAACAGATAAATTTAGGAGTGGAAGAACATAAAAAAGGCTATTAATGGTTAACTTTCTAGGCAAATTTCAGAATTACTTTTGCACACCTAACTTATCTGTATGGAGCAGGTTGGTGACATTGGGTGACGTAGGGAAGTCACTGTGCAGCACATTGATCTGGCTTCCATGAAGCATCCGTGCATTTGAGGGACAGATTTGCTTTCTCTTTGTAATGGCAGCCACAAAAACCTGCAGAAAAGCACAGAAGATTTGAGGGGAAGAGACAAAATCATGACTGTAGACAAATTTAAAGCAAATAAGTGCAAGGTGAAGGGAGGAAAAAGGTGGCTCAGTGCTGCCAAACCCGCCCTTCCATCCATAGAATTTGTTCTCAACAGAAGGAGGTAAAAAACCCAGAAAAAGGAGTCTGTTAAAGCTAAGCACATAATATTCTGCATCATCTGGCATCACCAGACATTTCTCTTGTCTTTTACAAAGTCTAGTCGGCCAAGGAAAACATGAATTTACTTGGATCATGAAGAGCCAATGAATGTGTTTCCATTATAAAATTGGAGGATGGTTCTGCTTTAAGGGGTCAGGAAAATGAAAAAGAAGGATTAAAGGATGAATGGGAACCACAAAATATAAGAAAGAACAAACAGAAATCGTCACAGGAAGACTAGTGAAGGCATTTTCTAATCAGGCAAAGGAAGGCAAAAGGAAAATTCCATATCATTGGCCTGGATAAATTGAGAAAGGAAGAGATTAGAAAGTTCTCCATTCTTTGCTTTTTATCCTTTAACAGGATATTAACAAAGGAAGGTCGGTTGCTAAAGACAAAGGTTCATGTTTTTTACTCACCAAACCTGAAGGTGGAGGCTCTAAAGTAAAACATTCCTGTTTTCCCATTCTCAAAAGAGGAAGTTTCATAAAAGTAATGAAAGGTATTGGTTTACCTGAGCAATTGGCGTGAAGATACTTCCTATAGGTGGCTTGTTCCTATAGGAAAAGAAACCTGAAATCAAGCAAATCAACCCCACAGCCATAGCAGCAGCCGAGACTCCAAACCCAACATCCATTCCTGAGTGTGTTTGCAACCAAACTAGCATAGTTAGTGCAACAAGCTCCCCTATGCAGAAAGCAAAGTAGGCTGCATTGAAGTATGTTGAAAGTTTCTTGGACTGCTTGGAATCCTCTTGCTTAAACTGGTCAGCTCCATGAGAGATTATGTTTGGCTTTAGGCAGCCACTTCCTAAAGCCACCAAGTGGAGTGCTACAAAGAATATCACAGCCTTGTATCCTTGGCCTCCACACACTCCCCTCCATCAGAGACCATGTTGCAGCTGGGTGGCCTTAGTTGTGGGAGATGAGCTTGGATGGATAATAATATGAACCCCTGTCATAATCCAAAACATTAATTCTTAAAACGAAACTAAATTGTAATAAACATCTTCCTCATGGAATCCTGTTTCAGGCTCCCTTAGTTAGTACTAGAAAGCCATCACAGGAGACACTCTGTTTTACTTGTGTAAGAGTGGAATGATTAGCATGTGAAATCTTTGAATGTGTTGTTATAATTAAGAGAAATACTTAACAAAAATTGCTCCAAACCTAGATCTGTATAGAGAGACAAGAATCTGGCGGAATATGGAAAGATGGTACTTGGGTTTTTGAAAGATTTAAACAGTACAGAATTAAAGGTTATGTCAGAAGGAAAAGTGAGTACTCACAGAGAGCTCCACGAATCCGAAGATCAACATGGTCCAAAAGCTACCAAGATATGAATCTGATAGGAACCCACCAAGAAGGGACAGGAGAAAGACAGTTCCTACAAAGTTGGTGACAATGTTTGCAGACTTCGACAGAGGAAAGTGCATCTCATTGAACACATATGTTATGAGATTGTTTCCAACAGCTGCAATCGCCATCATTTCAAAAGCTTGGAGTCCTGAACCAAACTTCAAAACATTAGCTTTGCAAACCAACCGAGTAGAATTCCTACTGGAATTCTAATTTAAGCTCATAGAGGTGTAATATGACATCCAACACTACAGTAGCTAAAAGATGACCAGATATGTTTACATGTCATCCTGAGAATATGGGTAGAAATCAAGAAGAGAGGTGAGACCAAAGTACACACAGGAAGAGATGAAAAAGGAGAGAAAGACAGACCAAGAACAAAAGCAGCTGCAGCCATTCCGCCATGCTTACTATCTTGACAAGGTCTGCCTCTCCAATCAACAAACACCTCCTCCTCAGTCTCAGGTAAAGAATCTCCTTTGGATTTCATTCTTCTCTTCTCTACACTGTCCATAATATTCCCCGTCTAATCCCTCTACCTAGATATATCTAACTATTCTTTATCTATTTGACAAATCCTAGAAAACAATGATAGCAGTCCAAAAGGCTATCTTCTCTTCTTTTGTGTTTTTGAGGCAAAGGATAGTACCGGAGTTAGCTTCTTATTTATAGTGTCATCTTGCTTTTCCTGGTCACCAACTTTTTTTCTGCGCATCCCATTACTACTCGTTGACATAGTAGTGGCCCAATGTGTATCCTGTATGCTGGAAAACTTGCGCAAGCAAGTCAGCCCCTACAATCAAGCCTTGGTTACTGTATCTCTATAAACTTTTCCCACTCACACTCGAATGAATGACTATGGTCTTTACAAATAGCCAACGGAGCATTTTTGGGTGTCATACCAAATACATATACTCTCTTCTTTTGGTATATACCCTCTAATACTATATAATATCCACTCCAAATGATACCAAATACATAAATTCATAATTTAATGTTGAGTTCCTTCGGTAAGAACATTCAATGTGTATAATGATGATTTGGATATTTATTGCATTTGTTCTTCGAGTTTTGAATGGAATGAATTTATTTTTGAGATGATATTATGATGGATTTTCTTTTTTCAATTAAGTTGTCCAATCTTGATAACATTCAATGTGTATAAAATCATTATCAAATCACATTATGAGAATTGATTAAGCGAATTTTTCCAACTAATTCGAAATAATTTTAAAATATTTCATGGGTTATGGGGATGATTTATTTGGAAACAACGAATACAGCCAAACTCTTTTTAGAAAATTTGTTGACTCTTTGTATTTCTTTATCACGAAGAATCATTAGATATCGAAACAAATCATGACTATCTTGAAATGTCTTCCTTCCCAAACACAAAAGTCCGTGTTTGGAGTGGTGGGAACTATAAATAAGAATTCCATGTTCGAATTCCGCATGTCGTCCACATGCTCTGAGGTGCACAATTCGTCACTACTACACTCCTGCAATGAATTGTACCTCTCAAGAACTGTGTATCCATGGCAATAATTTGACTGATTGCATCAGTCACACAAGTAAACATATACGTTCAACAGTCAAATGGTGTGGAAAAGGAAAGGATCATTGAATAAGACAACCAGCAGCGTCGAGTCACAAACCCACAAAACCTAATCCATCCCTTTTTTACCATTCCCCCATTATCCTGCTTTCTGGAAATTGAGCTTCTGCCACGTTCTACATGCTCAGATTATATGGACAAGAAGGGGGGAAGACACTGAACAATAATGTTAGAAAAAGCAGCCCTTGTAGGTAGGCTTTTGGATAACAGTTGTACTCATTATAGAGACATCCAAGATCGATACAGTAATATAAAAGAAAGAAAGCAGGGTTATATGCACCACCACACCTTTGCCTGTTACATGTTACCTTAGCTTCCACCAGATGTAGACCCTGTATATTTGTTTATTTATACACTCTCATGCACCTCAATAATGTCCAGTCCAAAGGGTGCCTGCTCTTCTAGACTACAATGTTGGTATACATGTATATATATTGTAAATTTGACTTCAGATTTGACACAAAAGGTAGATGATCGATCATAAAGTGTCGTCGGCTGCAAATATTGACCCACTGTTAAGGATTTGAACGACAGGTGTCTTGTAGGTGGAGATGCAACAGTAGCTGTTCTTGATTCATGGTCATGTTCAAAGCCTGTAGATGCTCCTCTTTATTGGTTATGAAAATCTTTTGAGCAGGTAGGTTTGTTCAGATATCATCATGTGGGTTATTACTGTATATATTGATTATCTTTTTGTTATATCATAAGAATTAAGAATCTTTGACCTTTAATTAAGGACAAAGAAGTCTTACTATTCAGACAAAAATGTATTCTATTCCAAAGTATATACTAAAGCAAATCAAATGAACTTGCCACATATATAGGATTGTCAATTTGACATACGAAGGGGACATAGTGAAGGACAATACAATTGGTGTCCTGGTTCTTGTTCCTGTCTTGTCATGTGCAATGGGCTTTCTAATCAGTATTTGGGGAAACACAGAATTAAAACACTAGAAAGGCACAAGACATCATTTGATCAACGACCTTGAAGAAATTCCCGGGAGCCCCACTTGATGAAAGTTTGAGAAGAGATGGTGATCGATTCTCTTTAAGGCAAAATTAAGAGCACGAAGGTAGTGGAGTTTAATGCTCCACTTGCTTGTGGTTATATGTCCCTACGAGCTAATATCTATGCCTAATGATTCATGAGTGAATGAGTTCGTTCGTTCGTGCGGCCTCCTTTTGGAATATCTCTATGCTTTGTTGTTAAATCATAAATAACATATATATTGGTGTTGTTAGAATCTTTGGAAAGGTAATCTCCAGAGTATTCGATTCCTGAATCTCAGAGACGCTACCGGAAGGAATTGACTCTGTCGATGCTCTGAAAGCCACGGAGGAAGAAACAACGACGTAGGCAGAGTTAAATTTCGAGACAGAGACAAGAATCCAGTTCGCACACATGGGGTGTCAACAGCCCCCAAGATGAGACGATGGAGGAGTCCACCCAATCTTATAAAGATCGTTTATTGGGAAAACAGTCTGTTTAGGTAGAACAAATGGATTTTAGTGAGGAGGACATCACGATTGTGCACGATGAGAAGGGGCCTTACATAGAAATCTCAAAAACGGCTCATGCTCAATTGAATCAAATCTGGCAATTTTCAGTGGTGGTGAAACTACTGGGACGATTCATAAGTTATGCAGTGATGTGCCAACGGCTTAAAACCTTATGGCGACTGCCAGTTGCACCGCGAGTGATAGACATGGAGAATGGCTTTTATTTGGTACAATTTCATAGTGCTGCTGAGATGGAACGGATCTTGTTGGATGGACCGTGGATGATTCTTGGACATTACTTGACAATACAACACTGGTTTCCTGGGTTCCGAGCCAGTGAGGCTATTGACAATCATGTAGTGGCGTGGATTCGTTTACCCGACTTACCACTAGAATTCTATCATGACAGGATTCTTACGCTTGTTGGGAACATGGTAGGGAAGACAGTCAAGATTGATAATACCACTCTGGGAGCCCAACGGGGTAGGTTTGCGCGAATGGCTGTTGCCCTTGATCTGTCAAAACCCCTCCTACCTCGAACACGTATAGCAGGGCAGTGGATCCGCATCGAGTATGAGAACATGCCCCACATCTGTTTTGGTTGTGGCCGTGTTGACCATAGCCTGAACATGTGCGCCTTTACTGCACGTATGAAGGAAGCCACAACCGCAACAAACGTTCCAGAGCCTGGATCGGAACACCCCGGCAACCTGCCAGCGAATGCTGAGAAGGGAACCTCGAGCAGGAGAGAGACTGAAAAGGAAACTGAATTTGGGCCCTGGTTACATGCCACCCGGAGATCTCGAAGATCATACGCAAAAGGCAAGGAAAAGATTACGGAAGGAATTACTCCGGTGATGGAAGGACTCGAGAAAGGAAAGAAGCAGGGAGTAGTGTACACAGACAACGAACCAGGGCAGGGGGGAGTCCAAAGAGCCGTGAAGGAGGCGAGAAAAGAGGGATTTAAACAGAAGGAAGTTGCGGGTTCTAGATTTGCGGCTTTGATTAATATTTCCGAGGAAGGAATGGACTCACACAGGAAGAAAGGGGAAGCCCATAGATCGAGGGCTGTGAGCCAATCTGAACAAAAAGAACAGGTCACGTCCTCGACCCAAGGTAAGGTAGTGCATGGGGTTAGTAGGAGGGCGGACCCTTCGAATAAAGGTATGGAGAAGGCCCCCAACCCAAACATAGCGAAAGCCCTTGGACTAGTGGTGATACTAGAACTGCCTCCAATAACTGGGCCCCTCGGTGTCCTAAATATTCCAGCTAAGAAGGAGAGTCGGGTTTCGGGACCAAGGAGTGAAAGAACTACAGAAGAACCAAGGCACCCGACTATGGTTCTTGCACCACCGTCACTCCAGAAACGACCCATCGAGCTTGAGCTTGATCAAAGCAAGGCGAAATCTACCAGAGAGGAGGTTTCCAGGCAGGAACTTAGTCTTATTCTAGTCGAGCCTAGACCCCCTATGGATATGGCCCCCCTAAAGAAAACAAAAGTTAACAACATAGATACATACAGTGGAAACTTTCATGCAGGATCTAGCTCGAGAAGCGAACCGAGTAGGGATGCGGACGACACCAGATTACTGCAGGATGATTTACCTTTGGATTGATCCCTGACTTCCTCCCCCCTCCCCGTAAACGTTATGTCTATTTTATCTTGGAATTGCTGTGGAGCAGGAGCTCCACTTTTCATCACGGTAATGAAAAACTTGGTGAAAAAGCACAAACCTGATATTTGTATTATACAGGAGCCGAGAATCAGTGGAACGAGAGCGGACCGGGTGGTACGGAAACTAGGATTTGATGGGTGCTTTAGAGAGGAAGCGTTGGGCTTCTCCGGGGGCATCTGGATCCTTTGGGACTCAACCGTTATGAAGATATCTATCAAAGCTTCCTCTCAGTAGTTTGTTCATTTCAGCTGGCGCAAGTCGGAAAATTTTGGCGTGTGCACAGCTATCTACGGAAGCCCGATACCCACTCAACGTACAGAATTATGGGACGATTTGCGAAACTGGGCTAGTGTAACCGGGGAGCCGTGGGTCTTGATTGGCGATTTCAACGCCTTACTTCATGTTGAGGAGAAACGGAAGGGTGGAATTATAGCACATGCTATCAATAACAACTTCCGCAGAGCAGTAGAAGATTGTAACTTGATTGATCTTGGATGTGTTGGTCCAAGTTTTACGTGGTTTAAAAGCAACTTGAGCGAGAGACTAGACAAGGCGTTATGCAACACTACCTGGAGGTGTCAGTACCCGGAAATACCTAGTCTACCTACCAAGAAATAAATCAGACCACCGACCCATTCTTCTCTCTTTGGCACGGGAGTCTAAAGGTTTCAGAGGCCCACGTCCATTTCGTTTTATAGCTGCATGGCTCACTCATCCAAGTTTCAACGACTTTGTGGCCACGAATTGGGTGACAGGTAAGTCCTGGCAGGACACGTATGAGCTTTTTGTGAAGAAACTAAGAGTCTGGAATAAGGAAGTCTTTGGGAATATTATGAGAAGGAAGGAACTTCTCCTGAAGAGGATGATGAATGCGGAGATGATCCTCAGCCATCGAGAGTCCATCCCGCTACGGGATAAGCTTACGGCACTGAGGAAAGAATACGAAGTTGTGCTTGTCCAGGAGGAGCTGCTATGGTTTCAGAAGTCTCGCGCGAAATGGATTAATTATGGAGACCGAAATACTTCTTATTTTCATATCTCCACCCTCGTCAGGAGGAGGAGGAATAAAATTTCGAGACTGAAAGGGGAGGGGGACAATTGGATAGTAGATGCAGATCAACTAAGAGATCTAGCGGTTGGTTACTTTTCCCGTTTATACAGGGAGGAGGCGAGAATATCCTCGGTGGACAAGATCTGGAACAGATTCCCTCGATCTCAGTCCCTCGAATCTGAAGACTTGATGCGCATACCAACGGTGGAGGAGGTCAAGAAAATTATTTTCAGCATGGGAAAGTATAAAGCCCCCAGGGTAGATGGACTACACCCGATTTTCTATCAATCACAATGGGATACTGTCGGTTTGGATCTTACAAAATTAGTCCAGGATTTTCTTGCCACAGGTTGTTTGGATCCGAAACTGAATGAGACCCTCCTGGTGCTCATCCCGAAAGTTGACACCCCGAGCGACATCTCCATGTTCCGACCAATCAGCCTCTGTAACGTATCTTATAAAGTGATCACCAAGCTCCTGGCTGAGCGTATAAAACCGATCATGCAAGACTTGATCTCGGAGACCCAATCTAGCTTTGTGGCAGGAAGGCAAATCACTGATAATACCATTATAGTCCAAGAGGTAATCCATTCTATGAGGCGAAAACAGGGGCATGAAGGGTGGATGGCTATCAAGATTGACCTTGAGAAGGCCTACGACCGACTTCACTGGGAATTTATTGAGGAGACTTTGAGATTAGCAGGCTTCCCGGATTCCCTGACGAGATGCATTATGTCGTGTGTCTCCACTTCTTCAATGAGGATACTATGGAATGGTGAGGAGACTCCCATGTTTTTGCCTTCTCGTGGAATTCGCCAAGGCGATTCCCTGTCCCCCTACTTGTTCATCCTTTGCATGGAGCGCCTGGCTCACCTTATCCAACAGGAAGTAGACGACAAGCGGTGGATACCTATCCGATTAGGCAAAGGAGGTCCCCTCCTCTCCCATTTGTTTTTTGCTGATGATCTTTTCTTGTTTTCAGTAGCGAATAGGGAACAAGGTCAAATTATACAACGAACGCTCCAGCAATTCTGTGATAACTCAGGCCAAAAGGTGAGCCTTCAGAAAACTCGAGTCTTTTATTCGAAGAACACGTCGAGCACAACTCGACAAGAAGTCAGTGCGGTTCTACACTATCAGCCTACTACCTATCTTGGTAAATATCTTGGAGTCCCTATTCTACATGGTAGGAATACCAAACGCTACTACACAGACCTGCTATGTCAGATGCGACAAAAACTCTCGGGATGGAAGGCGAGTACACTATCGCTTGCGGGAAGGATCACACTGGCTAAATCAGTTTTGTCTGCTATTCCATCATATTTAATGCAAACCCTTCTCTTACCAGTAGGAGTCACGACCGAAGTAGAAAAAATCATTCGCTGCTTCCTATGGGGTTCTCAGCCTAATCGGCAAAAACTTCACCTCCTGAACTGGCAGCGAGTGTGCATGGCAAAGGAAGAAGGAGGGCTGGGACTACACCCTCCGAGCGAGTCCAATCGAGTGGCGATCATGAAGCTAGGGTGGCGATTCATGAATCAGCAGGATAAACTGTGGGCTAGGGTCTTATCGCATAAATATTCTTGGAAACAAAAACGAGATGAGCTGCTGATAGGAAGGAAATCTGCCGCAGGCTGCTCTGCTACCTGGCGAGCTCTTCAAGAGGTATGGCCTATCATCTCCAAGGCTAGTTCGTGGATTGTCCGGAGTGGTAGACAAGTGCGATTTTTTGAAGATACTTGGATCCCGGAATTGGGACCTCTTATAGGCCTTACTCGCAAGGAGCTGCCAGAAAATATGAAAAATGTTGCCCTACGATCCTTCCTCACTCGTCGTCGCCTTTGGAGGCAGGAATTACTTCGAGAATTTTTTCCGCCTGAAATATACGACAAGATAGCACAGATAAGACCACCTTCGGACCAGGAAGAGCCAGACGTGCTACGATGGATTCATACTATCGATGGACGCTTCTCCAACAAGTCAGCAAGGACACTTATCCGGGAAGAACAGCTGCCTAATACACTCCGATTATGGAAGGGTATTTGGAATTGGCAGGGACCGGAACGAATCAAAACGTTTCTGTGGCTAGCGGCGCATAATCGCCTACCCACTAAAGAGTTGTGCCTTAAGAGACACTGCGTCTCTTCTGACTTATGCCCACTTTGTGGAATTCATGTTGAAACCACGATGCATGTACTCAGAGATTGCCTACAGGCCCGTGATATTTGGCATCAGATCTTACCAAGCAGGTCGTACCACGATTTCTTTACGGCTCCTCTGGGTGTTTGGCCTACAACGAACTTGGAATGGAAGAGAAAGGAAGGACGAGCTAGCTGGTCGCTCACCTTTGGCACCGCAGTATGGTCTCTATGGCAGTGGAGAAACAGAGTAGTTTTTGAACACGTAGACGCAGCAGAGAACAGGCCTACGACGCTCATTTATAGACGAGCGAACAAATTCATCCTTGCACGAGATATGTTGGATAGTACTCAAATGT